>CM031238.1:160387590-160737276 GCA_018340775.1 Taxus wallichiana var. yunnanensis | reverse complement strand
ATTTGATAATCAAAATGAATATTTCTAGTAAACATCCTACTAACTAAGTACAATATAGTAGTGTTTTGATAACATGCTCATACAATTTGAGATGTGCGTGCTTTTTCATGTCTTATCCATTTGTTTTTCAAGTACGATTGATGTAGAAAGTTTTCTAATACATGGAGCTTCTCAAGATGGCTCCTAGATACCAATAATAATATATCTTATATCCATATCAGGCATCTTTTGAAGACCTGAGTTGATACTCTATGATAGTCATGTCGACAATGTTTATTAGTCTAAATTCATGAAAAATTCAATCATCAAATGAAATGTAGGGCTTGAAAATTTAGTATGAAGCCTTAGTTAAATCATCTAGAAGGTTATTGACACCTAGTTAAATACAATGTGTTAAAATGATCAAATAGTGAATAAGGGTTTTGTTTTGAATCCCTATCCAAACACATTTTATGCACAATACAACAAGTTTTTTCTCTTGAGCATAATAGAAAACAAATAATAAATCTAAGGGTTGAGAAAGGTAATTATCATCCTTAAACGATGACTTTGAAGTTGTATTTTCTTGAGAAAATATGTGAAGGTTAGTTGATATCTTGAATATGATTTCAGTCGATAAAATATGTACATGCCCTTATCTTTGTTTTGACACATGAAGAAGAGTGATACTATCATGCCCTTTCTATAAGGTTGGTTCATTCAAATTATTTCAAATCATCCTCTCTTATTGTGAAATTTGTTGAAAACCTTCTCACTGCTATTTTCCAAGTGTATGCTTGACTAATTTGTGGTGTTTCTAGGATTGTGAGCTCTTGACGGTGAAGAAGCACTTATAAAAGGCTTCCCACTCTAACTGATTGATTTCAATCCTTATTTTTGTATGAAGGATTCCTACAGGGCTTCAATATGTTGAATGGAAACTTGAAATGAGGAAAAATGTAGTCTCGTTATCTTCCCAAAGTTGGAAGAACAAATTGTGTAGAAGTAAGGATTCTAAAGCCTTTAGAGGAGTTTAAGAGGCATTGTAATGTCTAGTTGATTGTTAAACTTTGAGAAGGCTTGGTTAAGATACGTTAAAAAAATGGCTTAAAGATAATCTAACAATATAGTAAGAGCATATTTCATAAGACTAAGCGAGAGAATTAGAATGTAGACAATCATAACAAAGTTAAAGGAAGTTAAAAATATGTTTCATCGAGTATATTTTCATAAAAGGATATTAAACATACCTACAAGGGGTCAGAGAATATGAAATTCCTCTATCAAAAGAAATCATGAATCCATATGAAGTCTTACTTTGGAAGTCACTTAACCTCCTATGCAAGAGTTGGAAAGTGTGTAATGTGAAGACATCATATATGAAGTTAAAAATTCTTTGGTGTAAATTTCAAAAAAATTAAAATTAAAATATTATTTTGAAGAGAATAAAGAGTGATGGAATCTTGGAAGATCCTATAGTATGTAAAATATGGGAATATATTTTTGATGCTCATAAAAGACATATAAATAGTTTTGAAGCTTTGAAGGATGTATGTTGAAGAGAGGGATATTGATGGATGATGAGAGCTGATCTATTTTCATTAGTTAAGCTTGAGAAAAGTGTGTGAAAACTTGATAAAAAGACTGATGGGAGTTTGAGAGATTCATACTCATAAAGAGTGAGATGTTCAAAGTATGATATATCACTCTTGAAGCCCTGTTACTAAATGTGAGTGAAGAGAAGATAGATGATTGAAGAGACTGATGTTGAGGACACAATGATATGCTTATGTAGAGAAATATTATGAAGAAAGGAGTGAAATGATATGAAAATATAAGGAAAACATATAATGCACATGATGTTCTCATGACTATATGTTTGTAGGAGCTTGGATACATGAGAGAATGATTATTCGAGAGGGTAATTCAAAGGAGAACTATGTAAATATATTATGAATGTAAAAAAATCCTTGCACAATGGTCAAATGAAACTTTCATATCATATTCTCTTGAAGCACAAAAACAAAAAAGAATATGAAGATGAAAAGAAAACAAGAATGAGATAATTTAGTTATCACTATCAGTTATTAAAGACATCAAATTTAGTGTGATCAAACTATTGAAAGTGTCTAAGTTGTACCTTAACGAGAAGGTAGTATTAGCTTCCTTATGAGTTGTTTCTTGCAAAAGAAACACGTAGAAGCCTAGTTGAAATTTGGGAGTTGAAGCTTCGAATAAAGTTGAAGATTTTCAAAGAAAAGTTTTATCTTGGTTAAATATTGGAGTTGTAGCTCCATGTTCAGTTGAAACTCAACTATGAAATCAATGTAATATTCATAGGAAATTCTTGTCCTAAGGTAGTTCTTGGTTTTAGTGGTTTTTCTCCCCACTTGAGTTTCCCACATTAAATCTCGTATCCTGTGTGTTATTTCTTGACTAATTTCTTGTGAATGAGAGTTTGGTTTCATGGTAACAATCTAAGTGAAGCTGAATAGTTTTTCAAAGTTTGAATAGACATTGATTCACCCCCTCAAAGTGCTTTAGTTTCTAATAGTAAGATACACCATTACTAAAGTTTTGGCAAAGACTAGGTGCCATTTGCCATACTTTCATGGCCAAATTTCTTTGTCTACTAGTCTCAAATTGACTCTAAACCATTTTTTTAGTTTTTTCTAGAAGTTAAATTTTTAATATCTTTTTCTCTCCTTTATAGAATAAGAAAATATTGGCGCAATCATTCATTAATGAATGCATACTTTGTACACAAAAATTGGGGGCCATCGAGGTGTTTTACTAGTAGCTTTTTTTTGTTTTACGGTTTCTCGACATTTAAGGTTTTTACGGCTAGTGGTAAAAAGAAGGAAGATTATAATGTTGTAAAAAAAAGTTTGGATTAAGGAATGAGAAATAAAAATATTATGAAGATTTTGGAGGTTTTAAATATTGTGTGTGTGTGTGTGTGTGTGTGTGTGTGTGTTTTGTGGAATTTACCTTTTGTAGGTGGATCCACATCAATTGGTATCAGAGCATGATTTGGGTCTTGTGGGAATGGTGAATGTAATATATATTACATTTTTCTATGTGAGTTATCAGCTACATAATATATAATCATGGTTAGACATGGGAAATGAGGTTATTCCCATATGAATAGGAATATGCAAGAGCTACAAATATAAGTAGTTGATCTCACAGGAGAAGCTACCTGCCTCATATGAAGATATAAAGTTAGGTATGCAGACCGAGGTATTGATACTAAAGATTTACCTCCATTAAGAAATGAACGAGGAAATGAAGAATAAAATGAGAGAAATGAAGAAAAATTTAATGATCAACCACTTGAGGAGAGATTGATTCAGGTTTTTTGAGGGAAATAATAATGGCATCAAGACTAAGGTTCATTATTATGGTGGACGGTTACGATAAGAGGATTTTATTGACTTGTTAAATCACATCGAAAAATTATTTGAGTGGAAAACCCTTTTGAGCATAAGAATGTTATGTTTGTATTAACTAAGTTGTATGGATATGCATTGATCTTGTGGCATCACCTACAACATGAAATTAAAAGGAAAGGATAGGAAAAGATGTGAAACTAGACAAAATTATGGATAATTTGAAGGACTTATTTTTTTTGTATAAAAGGGGATCTTAGCATAAAATATTATACCAATGAATTTTACAAGCTATCAATCCCTATAGAATAGGGAGAGTTTGAAGAATAGAAGGATATAATGTATGTAAATGGGTTGACTTATACCAAATATGATGAATTCAATATGCTCTCGAATCCAAAGCCTTGATGATATTAATAAAATTCAATTTAAAGAAGAAGAAATGCACAAGAGGAGTAATTTTAGAAGAGGAGTGAAGAGAGGACCATCGTTATCTCCAATGAGAGGGAGAGGTAGATTTGAATCCATAAAAGGTGAATACTCTAATTTAGAAGGGCGGGAAGAATATGTTCAAGGTCAAGGTAGCTACCAAAGAGGTAAAGGGTTTCAAAGAGGAAGATTATATGGTGGGGACAGGGGCTAGATTAATCCCCAAAGAAATATACATGTTACTAATGTGGTAAAAAGGGCAAAGAGATTTTGAGTTTCCACACTATCCTACACATGATAGATGACAAGTGAAACTTCCATGAGTAAACCTGGTTGAAGTTGAAGATGAAGAGGAAATGGAGGTTGTTGCAAACATGGGTGAAAATATCATAATATGGAGGATGATGATCATCCCAAGGAAGGAGAAATAACAAGATGGTGCCGGTGGTGATTGTTGGCCGTGGAGAAATATATTTTGAACAAGACGCACCTCTATAAGGAAGGTATGTATAATTATTATTGATGGTAGTTGTGAAATATGCTCTCAATTGTGATGGTTAATAAGCTTATTTAGAAATTTGAGAAGCACCCATACCGCTATCGCATATCATGTTCAAGAAATGGGATGAGGTAACCATAGATAAAATATTCTTAATAAAGATTTGGATTGCAAATACTTACATGGATGAGGTGTTGTGTGATGCCATCACGATGGATGCATGTCATATATTACAGGAGAATTCTTAGAAATATGATATAAAGATTACACTTGATGGAGGGAATAATAATTATACTTTTTGGAAGAATGGTGTAAAGGTGGTCTTTTTACCTTTCAAGGAAGAAGATAAAAGTGAGGGCTTATAAGCTATAAAGGATTTTTGTTGTATAAGCTGGAAGAAATTTCTTGGTGTTACTGGATTGATGGCAGCATATTTACTCGTTGCAGAAGAAGAGTTACTAAAATAATACACAAATCTCATATCATATTAGCTACATGATGTGTTACCTCTCGAAGAGAGATATATAACACCATATTGATTTAATCTAAGGATTTTACATTTTTAATCTAGCAGCCTACCTAATGAGCCCGACACAAACAAAGGAGTTAAACATGCAAGTGACAGATATTATAAATAAAGGGGTTGATAAGATAAATCTTGAGTCCATGGGAAAATGCAACACTATTTACACCAAAAAAGGATAGAGACTAGAGAATGTGAGTGGAAAATAGAGGGATAAATAAAATCACAATTAAGTATCGGTACCCAATTCAAATATGTTAGCATAAATATATGTAGGATTTGTTTTATATAATTAGGAGAGTTTATTTCTTGTTTATTCCATTATTCTCTCGTAGATCATAATCTCCCCTTACATTGTGGAGAGTATTGTTAGTTATCCTTCCTATAAATATTGTATCCACTTCTTGAATAATAAAGAATAATAAGAGATATCAATCTCTATTCTATCTCCACTCTTTTAGCCTTACAATTTGGTATCAAGGAATGTCCGTAGTCCGAAAATGCGTGAAAAGGAGAATAATTCCATTGTTGCATTTTAATTCTTCCAATACCATTCCTGTGTGAACAAGAGGCATATATCTCGCATGTATGTGAGGGTGACAAGGAGTAATGAGGATAGGCGAAAACCTATGTGAAAAAGATTTTTTTCTTGCTGCAAAGTTTAAAGACCTTCTCTACATGGAGATCTTGTATTTCTGCGTGGAATCTTACCATATCACTCTTCTACGTGGAGATAAGAAGTCTTCTTGACCTACGTTAAAATTATAAGAAGGAACCCAAGATCCAGTGTAGCGGCAGGAGACAAGTCCTAGTCCCAAACTGCGTGGAAAATAAAGAAAAACACGTGGGTGGAAGACAAGTTCATGGAAAGGAGAAGTTTTTGTCTTCTGTGTGGTTATTGGGAGAAGGAAAATAGTTAGTGATACGTGGAGAAGCTTCGACTCCTAGGATGTAGAAAATGCAACAACTTACATGAAGATACATGGATAATACACTATAAAAAAATCTAATTCATTTGCATGGAGTCTTCACCTACGTGGAAACTACTTTGGTCTTGCAGAAATTGCCTAGCATACTCAAGTATTTTTAGTTTGATAAGAGTATGCATGGATGGTAAAATAAGATACAATCTTTCTTTTACAAACTTCTGGTACATGCACAATCTTCATAGCACCTACATAGAGGTGGGACAAGCCAAAAACTACTTGTTACTTGGATAGAGAGTTTTGTTGAGCATGGAAGGCTGAAGATTCTACTCTCTGAGGACCATTATTCCATGCAAGAACTCCATTCATCACTGCGTGAAACAAAGAGGATATGAGAGGAGAATTTGGCTTCATGAAATCCTGAAAGTCTCTTAAAATAATTTTTAAAAAAGTGCCCGGAGAAGAAACTTGGAGTCTCTCAAAGCGATGTTGAATGTCAAGCGTAAACGAAATGATCGAGACTACTGAAAGTCGCAACAGAGACTCACTAGCTAGAGAACACCGTGAAGAATCTCCTGAGAGCTCCGGGTTCTACTTTTCTTTTTTAAACAAGCTTCAGAACACCGGTAATATAGTCTTTGAAGACGTAGTTCGACAAGGACTTCTTGAATATTTCCTTTTCAATGTCAGCTACCAAGAAAAGTGAGTTCGGGAAGAGCTAGAAGCTAGGTACGATGCCGAATGTGAAGACGAAGAAGAACACCCCACCAAGTGTCATCATCTCTCAGCACGTGAGTATCAAGAGCATCTACGAGCTAGTACTTCACATCAGTGAGTCATAGTTGTAATATCTCTTGAAATAAATAAATAAATAAAAAATAAATTATTTTATTAAAAATGTCTTCTTCGAAGTTGCTTCTCTCGATGCTCAATTACTTAAAGGGCCCAATTTTATGGCCTAGAAAACAAATATGAGGACAATCCTTCAGTTTAAAGGATTATGGGGAATCGTTACTCGATTTGTGACTGCTCCCACACCCCACGATGAATTAATAAAGTATGAGATGGCTAGTTCCAAAGCCTTGATGCTGATAATGCTCAGTATCAGTGATGATGTGTAAACACATGTTTGGAATGTAGAGAAACCAAAGGAGGCCTGGGACAAGCTGACAACAATTTATGAAGCCAAAAATTAGACTAAGATCCTCCATCTTCATTCAAAGCTGCACACCCTCTCTATGGGGTCAGATGAGAAAGTTGAGGAGTTCTTACGTCACGTGGTTGAGCTGCGATTGAAGTTATTAGTGCTTAGTGAAACGGTGGATGAAAAAAATTCTCATACCAATCACCTTGAGATAATTCCCTTGTCAATTGAGAGTGTTTGTTATGACACTAAATGTATCTAAACAAATAGTGGAATTCGAAGAACTTGTGAATTTACTACAGCAGGAAGAGGCCATCAATTCATCACAAGAGGAGACTTGGGATAAAGATTTCTTCTCAAAGCCATACTGTGGTCAAAATAATTGGAAGGGTCCCCTAGAGAAGCCAAATCAAGTGCAACCAAAACAACAATAGAAAGATCAAAAGTCAAAGAGGTGGTGTCACATTTGTAGAACCAACACTCACGACACTGATCATTGCTTTGGTACAATAACTTAAAACAAGGGTCTTCAAGTAAAACAAGCACATCAAGGTGTGAAGATTTTTAAAATTCCAACAAGATAATGAATCTAATGAGGAGACATCAAGTAGTCCATTGTGGTAAGAACTCAGAATCGTCGTCTCTCATACTTCTGACCCACAAAAAGAGTCGTGATAGACTATGGTGTAAGTAAGCATATGTCAGGTGAAAAGGATCTGTTTGATTCACTAGACGAACAAAAAACTGGTGATCAATTTCAAATAGCAGATGAAAAAGAGTATGTTGCAGAAGGAATAGGAAGAGTCACCATTCCTCTGGGACCACAAAAATGTACGCTTACAAAGGTACTATATGTTCTTGGCTTGACTAGAAACCTCCTATTAGTAACTTAGCTATTGAATCATCACTGAAGGTAAAATTTGTTGTCCAAAATGGCATCAAATCATGTTTGATTTCATGACAAGGTAATATTATTTCTAGAGCATTTCTAAAAGATAAGTTATTTTCTTTAGATATTGTTTCATCTTCTGTAATAGCTTTATCTGCATCAACAGTACAATCTACTACACTCTGGAATTTTAGATATGGACACTTGTTAGCTAGTTCATTACATCAGATGAGTTCAAAAGCAATGGTTCATGGACTACCCAAATTTTCCAGTACCTTGCCTCTTTGCCCTAGTTGTCTTATAGGAAAACAACACAGAGATCCATTTCAGCGAGCACCTTCCATGCCAAGAAGCGTCTGGAGGTAGTTCATACCGATCTGAATGGCTTACTACCTACTTCATTTTCAAGATACAAGTACTTCCAACTATTCATGGATGACCACTCTCGTAAGATGTGGGTTTTTTTCCTAAAGAAGAAAAGTGAGGCTCTTCAACATTTCTAGAATTTTTATCATCGTGTTGTGAAAGAAACTAGAAAACCACTTCTTCTACTTCGTTCAGATCAAGGGAGGGAATTCACATCAAAGAAGTTCTTGGCATTCCTAAACAAAAAAGGCATTAAGCAGAACCTGACTTCTCCCTACACACCCCATAAAAATGACATTATTGAGCATCACAATCACAAAGTGATGGAGATGGCTCATCTGTAGCTAATAACAACAAAGCTAGAGGAATGCTATTGGGTGAGAAGTACGAGATAACGGTATATCTTCTTAACAGGGCATTGACAAATATTCTACAAAATAAAATGCTAGAAGAGGTATGGAGTCGTAGAAAGCCATCAATTTCTCATTTGTGAGTATTTGGCTGCACAACATACATGCATGTCCCATCTTAGAAGAGAAATAAGGTTGAGCCAAAGAAACTTCCATGTATCCTACTTGGCTACAACACTACCTCGAAGGCATATCGTCTCATGGATCTTGAGAAAAAGAAAATATACGAGAGTCGGGATGTGGTTTGTGATGAGTCATCCTTTGACTCTATAGTGACAATAGAAGAACCATTACCAACCACCTCTCACCGACTAGTCTCCGAATCAAATGATCAGCCAGAGGAGACAACTCAGAGAAAAGAAATGCTGCCATGAGAGCTATTTTTTGACCTTGGATAACTATAGAGTGTGACTCCACATCAATCCACACAACAATGACACATTTCTTCTCAAAATCAGCCAAGTTCTTGTCCAAAGTGGGTACAAATCACATCGGGAACTCACATTTGCAACATCATCAGGAATCAAAACAAGGAGTCAAACAAAAATGAGGTAAAATTTGCACTCATGAGTTCACTAATTAATAGCTCCGAGCCAGAAAATGTTCATGAAGCTCTCAATCAACCTCAGTGGAAGGAAGCCATCGATACAAAATGTGACTCACTCATGAAAAATTAGACATGGGAACTTTTCGATCTTCCTATACGAAAAAAAAACCCATAGGCTGCAAATGGGTTTTCAAGATAAAATATAAGGTAGACAGATCCATCAACAAACATAAAGCACGTCTTGTAGCAAAAGGATATGCTCACAAAGATGGCATCGACTATGAAGAAACCTTTTCACCCCTTTGTGAAGATCGAGACCATCGAGTTGTTTGCACACCGAAAGTATAGAAAGGATGGATACTTCAATAGATGGAATTCAACAAAGTGCTTTCCTAAATGGTGATCTTAAGGAAGAAGTGAACATGACCCAACTTGAATGATTTGTTGATGAAGAGCATCCTAAGAAGGTATGTCATCTCATCAAATCACTATATGGACTGAAATAAGCTCCAAGGGCATGGTATATCAAGATCGATAATCACCTTTTACAACATGGGTTCACTCGTAGCCCCTCAAATTCAAATTTGTATATAGAGAAGGTAGACAAAAAAAAATCATTCTTGTTGTGTATGTAGATGATCTTGTGATCACTGGCAGTTTAGAAGATTAGGTTGATATTGTGAAGAATGATCTCAAAATAACCTTTGACATGAAAGATTTGGGGCTACTACATTACTTTCTTAGCTTTGAAATATGGCAAAAGGAGCATCACATTTTTGTCTCCCAGATAAAGTACACCAAGACACTCCTGGAAAAGTACAGAATGTCTTATTATAAACTATATCCACTCCCATGGATAAAGGATTACAACTTTCAAGATTCCAGAATTCACCTCAAGTAGATGCTACTCTCTATAGGCAATTTGTTGGAGGACTCATCTACTTGACATATACTAGACCAAATTTATGTTATGTTGTTAGCTATCTTTCCAGATTCATGCAAAGAACCGAAGAAATGTCACTGGAATGCAGAAAAAGAATATTTTGAGGTATGTATGAGGTACAATTGATTATGGTCTAGAATATAAGAAGAATGATCAATTCTTCTTATGGGATATGTTGAATCGGACCACGCCGGATCTATTGATGACAAGAAGTCAACTACAAGATACATATTTCATCTTGGATCTAGACCTATCTCATGGATAAGCAAGAAGAAAAATGTTGTTTCTATCTCATCCATAGAGGTAGAATATCGCACCACATGAGGAGCTGTGTGCAAAGTGATATGGTTACGTCACATTTTGGATGACCTAGGAATTCCTGAAAAATAGTCACCTATTCTCTATTGCAATAATCAAAGTGTGTTGAAGCTTGTGCAGAATCTAGTTTTTCATGAATGAATAAAGCATATTGAGATTGATTTTCATTTCATTCAAGAGCACGTCTTAAACCATCACATTCATCTCTAGTATTGTCCTACAAAAGCACAAGTTGCCGACATTCTCACAAAATCTCTTGGAAAAGTGAAATTTGAACTTTTCAGGGGTCACATTTGCAAGAATAATGTAATAAGGGGGGAATGTTAGCATAAATATATGTAGGATTTATTTTATATAATTAGGAGCATTTGTTTATTTTTTATTCTAATATTCTCTCATAGATCATAATCTCCCCTTACATTGTGGAGAGTATTGTTAGCTATCCTTCCTATAAATATTGGATCGGCTTCTTGAATAATAAAGAATAATAAAAGATATCAATATCTATTATATCTCCACTCTTTTAGCCTCACAAAATGTTCAACAATATGATAGTTGTTCAGCGGGAGCCTAATATTTTAGTAAGATTGATTTGGGAAGTGGGTACTACCAGATCCGATTCCATGAAGGGGGTGAATGGAAATTGAAATTCAAAATAAGAGATGGGTTCTACGATTGGATAGTGATGTTATTGGGTTTATCTAATGCACCCAATACATTCATGAGGTCGATGAATATGATAATAATGGTAAGTTTGTTGTTGTCTATTTTGATGATATTTTATATTTACTAGTAGAATGGTATATTTGATATTTTGTTGTCTATTTTGTTGCACTTCAAATTAGTGTTATAATTGTTATGAAAAGAGAGTTTGTATGAAAACTTAAAGAATTGTAGATTTCTTCAAAAATCATATTTTTAGGGGTTCATCATCTCGGAGGATGGGGTGAGGATGGATGAGGTAAAAGTGAAGGAAATTTTGGAGTGACATATTCCAATGAATGTGACTTAGGTTCACAATTTTCATGGCTTGGCATTTAATTATAGGAATTTCAAGTAGCATTGTTGAATCCATAAAAAAGTGCACAAAGGGAAGGAGTTTGTATGGAAAAATAAAGACACAAATAGTTTTGAATTCTGAAGAAGAAATTAAGTGTCGATGAACCTCTTTTAGTATTGTTAGATTTTAGAAATGTCTTAAGGTTTATTGTAATGCCTCACATGTCACGATTCATGAAATTATAAGTGAGGAAGGATGACCTATAGCATTATTCAATGAAAATTTGAATGAGTCCAGAAGGAAATATTCTATATATGATGTGTAATATCATGCTATTATTCAAGCATTAATCCAATGGAAAAATTACTTGGTAGCTAAGGAATTTCTACTCTTTACTCACCATGAAGCATTGAGGTATGTAAACACATAGAGAAAACTAAATAGTTATCATACAAAGTGGGTTTCACTTTCACAAGAATATAATATTTTCTTAAAGAATAAATAGGGTAAGAATAATCAAGTTGCTAATTCCTTGAGTAGGCATGAGGTTTCTTTGATAACAATGAAAAATTAAGTCATACGGAATGAGGTAGTTAAGAGATGTATGAAGGTGATGCAATTTTTTTTTAATGTTATGAGACAATATACAAACCCAATAGTGGGTAGTGGTTTGTTATTATTTGATGTAGGATGTATATTTATTTAGGAGAAAGAAAGTTGGCATCCCCTGTTGGTTCAATAAGAGAAAATGTTATAAGAGAGTTACAATGTGGGGTTTGGATAGACACTTTGGTATGAGTAAGACAACTTCTCTTGTGGTAGAGAAGAATTATTTGCCAAAGGTAAAGTGGGAAATAAGTAGGATCATGTCAAGATGTCAAGTTTTCCAAATGGATAAGGGTCATGCATAAATGCCCAGCTATATATGCCATTAACGCTGTCTCTATAGGGCCATGGGTTGATCTAAGTATAAATTTTGTGTTACGAATTCCTAACACACAACTAGGAAATGGTCAATCTTTTTATGGTAGATAGATTTTCTAAAATGACACATTTCATTTCTTGTAGGAAAACTAATGATGCTTCTAGAATTGTAGATTTGTTTTTTCAGAATTGGTTAGGTTACATAGAGTTCCAAGAATGATCACTTCAAATTGGAGCACCAAGTTCTTGATTCAATTTGGGAATACTCTGTGGAGGAAAATAGGGACATAACTACAATTACTACATTCACTACTACAAGATCCTAGGAAATCTTCTATGATACATTATTGGAGAAAATTTGTAGCAATGGGATTTGGCTTTACCACATGCTTTGAGTTTCCTTATAATAACTAGGTAAAAGGTCAATGGGGAGGTCTCATTTCCATTTATTTATGGTAGGAACCCCAAGGAGTGCTATATTTTACTATGCTTCCTAGTAAAGATTAAACCAGTTGATGATGAAAAAAATCATTTCTAAAACAAATGCTACAATTGTAGGAAGAAGTGATAGTGAAGTTAAATGATAGTAATTAAAAATATAAAGTCGTTGTGGATGAAAGTAGGAGAGTAAGTTCATTTGAGGAAGGAGATAAGGTGATGGTTCATCTCATCAAGGAGAGGTTTTGAAATGGAACATATAATAATAAACTAAAAGTATAAAAATATTGGGCCATGTAGGATTGTGAAGGAAATGAGAGATAATGCCTACAAGGTGGAGCTACCTGACAACTTTGTTATTTCACTAGTTTTTAATGTTTCTAACTTGTACAAGATTATAGGTCATGATGAAAATGTTGAGGATGAAGAATAAGTCAAGCTGGGAGCAACAAGTGCCAATGAAGAAATAGGAGAGAGTCATGTGTGTCTTGGACAAAAAGACAGTCACTACTAGGCATTGAGATACAACATATATTTATTCTAAAGTGGAACGATTTGTAGAAAGAAGAAAATACTTGGATTCCGAGTGGGAGTTGGAAAATATTAACTGTGGAAAATTGGATGAATTCCATCAATTGAATTCATAGGGGTATAATTCTTATCAATGAGGGAGAATGATGTGGGAGTATAACTTTTTAAGACCATAACTTTTGATTTGACCATCAAATTTACCGAAATTATCTAGGGTACTAAATCTCAATTAGTAATTTTCGATAACAAAATTTTATGTAAAGCTTCAGTTCCATTTCAATATATATTCATGGTTGAATTCCTATGTCTAATGGTCTAAAATTTGGTCCGATTTTTTTTTTTGGTCTAGAACTTAGAGTTTTAATATCTTTTTCTCTCCTTTATAGAATAAGCCAAGATTTTATGCAAGCCTTCATTTATGAAGGCATATTTTGTACGCAAAATTTGGGGCCCATCCAAGGTGTTTTACTAGTAGGTATTTTTTTGTGTTTTAGGATTTCTTGGCATTTTAACATTTTTAGAGCTAGTGGGAAATAAAAGGAAGATTGTAATGTTGTAAAAGATTAGTGTGGATTCAAGAATGAGAAAATAAAAACTATTTTGAAGTTTCTAGAATTCTTACATAAATCATATGTGTTTTGGAGGCATTTCAACCTCTTTTTCGATGGGTCCAGCCCACTAATTTGGTTACAATGCTACACGCAATAAATCATTCAATTATTTCCCACTGTAGTTATACACATTATTAACTTCCAATTATCAATTGCAAAATTTATTTACAATCCTCGATTCTTTCTCCAAAGTAACAATTGTTCTAAATTTTCCCACCATACTTGTACACAGCTATTACTATCGTAAGCTGGCCTATCACTGATATGACGTACTTGTCCCAAATGTTCAAGCATAACAATCAATTTAATAATGCTCTAATTTACTTTTATTTATTTATAATTTTAGTCGTTTGTAATAGCTCTCCGAAATGTCCCAACAAAATCATCAATTTAATAATGGTCTAATTTATTTTTATTTATTTATAATTTTAGTGTTTGTAATAGTTTTGGCAATGTCAATTCTTTAAATATTCTGTAAATAAATTTTAACGGTAATATCATATTATTGATTGATAATTGACGTAAAGTTGATTATGATTGATTTAATGTGACAGGTTGGTGAGCGTATCCCTTGCTTATATTACAAGCTTTACCACCACAGAATTGACTACTGATTCAGTGAGTATGAGATATAGTAACCCCAAGAAGTAGTTAAATTGACTACTGAGAGGTTAAATGGTTGTATGATTTAGAGTTTACAGCTCATATTCTGTTGGCAATATTATCATGAAAGCCAATATATAATACTTGTGTTAGACAGATTAATTAATTACAAGTAGCAATATAAAATTATGTAGAATATATTAATGGCAGAAGGCATTTATGACATGATTTGCAGAGATGCGTATGAAAGAAGAAAATAGAAATCTACCTGCTTTCATTTTAAAAATCTAGAAGAGACGTCTGCAATCTTGACACGGCAGACATAACATTCAAAACCGGAGGCTGTTCAACGCTAATGTTTTACACGCTACTAAATTCAAGAAACAATTTTCAGAGGTACCTCTTTACTGATTTTGTCAAACAGTTGATAAAACCTAAAAAGTCTTAAGTGTCTTTTAGTTAGATATGGCTTCACACCCACATGCATAAACCTCACGGAGCTTCCATCTCAATGCTTAATGCAGCCAAATTTGAACCCACGCCTGGTAATTATGGCCGCTTGGAATTATTGCCCCAAAAACAGGCCATAGAACGTCAATTTATTTGCTACTTTCATATTATAAATAAGAGGCTGTAGGTAAAGTAAAAACCTTTTTAAAGTTCATGTTGCTGGGTGTTCAATTTTGTGTTTATGAAGTAGTTTATAGTATATGACACTATTTCAATGACAACTCTCATTGCATGTAGTTCATTTCGAGATATACAAATAGAAAAGAGAGACAATCCTCACACTGAAAAAGGTTCCTATGTTTATTTATAACATTTTTGTTATTTGTAATCGATCTCCATAGATTATAATCTATTTTTGATTTTAACATGTATGAAAATGAAAATGTACTTATACTATTACATATATTTTAAGTGTCGTTATATCTATTTTATTATTGGTAAAAGAAAGTATTTTGAAAGGAACTCGACCATTATACATTAAGAAAGAAAGACAAGGACCACATAACGAGATAAAATATTAACGTCAGTATCTAACATTAACATTAACATCAACTTCACAGCTACTATAAAGCAACAGACTAGCTAAACAACATCAAAAACAAGGTTAAACTACTCAAAAATAGGGAATAAGTAGGAGGAACTTTTATACTACCCCTTAAATAACCTTTTGTGAGGGTAGGGTTATTTTAGATTGGTCATTCCTCCTCGTTTTCTATCCTTTCCTCTTTCTACGAACTTCTATCTAATTTTCCTCCGAAGAGATAAGGATCACAATTTTCAAATTCAATTTAAGAGATGCATCTCCATTGGAATTCTTTCCTACTCCTAAAATGCTTACCATAGAAAAGAATTTTCATTCCATGGTCGAAGGAAATAAAAATGAACCTAATGTCTCTTAAACTCTATCACCACCCTAGGTGTTTCCTTTGATACTTTTTCCAAGCTAGTGTTAGAACAATCTCTACGAAATCCAAACTCTACTTCAGAATCTAAATCTATGTTGCCATTTCCATTCACTACAAGTGGTTGGGAATGATGTCTTTCCACCATGATCTATTGCCTTGCGTTTTTCATTTCTAGTTGTGGCGGCCTAGAGGCCAAGTGTCGTAAAACAAAATACTTCTTACGATGAAAAGGTAGCCATTCATAATCAATACTATGACTCCAAATTCTTTTAGAACTTTGAGTTATATATGAGCCGAAATATCCTTTAAAGTGTAAAATGTCCATATTCACCAAAATGTAGGCATAGGTTGAGTGTTCTATTAAATAAGTTTTAAGATAAACACCTTGAACACTACAAATATCATTTCTAATGGAGATAAAGTAATCTTAATTCAAAAATAGGAGTGGCGGATGAGGCAACCTCACCAAGAAAGGCTTGTCGTACAAGGGTATAGTCCCTTTCAAAAAACTATTTGCCAATAATAATAAAAAAAAACCTCACCAAGAAAGGTTTGCTAAAAACATCTTAGAAACACAATTAAAAGAAAGCAACTAGAGTTTGACAAGCAAATTATGAGATTGGAAAACCCAAAGATGTTGAAACTAGCATCTCTATCCTAAATTAACTAAAAAAATGATAAAAAATCTCATGCACAAAAATAGATATCGATGTAAAAGCATATAAGGGTGTTCCACTTATTTATATTTGTTGTACCTTTATAAACACAAATTTTCAGTTTCATTAAAATTCTAATGGAATTAGCCACAAAAGCGTATGTACATTCATAAAATTCGATGAATTAACAAAATGTTATATTTAGAGTCTAGAATACATGTAATTTTTTTATTTTTATTTAGGGAAAAATCTTCTTTTCTTAATTTTAGCATATGTTGTTTCTTATTTTCAAGCAGAGCAAAAATCTTTCAAAGATCGTTTTTACTAAAAAATTATTTTTTCACCATGAAATTTTAGATATATGTTCTACATTCGAATATCAAAGTTAGACAAATTTAATTTTTTTATTTATATTTTTAATTAATTTTTTAGTGAAGATATTTTCAGATTAAGGGCGTACATATGTTTATGCCAATATATTTTCATATTTATATTGAAATTGAATTTTTTTCATAAGTACGAAGAAGACTTCAAAAATAGTAAGATTATTTTTTTCCAATTTTTTGATATATTTTACTATTTTTCAAATTGTGTTGAAAGTGTACTACTGATTGTAAAATACCATACATTGGAAAAAAATTAAAAAAATAGTAAAACATATTTTTAAAATGAAAATTATATTTTTAGAAAGGTAATAAAAATTATATTTTGGTGTAAATTTTTGTAATTTAACTAATTAATTTAACCTAAATACATGGCATCTATGTGGCACATTTTGGCCTATAATTATTCTCCAAATAAATTAAGGGCTAAAATATGCCACATAGGCTATATTATCCAAAATCCACCCCTCAAGGTAAATTTGATAACCCGCATTATTTATTCAGAGGCTTGCATAGGTAGAAATGGTAAAGGCGAAAAAAATCAAGTTTTGGGGGCCCCTTTGGTTCTTTTCTAACAACCTCATCCAGGGAAAAATCCCAAGGAGTTAGGCAAATTCAAAAAATGCAAAAAATTCGGCCTGTGCTAGTGTATTGTGGCAAAAATGGGTTTTTAGAGCCTGGCCGCGCAGAACGCCGGGAAAATGGGACCCGCACGGCCAAAATGGCTGATTTGCAAAGAAATCAGAAATTTTTTTGTTTTTAGAGCTCAAAGCCGCATAGGTAAGCTCGGGACTTTCAGGACCCAAAAGCCGAAAAGACAAAGCAATCAAAGGGAGATACGGAAAAAGTAGACGAATCTCACGACCCGGTCAATGCAAGGACATTTGGGACATCAAAACCTGATTTTTTCGTGGAAGGAGGCTTGCAGTGAAGCGTAAATTTATTTTGGGACAACCGGGACACAAGGACAAGAAATAGCCAATATGCCCGCATATAAAGGAAACCAATGCAAATCAGACCTTGAACTTCAAATGGCCATAACTTTTGACCCTGAGTTATGTTTTCACAAAACTTGACTTTTCATAAAAATAAAGAAACATCTTGATGCTAGTCAATTAAAAACCCAATCGTCAAATGAGAGAAATGCCTCATGCAAACCCAAAATAGCGCCCTTACTTAGAAGGCCATAACCTTTGCATTTCTGAATGAAAATGCACAAAATTGGTACCATTGGAATCATGTTTCCAATTCTGATGCACAGAAATAAAGAAATTCAGAATTTGATAAGAATCAATGGAGATTTTTCAGGAAACGTGCCGGAGTTCGAATGATGTTTTATTTGGTAGTTGGGATGCATTAAATGGAGCATGGGTTGACATTTCTCATTGTTGTAAGTCATGGGACAATATAGGGAGTCTTTTGCAAGCAAAAGAACATTATTTCACTTCATTTACTACATCCTACAAGTGGTTGAAGGACATATTTCAGGATTTCCATTTTCCCCCCTCTCTCTCTCTTCTTAAATTTCTATAAATTGAAGTGTTGGGCTCATTGTAAAGGGGGATAGTTTTTAAGTAGCAAAACTCTGTCAAAATTGCTTTGTGAAGCCAATGTACTCTACTCCCTTGTAGTGGACTCCTTGCATGGTGATTTAGGCCCTTATCTTGTAATAGACTAAATTTTGCATGTACTTATGAAGCAATAGATGCAAGTTTGTGGATGTATCTTCCCCTGTTGCACTTGTTTGCATTCCTCTTGCCCTTTCAATCTCATTACATATATATTTTGTCTATCTTATGTTATGCAGGGATCCATTATCATTGTGTGTGCATGAAATATTGTTGTGAATGCAATTGCTAGATTGTGGAGAACTGTTATCAACCCCTATAGTTTGCATTTTGCTTTTACTTTTCACACATTGGGAGACTAATCTCACACTCTCCTTTTCTGGTGTATCACTGCTTTAGTGTAGGATTTTTTTGCATGCAATCTCTCTCCTTGGTCCCTTGGAAAGTTAGATTAGAATAGATAGTTTTTCCTACATTAGAGTAGATTGTGGCAAGTAGTTTAGGAGCAAGAACCAACTTTCTCTGAAGGTCTATATCAAGTAGCAAGTCCAACAACTTAGAGATAGTACCCATGTTATCAAATCACACCGTGAGCTCAAGAAAACACACTTGTGCAAGAAATATGGTGTTGTGATTTGGTGATAGCGAGGCTCCAAGTAAGGGTGTTCATGCGAATGAGAGTTAATGCGAGAGGGTTCATGTGAAACCCCCTCGTGTGAACACCACCTTCGCACAAAGACTCCAAAATCATATTCAATGGTCTTTTCGCCACCTCAAAGCATCGCCAACAAAACATTTAATTTTGGTTTTATTTTAAAGTTAAAATTTAATTTTTAAGAATATTTTTTAATAACTATAGGTTGAAAGCATAGTTTTTTCTAATATTGTTTTTATTTTATTTTTTAGATTCAATTTTCAATGGTTATAATTTTAAAATATAGTTTTTCATATTATTTTTTAATTTTTTTGTTTTAAATCAAAAGTATATATTATTTTTAAATTTATTTTAAAAAGTGTTTTATTATTTATATATAATTTAAATAAATTTAAAACATAGTTAATTTTTTTTAAAGACATTACAAATAGTAAAAAACTATATATTAGATTGAAATTGTTTTAAAATTAGAAAAGTAGTTTTAAAGTTAGAAAAGCATCTAATTAAAAACAACCTAATTTCTATTAATATTTTTATATAATAAGAGTTACATGTGTATAGTTTTCCATTGAATTTATTCTTAGATCCAAATCTAGCTCAATTTGTGTGTGTAGGTGAAAATTAGTGAAGTGGAGGAATCACGAGAAATCATAAGAATAATAATAGAAAATATAAATGCGAGACAGTATATAGTAGAGAAAAATATTAGAAGATTAATTTGTATGGGGAAAAAAAGAGACAGAAGGTTGTAGAAGAGGTTACTCAACAAGGAAACATTGGTACACACATACCTTAAACCCTTGAAATCGTAATTTAATTGTTTTGTCTAGGTAAAATATGAAGTTTTAGCTTTAAAGCAAACCTTCCAGATAGAATAATATTATATTATAAATACAAGAGAGTGATTAGTACTATGCTTTATACTTGAAACCCTTGAGATCGTGATTTAACTTGCTTGTCTAGGGTAAATATGAAGTTCTAGATTTAGCACACCTTCTTAATAGAAGAATATTAGATTATAAATACAATCGAATGATTAGTATTGTGATTCTCAGATTATTTGTTTTAAATACAGTCTATGATTAGTATTGTGCATTTAACTCGAGGTCCACACCTATTCCGGTGACTTCAAGGGGAAAGTCGAGTCTAAGGGGAGGGGGATGTAGTGCCCACTTCCCTTCGACACTTATTACTATTGATTTCGATTATAGCTGGTTATGCATGAATATTATTGTGTCTTTTGACTTAGCATGATGATTAAACGATAGAGATACTTGGACTATTATTGGATTTCGATTCATAGTATGATGTGTGTGGATTCTTAGAGACATTTTATATGGATGATGATGTGTTGTTGACATAGTTATATATTTCTAACATTCAATATTTTGTCATATTGAGTAGACCTTAATAGTTGAACTAATCTTGTGATCCTATTGATATTGATGAAATGTAGAATTGAGATGTTGTTAGAAATTGAAAATAATAATGTTACTTACCTAGATGATGATTTGATTCACATGTAGATGATTGTGGATTTATATTGGTATATTTTATCTTGGGTGTTTTGATGTAGACACGAGGCCGAAGGAGGTATTATATGTTTTACAGATAAACATATCACAACAAACAATGGGGGATTGGAGACCAACCACATTAGAAAGCTAGATGAATTCAACAATGGTCACCATGGCAACGTGTGTTATTTTGTTGTGTGTGTTTGAATTATTGTTAGGGGATTTCACATGGGGGATTTCCTCCAATTGTGAGCAAGGGGGAGCCTTGATGTTATTCTTTTATATTTTATTTATTTAGTTTTAGTATGTGATTTTATAGTGATGTATTTCCTTTTATTAATTATTTAATTTTTGTCTAGATTAGTAAATTAATCATGTTACTAAACTAATTATGGATGGGTAAAAAGAATTCATTTATTAGATTATATGGCTCTTTTGGTTATGTGTTGTAAGTTGAGTGCTTGGGATCTTGAAGTGTTGTACACTTTACCTCATCTTGGAAATTTGATTCGGCATTAAGGGTAAATTATAGATGACGTATACATAGTAGGGGATCGACAACCATAGCATCTTTGTACATGAATGACAAAGTAAATGTAACGCCGTGAAAGAGACGATGCGCTCCCAGCTAGCGCGACGGCGATAATGGCGCCAAGAAACATCCGTCCCGAAAATGCGACAAATTTTTTTTTTTGTGTTTCTTTGCAAGGTGAGTCTGCATATAGAATCGAATCTACTTCAATCACGATAATGCTTCGAGTCAAAGAAGTTTGATCTTATTTCAGTCAACGTTTCACAAGGGAGAGAAAGGTCATCCTTCGAATTTACTAGCCTAAGGTCTGATAATATCAATACAACAATATTTCTGGAGGTTATCCCTAGAATAAGATATAATTTATTTCGAGGTGAAAACACTATCCACTCGATTTTTATTTTTTTATTTATTTATTATTTATTATTATTATTATTATTATTATTATTATTATTTATTTATTTATTTATTCTATTATGTCGCATTGTCTCCTGATTTAATACATTATAACATATATAAATATAAATTTATATATATGTATATATATAATTATATACAAGGGAATCACACATTACGGTATACACTCGGCACTGGTTTATTTTATTGCATTGTATGATTCTAATATGTTTCGATATACATACTACCTAGTATGAATACTATACGAAAGTTTTGTCACAATTCATACCACATTATTATCTTATATAGCATTAATACTTTGCTGGCCTAGCTAGATATCCATGGAGGATTAGGTGCTTCTAATTTTAGTGATATATAAATGTTTATGTATAATCAAAATTTTCACTTAATTAAATCTATATGCTTAATCATAGGCTTTTTAAAAAAAAAGATCCAAGGAATAAGCGCCAAGAAAAAAAAAGCGTTTCAAACTCGGTTTAACTCTGTTGGTTGGGGGCGGTGGATCCCAACAACCCCCTGTCCGCCATTACTCCCTCATGCGTGTAGAAGCCCCTTCCTCCCCCAGGTCGCATCTTACAATGAATGATTTAGATTTACAAAATCTACGCCTCCTCCTTGGTCTGTCCACCCTCAAAATTCGGGATTCCTTCAAGATATTTTATCAAAATTGATTATGAGACAAAGATGGGCGTGAAAGAAGAGGTCTCACAGAAGTAAATCCGTTTCATAAAAGAAAGGTGAAGGGGCGCAGTTGCCTGCACAGTGGTGAGAAGGGAGGCTGGATACGCCATCAGCCAACTGAACACGCCTCTGCTATCCTGGCCGCGCGGGTAAGGCGTGGAAGATAAATGGAGGGAGACACCGGTTTGGCAGGTGCCTCGCCCGTGGCCATCGAAGGAGCACTGGTTTCTCCCCTCAAACGTCGCTGCCTCCACTTTCATTGGGAGCTACAAGGTGTACGCGGGGCGTGGAGTGCTCCAAAAACGGCGGTGTTCTCAACTATGTTGTTATCTGTACAGTATCGATGGCATTCTCAAATTGGTTCGCCCTTAGATCGGTTCAAGGGACAGTGCAAGAGGGGAGGGGTGCAGGGTGAGCATGGATAATAGGAGAGCATTAGAAATGTCCAGGCGATTGATAAGACTCCAAGCAACTATATTTTATGCCCTGGGAGATATGCATATGAATCAGTCTGTGTTGCTGTATTTTCTTATTTGATGATTATTTGATATGCTTACGTTTATACATCATTACCATATTATATTCTCGGCCAAACACGACCTGAGTTCCTTGCACTTTGTGGGTTTGTATTGTTCTTTTCCGGAAACGTTTTAGACTACTTTCGTTTATTACAGCGTGTGCAAGACAAGATAAAGGTTCATTCCAAAACCGATCAAGGGACAGAAATAACGATGGAGCCAAGCAGTCTATCCAACCACGTTGTTACCTGTCCAGTATCGAGCATATCTTCAAATTCGGTGTTTCTATCTCTTTTGATATTTTCTTATCAGATGATGAGGAGACAGAGGAGCGATTATGACAGTGCAACTATGCTGTTACAAGAGCAATCCACGTGTGATATTTGTATTACTGTCTTAAAATACCTCTAATACTTGTCTATTGCAACACTTTTAAATAAACGACCACAACCCGTCTTTACAAGCACTGCAACAGTTTAAATGTTAGCTGTGCAATCATTTTTGCCATTTCAACAACAATATAGGGTAAAATATGTTATGACATAAATAATATATACATAAAATATAACTAAAGTGGTATGAAAATTTATCTATACATCAATTATACAATATAGATGTTTTAGGAAGCAAATATAAGATTTATACAAAGGATTAAATAAAACATTCTTAGGAAGCAAAAGGACATGTAAATGAGATGAGGGAAAATTTAAGCTTTTGATGTATAAAATTAAGAATAAGTTATAATATTGAAAGGAGTTTTTTTGTAAATTCCCAACACCCTTCAAGAGGGTTCCAAAATTACTTTCAAAAAGGTTTAAAACAAGAACTACTAACATGTAAATAAGATTAACAACTCATGAGAGGTTCCAAATCAAGAAAGAAAGAGAATAGATAAAATGTCATCCTTTCAACCTTTAATTCCATCTATATTACATGCTTATTATTGGAGTTCAAAAGAACAACTTTCATTCAACATTTGTTACAACACTTTCAATAAATCTTAGAGCAAGAAATACTATCATTCCAATGCAACTTTCCTTAAAAGTCTTGTTTCAACATATCCTACTTCATGTGGAAACCGATTTACAATGATAGAAGCTAAGGAAAGCAAAACAATATTACATTTCTTTCTCCACTCAAGGTGGTTAATTACATGATGTTTTAGCATTGTCAACAACAAGATTCAAGTGCTCCAAAGTGTTCTTCACTCATGCTCCAAATTCCAAGCATTTCCAATCACAACCAAGATAGGGGGAGAGGCAACACTCTCCTCCCAACCAAATCTCAATGGAGAAGAGAAGCAATCTCCTCCATTGACCCCCGAGCCCCAAACACAACACAATGAAGGGGTGGTCTCCAACTCAAGGCAACAATACATGCTTCCACAATACAAGTTCTTCACAACATTCAAGCTAAAATAGAAGAACAAGGAGACACACAATAACATCAAACATTACACAACAAGGCTTGCATCCAAGCCAACAAGAGAAGGAACTATGGGAATATTTTCCTTATGCCTCCCAAATGAGATGAGATGCCCATCCAAAACCCTCCACAATAAAACACAAGCCCCTATGACTCTTATGCCTCCCTCAAGTACCCCTTTTTCCTCCCATACTCTTATGCCTCCTCCTCTTATGGCTCCTCAAAGACAAGGTAGAATGTAAACATTCCTACCCAAGATGGGCATCCCTCTCAAACTCCCTCCACAATATCCTAATCTACTCTTTTGCCTCCTCATGAGTATTCCCATAGACCTCTCCTATACTACACAATAAGCATTCTATCCATTTTTCACAATACACCAAAGTAAACATGCATTTTTCACAATTTTAGCATAGAAGCAATAATAATATGAAAGCAAAAACAAAGGAGAGGGTTCCCTACCTCTCCATTAGAGAAGCCTAAACCAAGAAATTTTCCAAGCTCCTTCCCAAATCAATCCAAGCATGCAAGTCCAAAAACTCTCTTTATCTCTTTCTCCCAATTCTCTCTCTCAAAATAACAAAGGAGAACTCTTCAACAACACAAAAACAAAGCTCCAACCCCCTCAACAAGAGAGGAAGTTTCAATAAATAGATCAAAGGTAAGGGTGAGGGTGATGTGGCTCCATGTAGGATGCCACATCACACATCCTCAAACCATCTCCCAAGGTCAACTCAAATCCCAAAACACCATAAATGGGTGGTTGGGTTGAATGACAACCCTCTTCCACATTCAACCCTTTCCCATGTGCCTTAAGGCACAATTAAATGCAAAATGAGGAAAATGCACTCCAAAGTCATATTTCCCTTCCCAAAACAATAAATAACCCCCTTTTTGGATTCCCAACCCATAGATATGGTTGGTAAGGGGTTTTGGGAAGTGTGGGACAAGTTTAACTTGTCCCACAAGTCCCCTAAAATTGCCCTCAATCTCAAATTCGAGATTCTAAGAGCATGGAGTGGTCAACACTCAAAACCAAGCATTCAATACAAGAGGACACACAAGACTCAAGGAGCCAACAATCAAATTTATTACACCCACTTGACTTTCCCCAAGGCTTAAAAACTAAAACAAGATATTACATTAATCCAAACACACTTAACAAAAGTAATTTAACAAAAGGACTTCACAAAAGAAATCACCTACTAAATCAAGTAAAACAAGTAATAAAATTCTTACCCCCTTGGTCACATTAGAAAATTTCCCCCACATGGAAATTTTCTCAACACATAAAAGAATAAAAGGTAACACAATACAATTTACTAGTTGCCTTGACGACCAATGTTGTAACCACCCGACATTCTGTTGTGTTTGGTCCCCAATCCCCCTCATGGTTGTGATCATGCTGTGTTTCCTGCAAAATGCAAAATACCCTCTTCGGCCTTGCGGCCATGTCAAAATATCCAAAATAACCATATGCATGAAATTTATTAACATCTATACGTAATTCAAGCAATCATTATTTCTAGGTCTAATTCACAACTTAATTATGCATTTCATCATTATCCAAAATTATAGTAATGTAAATTCAACAATCTACGTTCTATTCAACATGGCGAATAAATCCAGTGTTAGAACACATGCAATATATCCATATAAAAATAATATCGGAATCCAATAGTGGCATTGTCCATGAGTCGGTGTAGATTATACCAAAACAAAATCCAATCATAATCCAAATGCATCTAGTCACAAAACATCATGCTAATCAACATAAGTATAAATCATGTCCATATCCAAAGTCCGCATAACTCAAAATGGTAATCAACTAAGTGTCGTAGGGAGTGGGCATCACATCCCCCTCCCTTAGACTAGACTTCCTCCCGAAGTCACCGAAATAAGTGTGAAACCGAGCTCGCAATGATGTAGCATCCTCCCAAGTAGCTGCAGCCTCATCATCACTGTCCCATCGACCCAAACTCGATCAATCTCTCTCGCGAAGGCCTGTGGTCCCGTGATCTAAAATGCGCACGGGCTCCACCATCACCCGCCTCGATCCCGCACTGCTGCAATGCGGTCCAATCTAATACATGAGAAGGATCAAACATATCTCCTAAGCACGAAACATGAAATACATCATGGACGCGCGATAAGCTAGGTGGAAGTGCTAGACGATAGCTAAGGGGCCGAGGCGCCCAAGATCTCAAAGGGACCCACAAACCTAGGAGCAAGCTTAGAACCTTTTCCATAACAGATAGGGCTCTTATGTGGCTTGACACGAAGAAACACCTTCGTGCCTACCTCAAAACTACGATCTGTCCTATGTTGGTCTGCATACTTTTTTTGTCTATCCTGAGCCTCCTGCAATCTCTGTCTAATCAAGGTAACCTGCTGCTCCATGTCCTGTAATAATGCTAGCCCAAGGGAAACCCTGTCCTCAATCCTGTCCCAACTAAGAGGTGTCCTGCACTCTCTACCATATAATGCCTGAAAAGGAGCCATGCCTATAGAACTCTGAAAACTATTATTGTAGGAAAACTCCACCAAATATAGATACTCCTCCCATCTCGACTGATGATCCATCATGTACATCCGAGCATGTCTTCCAAAATCGATTCACCCTCTCTCGTCTCGTCCATCCGTCTCGTGGTGATAAGTCAGACTTGAAATTAATCCTCGCCCGAGGGCATACGCATGGTGGTCCAGAAATGGGAAGTGTACAAAGGGTCGCGGTCACAAATAATCTTCCACGGAATCCCATGTAGTCTGACAATCTCATCAAGATATACTTGTGCTACTGCACTAGCCGTGTAGGTAGTCTTCACTGGAGAAAAGTGAGCTACCTTCGTCAATTTATCCACCGTGACCATGATGGCGTCATGGTGGTATCTCGACGTTGGCAACCCAACAATAAAATCCATAGAGATGGTGTCCCACTTCCACTCTGGTATGGCATGAGGATAGAGAAGGCCAGCTGGATGCTGATGCTCGGCCTTCACCCTCTGGCACTCTAAACAGTGGGATACAAAAGAAGCTATGTCTCTCCGAAGTCCTCTCCAAAAGTACAACTGTCTCAAGGTGGCATGCATCTTCTTCACCCGGGATGGGCTGAATAAGGTGCACGATGAGCCTCTGTCAAAATATCATGCCTCAAGCCTCCATCTCTCGGGAACATATATCCAGCCTCTATGTCCGAGAAGACCATCTCGCCTCTAAAGAAAATCCATCAAATCTCCCCTCAAGGGGTCTCGAGACTCAATCCCGCTCTGGCCGCAAGATAGAAACTATCCCGAGGAAGCCGCAAGATCCTACTCCGCAAAATCGTGCCTCACCTAAGGTGGCCATAGCCACATGTCTCCATCTACTCAAGGCATCTGCAACCACATTCTCCTTCCCCTTCACATGCTCTATCTCCATGTCATACTCACAAAGTAACTCCATCCAACGCCGCTGACGAGCGTTGAGATTGGGCACGTGAAGAGGTGGCGAAGACTCAAGTGATCATCCCGAGTGTAAATCTCCGGCCAAGAAGAAAATGTCTCCATCGCACTAAGGCATGTACTCACCGCTGCAAGCTCAAGGTCATGGGTCGGATAATTGAGCTCATAATCTTTGAGTTTCTGGAGACTCAAAGGCAACTACTCTACCCTCCCGCATTAGCACTCCTCAATTCACCTGCCAAGGAAGCATCGTGCATACGAAAAACTCTCCATGAGGATTCGGCACCGCAAGGATAGGTGCTCGTAAGGCACTCCTTCGCAGTATCTTGAAGGCTTGCTAACATTTATCTGTCCATACAAACTTCTTCCCTTTCGTGAAGAGAAGTGATGGGGTGTGCAATCCGAGAGAAGTCTCTGAACAAACCTCCCGTAGTATCCTCGCTAATCCCATGAAACTACGCACCTCGGTCACACTAGTGGGTCTTTGGCCAATCCATGATGGCTCGAATCTTGGAAGGATCGACTGTGATACCTTCCCCAGAAATAACGTGGCCCAAATACCGCACCTCAGTCTGAAAGAACGCACACTTCTCCAAGTTCCCGTAAAGGCGCCGCTCGCGAAGACATCAAGAACTTGGCGAAGGTGCTCTCGTGCTCCTCACGTGTGCGTGAGTAAATTATAATGTCATCAAGAAAATGAGCACAAAGTGATCAAGGAAGGTCCTGAATACCCCATTCATCAAACTCATAAACATCATGGGGCATTCGCTCAAGCCGAAAGGTACACTGTGAACTCGTAGTGGCCATATCTCGTGCGGAAAGCTGTCTTGTGAATATCTGTCTCCGCAATCCTGAGCTGATGGTATCCTGACTTAAGGTCTATCTTGGAGAAAATGGTAGCCCCCTTCATCTGATCAAACAAATCATCAATGCGTGGAAGGGGGTAACGATTCTTGATCGTTACTTTATTCAGCTGACGGTAGTCAATGCACAACCGAAGAGATCCATCCTTCTTCTTTACGAAGATAACTGGTGCACCCCAAGGGGATACGCTAGGTCGGATTAGGCCTTTCTCCAGAAGGCCCTCCAGCTGCAACTTGAGCTCACATAACTCAGGAGTAGTCATCCGATAGGGTGCTCGTGAGATAGGCTCTGCACCTGGAACTAGATCTATATGGAAGTCGATCTCACGTGGGGGAGGTAATCCCGGTAGCTCCCCTGGAAACACATCGGTGAACTCTGATAAGATGGGATGATCATCGAGGGAAGGTCCCCCTGACTCATCCTCTGATCTGTCACTAACTGTAACAGCATACAACTGGCAACCCCGTCGCATACACCGCTTAAGCTGCATAGCGGAGATGGTGCGAATAGAAACGGGTCTCCTAACTCCTGATATCACTGACTCTACCCAAGATCATCTATGCAAGCAATAGTCTTGTGGTAGCAATCCACTCTAGCTCTGTGGGCGGACAACCAATCCATGCCTAAAATGATGCCGTAAGATCCTAATGGAAGGATCCGAAGATCGAAGTAGTGATGAAGGGTCCCACATCTACTACACACTCCTTAACTAAGGAGTCTATAGAAATCTTGGCTCCGTAAGCCATCTCTACGTCCCAACTACGGCCCCGCCTAACTGCCACCATCCTACAACGCTCTACCAAAGATGGCGCAATGAAAGAATCGAAGAACGTAATCAAATAATATAGAGGTGGAAATACCACCAATACTACCGCTCGTCTCAATCACAAAGACTGATGCTCACTGGCGGTTCTCGACCGCCGCAGATCCGATGACTCCGTGCCATATCTCCAACAAGAGGCTCGAGCTCTCGTGTCTTACCCTTGGTAGGGTTAAGTGGGCAATCTCTCCAAATATGCCCAATGACTCGCAACCATAACAACCACCGATCCTCCGGTGGGAAGCGACTCCACTGGTACTCTAGATGACTAAGATGTCGATCCCGACGATCCGGCTATGGACTCGCCGAGGTCTCGTTGACGAGCTCCGACCGACCGAGCTCTCGGTGCACCTCGTGTCCTGATGGGACCCTAGGAGGAGGCCCATACTACGTCCTCTCTCGTGCATCGAATCTCCGAGGAGGTCGGTAAGGTGGGCGGGTCTCGCACAACTGTCTGCTTGTTGTGGTGGCCTAAATGAAGCCTTGCTCGAACTCTGTCCACCCCATGGAGGAGGAACTCGACCCCTTCGACCTACTATCTCGCATCTCGCCGGAATACGGCTCCGAACTCTGTCTCTAGCCTCGCTGTGTCTTTCCCGTGTCTCCTCTCGCAATATAGGCCTTCTCCACGGCTCTCGCTAAATCTCTGTGGGCAATGAATGCGCACTACGCCAGCCTAAATCCAAGTTCAGCCCCGGATGAACCCGTGAATCCTGCACCTACTCATCCCGCATATAGTCGACGACCAAGTAGGTCCAGAAATCGACTCTCATACTCAGCTACTGACATCGATCCCTGACGGAGGTCATGAAACTCATCTATCTGCTGCTGAATAAACCTCCTAGGTAAATACCTACTCCTGAACCACTCCTCAAATAACTCCTAGGTAATTGTCTCTGAGTCAACATGGAGCTTCTACTCCTTGGTCCTCCACCAGACTCCTGCTCCATCCTTCAGAAGGTGGATCGCAACACAAGCTTTCGTGTTGCTACTACAAGGACAGAGCTTGAAGCATCCACTCAAGCTCACCAACCAGGCCTCTGCCTGAAAACCACCTATATCACCTGAATACTGAGATGGTCGCAGCTTCAGGATCTCCCTGATATGGTCTGCAGCTGATGTATGACGAATCCTAGGTCTCTCTGTATGCTCCTCCCTTTATCTAGGGCTCCGAGACCTGTCCCTATGTCCTGAAATCCTGTCCCCATGTCCTCTCGTGGTGGCGACTCGCACGAAAATTTTTCGCTCTCGTGCTCCTCGCTGTGTCGAGGGGATGCCTGGGCATCTACTGATGGCTCCAAACTATGCCTAGCAAGTCGTCCTCCCAAGGGCTCTCCGCGTATAGCGGCATTGACATCCTGGAGTGTCTGCAAAATCTGAGGCAGAAGGGCTGCTACGGCCTGCTCTGGCGGTGGTATGTCTAGGTCTATGTGAAGAGACCCCTCGCCCAATCCGCACTCCCACATGATCAAGGCGAGAGTTAGTTCATCCGTACAGGTCTTGTGCTAGTTTTCAAATTTGCTGTTTACTATAATTATCAACATTATGGTTTATATTTTAAAAGAATAATGTTCTGTACTAAGTTAAGTGTTCCCTTTCACGTTTTCTGCGTGTGCCCAAGGGTCCCACTTCAACCCCGGCTCGATACCAAAATGTAACGCCGTGAAAGAGACGACACGCTCAATAGCGGCGACGGCGACAATGGCACCGCAAAACATCCATCCTAAAAATGTGACAAAAAAATTTTTTTGTGTTTTTCGCAAGGTGAGTCCGCATATAGACTCGAATCTACTTCAATCATGATAATGCTTTGGAGTCAAAGAAGTTTGATCTTATTTCAGTCAACGCGTTTCACAAGGGAGAGAAAGGTCGTCCTTCGAATTTACTAGCCTAAGGTCCGATAATATCAATACAACAATATTTCGGAGGTTATCCCTAGAATAAGATATAATTTATTTCGAGGTGAAAACACTATCCACTCGATTTCTTTATTTATTTATTATTTATTATTATTATTATTATTATTATTTTATTCTATTATATCACATTGTCCCCTGATTTAATACATTATAACAAATATAAATATAAATTTATATATAGGTATATATATAATTATATAAAAAGGAATCACACATTTTAGTATACACTCGGCACTAGGTTATTTTATTGCATTGCATGATTCTAAATGGTTTCGACATACATACTACCTAGTATGAATACTATACGAAAGTTTTGACACAATTCATACCACATTATTATCTTATATAGCATTAATACTTTCTTTGCCTAGCTAGATAACCATGGAGGATTAGGTGCTTCCAATTTTAGTGATATATAAATGTTTATATATGATCAAATTTTCACTTCATTAAATCTATATGCTTAATCATAGGCTTTTAAAAAAGATCCAAGGAATAATATTTAAAAGAAAAAAAGCTTTTCAAACTCGGCTTAATTTTCGTTGGTTGGGCGGTGGATCCCAACAACCCGCTATCCGCCATTACTCCCTCATGCGTAAGAAAGCCCCTTCCTCCCCTGTGTCGCATCTAACATCGAATGATTTAGATTTACAAAATCTACGCCTCCTCTTGTCTGTCCACCCTCAAAATTCGGGATTCCTTCAAGATATTTTATCAAAATTGATTATGAGACAGACAGTAAACTTCCCATTATTCATTTAGGAAATCTTGCGTGAAAGAAGAGGTCTCTCGTAAGTAAATCCGTTTCATAAAAAGAAAGGTGAAGGGGCGCAGCTTGCCTCGCACACTTGGTGAGAAGGGAGGCTAGATACGCCATCGCCCAACTCGAACACGCCATCTGCTATCCCGGCCGCACGGGTAAGGCGTGGAAGATAAATGGAGGAGACACCGGTTTGGCAGTGCCTCGCCTCGTGGCAATCAAGGAGCACCTTGGTTTCTCCTCAAACGCTTCGCGCCTCCACTTTCATTGGGAGCTACAAGGTGTACGCGGGGCGTGGAGTGCTCCAAAAAATGGGCATGTTCTCCAACTATGTTGTTATCTCGTACATTATCGATGGCATTCTCAAATTGGTTTGTCGCCTTAGATCGGTTCAAGGATAGTGCAAGAGGGGGGGGGTGCAGGTGAGCATGGATAATCAAGGAGAGCATTAGAAATGTCCAAGGCGATTGATAAGACTCCAAGAACTATATTTTATGCCGGGAGATGCATATGAATCATCTGTAGCTTTGTATTTTCTTATTTGATGATTATTTGATATGCTTACGTTTATACATCATTACCATATTATATTCTTACCAAACACGACTGAGTTCCTCAGACTTTTTGGGTTTGTATTGTTCTTTTCAGAAACATTTAGACTACTTTCGCTTATTATAGCGTGTATCAAAGACAAGATAAAGGTTCATTCCAAAACCGATCAAGGGACGTAGAAAATAACGATGGAGCATAAAGATGGCTCGTGGAAGGGGCCTCCAACCACGTTGTTCTGCGTTTCAAATTGTCTAAGATGTCGAGCATATCTTCAAATTCGGTGTTCCGAGACTCTTTTGATATTTTCTTGACATCGATGATCAATGAGACAGAGGAGCGATTATGATAGTGCAACTATTCTGTTACAAGAGCAATCCACGTGTGATATTTGTAATATCTTTTTTTAAAATACCTCTAATACTTTCTATTGCAACACTTTTAAATAAACGATTCACAACCCGTCTTTACAAGATCTGCAAGGAGTTTAAATGTTTCTTGTCAGTTTGCAATCATTTTTTCCATTTCAACAACTATATAGGGTAAAATATGTTATGACGTAAATAATATATACATAAAATATAACTAAAGTGATATGAAAATTTATCTATACATCAATTATACAATATAGATGTTTTAGGACACAAATATAAGATTTATACAAAGGATTAAAAAAACATTCTTAGGAAGCAAAAGGACATGTAAATGAGATGAGGGAAAATTTAAGCTTTTGATGTATAAAATTAAGAATAAGTTATAATATTAAAAGGATTTTTTTTGTAAATTCCCAACACCCTTCAAGAGGGTTCCAAAATTACTTTCAATGAGGTTTATAGCAAGTACTACTATCATGTAAACAAGATTATCATTCTCAAGGGAGGTTCCAAATCAAGAAAGAAAGAGAATAGATAAAATGTCATCCTTTCAACCTTTAATTCCATCTATATTACATGCTTATTATTGGAGTTCAAAAGTACAACTTTCATTCAACATTTGTTACAACACTTTCCAATAAATCTTAGAGCAAGAAATACTATCATTCCAATGCAAAAAAGTCTTTTCAACATATCCTACTTCATGTGGAAACCGATTTATAATGATAGAAGCTAAGAAAGCAAAACAATATTACATTTCTTTCTCCACTCAAGGTGGTTAATTACATGATATTTTAACATTGTCAACAACAAGATTCATGTGCTCCAAAGTGTTCTTCTCTCATGCTCCAAATTCCAAGCATTTCCAATCACAACCAAGATAGGGGGAGAGGCAACACTCTCCTCCCAACCAAATCTCAATGGAGAAGAGAAGCAATCTCCTCCATTGACCCCCGAGCCCCAAACACAACACAATGAAGGGGTGGTCTCCAACTCAAGGCAACAATACATGCTTCCACAATACAAGTTCTTCACAACATTCAAGATAAAATAGAAGAATAAGGAGACACACAATAACATCAAACATTACACAACAAGGCTTGCATCCAAGCCAACAAGAGAAGGAACTATGGGAATATTTTCCTTATGCCTCCCAAATGAGATGAGATGCCCATCCAAAACCCTCCACAATAAAACACAAGCCCCTATGACTCTTATGCCTCCCTCAAGTACCCCTTTTTCCTCCCATACTCTTATGCCTCCCTCCTCTTATGGCTCCCTCAAAGACAAGGTAGAATGTAAACATTCCTACCCAAGATGGGCATCCCTCTCAAACTCCCTCCACAATATCCTAATCTACTCTTTTGCCTCCCTCATGAGTATTCCCATAGACCTCTCCTATACTACACAATAAGCATTCAAACCATTTTTCACAATACACCAAAGTAAACATGCATTTTTTTCACAATTTTAGCATAGAAGCAATAATAATATGAAAGCAAAAACAAAGGAGAGGGTTCCCTACCTCTCCATTGGAGAAGCCTAAACCAAGAAACTTGTCCAAGCTCCTTCCCAAATCAATCCAAGCATGCAAGTCCAAAAACTCTCTTTATCTCTTTCTCCCAATTCTTCTCTCTCCAAAAATAACAAAGGAGAACTCTTCAACAACACAAAAAAAAGCTCCAACCCCTCAACAAGAGAGGAAGTTTCATAAATAGATCAAAGGAAGGGTGAGGGTGATGTGGCTCCATGTAGGATGCCACATCACACATCCTCAAACCATCTCCCAAGGTCAACTCAAATCCCAAAACACCATAAATGGGTGGTTGGGTTGAATGACATCTCTTCCACATCCAACCCTTTCCCATGTGCCTTAAGGCACAATTAAATGCAAATGAGAAAAATGCACTCCAAAGTCATATTTCCCTTCCCAAAACAATAAATAATCCCCTTTTGGATTCCCAACCCATAGATATGGTTGGTAAGGGGTTTTGGGAAGTGTGGGACAAGTTTAACTTGTCCCACAAGTCCCCTAAAATTGCCCTCAATCTCAAATTCGAGATTCTAAGAGCATGGAGTGGTCAACACTCAAAACCAAGCATTCAATACAAGAGGACACACAAGGCTCAAGGAGCCAACAATCAAATTTATTACACCCACTTGACTTCCCCCAAAGCTTACAAACTAAAACAAGATATTACATTAATCTAAACACACTTAACAAAAGTAATTTAAAAAAAGACTTCACAAAAGAAATCACCTACTAAATCAAGTAAAACAAGTAATAAAATTCTTACCCCCTTGGTCACATTAGAAAATTTCCCCACATGGAAATTTTCTCAACACATAAAAGAATAAAAGGTAACACAATACAATTTACTAGTTGCCTTGACGACCAATGTCAGAACCACCCGACATCCGTTGTGTTTGGTCCCCAATCCCCTCATGGTTGTGATCATGCCGTGTTTCGCAAAATGCAAAATATCCTCTTCGGCCTGCGGCCATGTCAAAATATCCAAAATAACCATATGCATGAAATTTATTAACATCTATACATAATTCAAGCAATCATTATTTCTAGTTCTAATTCACAACTTAATTATGCATTTCATCATTATCCAAAATTATAGTAATGTAAATTCAACAACTACATTCTATCCAACATGGCGAATAAATCCAAAGTGTTAGAACACATGCAATATATCCATATAAAAATAATATCGGAATCCAATAGTCTATCCATGAGTCGTGTAGATTATACTGAAAACAAAATCCAATCATAATCCAAATGCATCTAGTCACAAAACATCATGCTAATCAACATAAGTATAAATCATGTCCATATCCAAAGTCTCGCATAACTCAAAATGGTAATCAACTAAGAGTCGTAGGGAGTGGGCATCACACACACAATCACACACACACAGAAACATACATGTTTTGTCACATGTCTGACCCACCAAGTATCGGTGTCACTATAGAATGACTTCAGCATAATTAATCACTATATGGTGGAGAGGGGATGATTTCCTTGGGGATGGGTAATGTTTTCCTTAGTATTCATTACTAAATCAAATTATAGTGAGTAATCCTTCAAAAGGGAAATGATTATTAGGTGGATTATGTTGTCGTATGTTACTATTATTATTTTTGTAGTGCCCCTCCAATCCAATTCTTGATCCGCACAATTTATCTAAGTTGTCGTGCCAATAGAAAATGGAAGGCGACACCTCGACACAGGTGAGACCTACATAATAGGAATAGAACTTTATTAGATAATAAAAATGTTTACCATAGTGAACCCAAGTTACCGATAATAGTTTAAGCAAGAAGAGAATAGTAATTAACTACACGAATGTGAAAGGGATCTATGTTAATTAGAGCTCAATTAACTAACATATGTCCAAAAATTAGTACATTTTTTGTGTTAAAACAGTAATCACTAAGATAAAAATTTGAAATAAAATATCCCCATTTCACACGTATATGATTTGATCGATCTTAAGTAGTATTTTTGTTTGAATCCTGATTCATTGGGCCTCTGATAGGAAAGGAACTTATGCCTTTTGTTGTTTAGTTTTGGTTAAAAAACCACTAAAAAGGATAAAGGATATTGAAGGGTAGGAGGCAATTCCTTCTTGGCATAATGTTTTATTGTATTGTGTTGTTTTCTTATGCTTCTAAGCAGGGAAGATGATACCGTAACCTCACAACACCACTTTTGGATTATATGAGGGCTACCACTCCGCTTTTCCTATTCCTTATCTTTTAACAATCGGGCAAGTAGTAGTTAAATTGTTAAGGCTTTGAAAGTTGCCCTACCTGTTATCCCACGTATGTCTATACAAGACTTGTCTCTTTCACTATTCCTACACAAAAATGTGAGCTTGAAACTGGGCATGTACCATGGAGTATCTAATAAGCTAGCAAATTTGCCCCTTTTTTTTCTCATCAAGAGTATTGAGATATAGCTTGAAGTAAGTCATTTTTAAACAATCGCATGAGACATCTAGTTGATCTACTTAGTAAGGTAAATCTCAAACAGACATGTGACTTTTTAAAGTCTTTTCCCACATTTTAAGAGAATAATGGTGTGAGGATGAATCTCTTATTGGGTGGCAATCACGCAATGGATACATTTAGGATTAACTCAACATTGAGAGTGTAACGACCCACAAATTCTCACACAAACAACACAGTAAAAGACAGGATTTTTTTTTTTTGACTCGCTTGAAGATAATACGACACTACACAAGTTCTCTAGGAAATACAACCAACTAAAGACATGCTTTCCACAACACGGACCCACACTGGTTACAGATAAACATGAGGCACACACTAAGGACACACTTGTTCATCTAAAGTATGCAATTTTACAAACAAGGTCTTCCCACAGAAGGTTTCTTTAAAATCATGTTTTAGCTGTAAGTGCTTTTACATTCTTTACTTTTCCCAGAGGAATCATGATAGGAGAATCTGAAGTTCATGTCTCCTTTGAAGAATTTTTCCCTACCTTGTTAAGGTTAAAATAAAGTGTAAACCAATTATTGGATGGTAAGAGGTTGCTTCATTTACTTGATTAACTTATTCATTGGTTAGGAGGCAGTTAGTTTCTCAAGGCTCTTAACTTCATCAAACTGTTTTCAGCGTTGTGCTTTTAAACATGTATGTTTTATCTTTTCAAGAGGTCAATTTTATTTTATTTTATTTTATTCCAATACATGACTGCCTAAATCTTGGATTCATCATTAAGATTTTATTAGTTGTTAATAAGGTTTCATTGGGGTCAAGAGTCTAACCAGAAATATTAAAGGTTTCACTTGGGCTTCACTTGAAGAGATAGACATAAGTATACTGTTTACATTTTCAACGGGTAAGATAGATCGAAGAGTTTCTTAATCAAGTTCCTTCTATTTATTATAATTTTATTATCTTCCAAGATTTAATCATTGATTTCACCTTAAGACCGTTCTAAGGACTCACCACAATAAGAGATTGTTGATTAGTTTACGTGGGATCACAAGGTATATTTGTTTCTCTTGTTTTCTTTTTGCTAGGTTCAAAACATAGTCCTCTACCAAACGACACATGACCAAAGGTAACCAAAGTGATGTAAGTTGATTCAAGTTTAGATAATTATAATTAGGTTGACAATTCAAGGATAAATCATATTCTGAAAAGTGAAAATTCAACAAAGGATACGCATGTCAAAACAAGTTCATTTAATCTTATTGACAATAATATTTCTCAAATTGACTTTCAAACGATAACAACCTACATGAGAACAATACAAAATTATAACGCAATGCCTTCTAAATAGTCTCCACAATTTCCATACCAATGTTTTAAAGAAAAGGAAAACATTCGTACAACAGCAGTTCCTAAAAAGGCTGGAATCCACTTTCTACACGTGTTTCTTTTTCTCTCTCTCTTTTTTTTCTTTTCTACTCAGGAAATCCTCCTGCACATTTGTTAGCACATGTCAGTTCGCAAGAACTGAGCATGATAAAAGCTATAACATTAAGATGATATGTTGTTATCTAACTGTTTCAAGGAAGAAGAAAACACCGTTGATTATGAAAAATAATCTAAGAGTCTAAACAAGAGCAATTAAAGAGTTGTCCAATAACATAAAATGTCTGAATAAAAGGGGACGACACTAACTCTATTTAATTATCATTTTCTCATAGGAGCAGTTAATAAACATCATAGTGAATTTCACTCATATCACAATAATGACCGTCATTTTAACAAGATAACATTTCGAAACAAAAACAATTACAAGAAGAGAATTAATTTCAAACGTGATCTGTCCCTATTTGTTTAAGTTAGTTCACCAAGCCAAGGATTCACTATGCCACAGGAAGATCCCAAACAATCAATCGACATGAGAATGTCTAAACCAACATGACTTATTAATATTAAGATGATGTGCCTATAACAGTTAATTTTATGTCAGTACCGAATAAATAAATTGGAAGGAAAAGGGATGAAACGCTCAAATGACCTCGTATGGGTCACATCCTATCCTAACAATCCTTCTATTAAACTTTCTTCTAATCAAGAGAATGTCTTAAGAAAAAGGACAAACTTGGCAAGACCAAACATAACCATCATAAATCTTACAGGAGGGTTACTCAATCATTCACAAGAACACAACACAGGATACATAGCTTCCAAAGGATCTGTCGCCAACAACAAGTTGACTTAAACCTTTCTGGTCAATACATACCCATTCTACTACAATGACAGCAAGGAGGTCGTATCACAATGATCATCACAAAACCAGTCAACCAATGAGTTTCCAAACACACCAACCTCTAAGTCACAGGAGAATGAAATTTAAGCATCTTTACGGAGCAAAACGTAGAGTAATTTCTTACGCATAAAACCAACATCCCAATTTTAAGATTTGAAAACTTCCTCACTAATGATCAAGTAGATCTCGTATCCTCCAACATGTGTGAAACAAAATCAAGGTAAGAAAAGAGTATTTCCTCTGACATTTTAAGCTATCCAAAAGAAATGTGAGTATCATCAAAAGAAGACATTCCATAGGATCAGCTACATTCCTCAAAACATACAACAGTCACCAAGGGAGAGAAGGTGATTCCAAAGACAACAATCTCCAAACGGTGAACATGAATTGATATCAAATTATGACGATCAACCATGACACTCGAAGAATAAAAGTATTTCTTCGAGCGATTCATAAAAATAACAAAAGCAACTAACCTAGTTGAAAGTAATATCAACTTGGCTCAATTCAAAAATCAGTCAAGCTAAGCACACACCAAGCCAACCGGGAAGGGTTACTAGAACCTAAAACAACTGAAAGAAAAGGATAGAGACAGGAATAACATCATTCACCTATACACAATGCACTCGCAGTACTCAATCACCAATTTGCAAATACCCAACATAAACCAGAACTACAGATCTCGAAACGAAACAAGAATAAGAACAAAACAGGAACTATAAAGTTGAGTCCAACAACAATGTTTGCTAAAACATTCAAATCGTGAGACCAACACAAGGAACTAGGGGGTGTTCATTACAGGACCCCCACCTCTTTTGTTTTATTAGACTTAAGAACAAAGTTCACCCAACTAATATTTATTAAAACCCAGAAAACAATATAAAGGCTTCAACCAGCGCAATCATTTCTAACGCCAAAAAAAAAGAACACAAACGAGCAAGGGAAGTGGAAACCAAATAGCATACCATCACACGAGACATATATATGAAGAGTAGAGTTATTTAATGAATCAGTTAAATAACAGCATAAGAATCAATGGTATAGAGAATATCGTGCCTGATTAAGCTCCCGCAGTCGATAACAAGATGGACGGGGCCTGCAACAGCAACCCAACCAGCGCAACTTCTCTTCCTCGGCCTGCTGAAGGTCCAAACTCTGTTAACGGCCATGCTCTTGTCCTTGTCGGTGAACAAACTGGGTGCCACATCTATTACATACAACAGGGGATGAACCATACTGGTAACCATTACCATGAGCTATACTCTCTGAAAGAGGCCCTTGCCAAGTGCAGCCGCTCTTGTGGTATAGGCAATGAACTGTCACACGGCCTATAGCATCAGCCAGTACCGGATTTGCCTCTTGCAATGCCTTCGAATCTGTATCAGTAACCAAATACCCGTCATAAGGGTAGGCCCTAGTAGTACTCAGCACATAAGTTAGGCAAGGCTTGCAGTAAGGATGTGTGCATTGGGTTTCACTGACAACCTCATTAGGGTAAACACGCTGCCTACCAACTGGACAGAAATATTCTCCAGGGAGTGATTGTATATTTATGATACTCTCGTTGTCAAAACCCATGACCTCCCCGAGAAAGCAAACCAAATGTATTTTCACCTGTGAAGAAGCTACCACAAAATATCAAGTGTGTTGCTTGTGCAGCAAAACATTTCAGCTGTAGCTTGCAAGGTGCGACAAAACCAACAGAGACCTTTATGCCTGCCAACTTGGTGACTCGTTGAAGCAGCTCATATGATTGCAAAGAAAATTATGTTTCATGAATATTCTGATATGAAACAGATCCACCTCTATGAGATCCTCTTCCATGAGTTACATCGTAGAACAAGCAAGGTCTCAGTAGAGAATCTCTGTAATAAATTTCATCGGGTCTCCTGGTAATACTCTCATTGTCACTTAATCGATTTTGAAGAAGCAACCTCTGTACATGCTCTGGATCTGAAAGATATCCTGCTACCTTCATCTCCCAAGACATTTTCTCCAACATTGCGTAGATCTCCTATGCCTGTGGGTGTGATCTGTCACCTAGGACCGGCTCTCAAAAAAAAATTCATCCCTCCTTTTTCTTTTACAATACGTCTTGAAACCTCATTTAAAACCTCTGCAACTTGACCATCTTCTAGTGTTGAGGATTTTCTGAGGTGAATAAGGTTTGCCACCAAATCAGGATTGAATGGCTTCTCATTCAACGCGTAACGAATATATTTCCTTAAGATCTCTTCCATGTTAAAACCAGTCTTTCGCATAAGCCGCTTCAATGCCTCGTCCAAATTTACATTTGAAGATCAGATCTGAGAGGGCAGGCAGTAGGAAGCATTAGAATTAGTATCAGTGTTAGCATTGGGGAAAACACAATTACAGCTGTTACTGCCACTGCCATTGTTGGGTGGAGAAGGAGAAGACAGCAGCATCGGATGATTGGAAATCATAATTTGAGAAAAGCTCTAAAGCCACATATTTGGAAAGATCGGCATTGATAATTTGAGAAAAGCTGTATATTTAGAGGCGGGGAAGGATAGGCGGCCCAGAAATCACTTCTTCAATTCCGCATAAAAGATTCAAAACCATATCCTCTAGATTGCCATTTGCATGCTCGACCCGCATTTCCCTCTAAAATCTCATTTTAGGAAGCTTGAAATACAAGTTGAAAACTCTTACCTCGCAAGAAAGAATGAACCCTAGAGTTAAGAGTGCAGTTGCAGTGCCATCAGTTCGTTAATACAAAGGCTTCTTCTCTCCGCATAGGTAATCATAGCTACCAGTTACCACCAAACATGCATCTCGCTCTCTGTCTGTCCAAATCGAATCCCTTTTTCCACCCAAACGCCTCAGGAGACAACAAATAAAAGCCACGTCCACCTTAGTGTTAACAGGCCCTCATCCACGGGCAGAGCAGAAGAAACATGCACGCGAGGAAGGAAAGATTTGGTCTCACGTTGCACAGGAAGGGGGAAGAAAACACAAAGCAAAGCAAGAGACAGAACAGAACACGCATTCTCCAGGACAGAGTAAGGCACACAGGCCACGGAAGTCAACAGAAGATTTGCAAATCAAAAATTTAATAAAAGGGAGATGCGCCCAACACTCCACCGACTCCCACTGTCTCACGCCAAAGTAGAAAAATGTGACAGTCATAATTGATGGCAGGTTGGGTGGTTGGGAGGAGGCCAAGGTGGAAGTGGAGGGCAGGTGGCAGGAATGGGAGCTGATGCCCAACGGGGCATTACTGAGAGAGCCATTGAGTTTTGTATTTCTATTTTCTTTACATCAATGGATCGGTTTTTGGTATATAGGAAATTCATAATATATAACACAAAAGGAGGTTGTTATAAAGGACACATAGACATTTAAGAAAATTCCTCGGGAATTTTTTAAGATAAAAGTCCAAAAATATTGATAAATGCATCCAATACTGTATCAAAATGAGTTTGTGTTTTGTTGGTTTCACGGTACATGTGTCTATGTGATCAGTTCACTTTTGTCACCACTTTCATAATGTGACTTTAGTGACACTATGGCCAGTTGTATGTTTTTGGAGCTCATCATTATTGGTCTCTTGGTTCGCACTTGGTGAATGTGGCAAGATGATGCGGTCTCATTGAATGCGGGAATCACGAGTTTTACGAAAATAAGGTATGGTTTTTCCCTTTTTGCTTGATAGTAAATTTCACTTCATCATTTCCAAATTTTTCAAAATTAAATGTTGAATGATAGGAGCATAATTCCAACAAATTACCATATATTTCCTTGACATGAACTCTCAAAACATCCATAACAAAACAAAAAAATAAAATAAAATAAAAATTTGATCGTTAAATTCATGCGCATGGAGTGCCACACCCACGTATACCGCAAACCCAAAACTCCTAGCATGACCCCTAGTAACATGGGACACCATGGGGTTACTTAGCCAAGTCATTTGAATTTATTTAGCATCCTTGCAAGTCGAATTTCTAAGCCACTTTAGTTACTTGTGTGACATGTTCATTTTAATAAAATGTGGTTGGCTTAGTCTTACAATTCCCACTTAGTTTGAGAAAAATTAAAAACCCCCGCCACCTACCTCTAGAGTACCTACAAAACAATCATATCCCACTTTTAGATCAATGAAAATCCTTTGGAAAATAATTTTACAAGTGGGTTTTGGGGCCCACTTTGGTTCTTTGTGTGATAAGAGTTGTTGATGCAATTATGATATCTACCCCCAAATTTTCCTTGTAACATGATCTTTGCTCAAAATAATAAACTATCATCGGAATAGAAGAATTCGCCATACATGGGAGAATAAGTAGGAATCATCAAACTTTGTGATGGAATTTGAACGAGTGTGTTTGAGACCCCATTCTAAGCACATTTGTTGTTTTGGACAGTTTTCTCAACCTTAGCCAAAATCTAATTTTTGAGTCTTGTTGGACTTCTAACCACGCATGTGACCTCGTAATACTGTTGCAATGCTATGTAGAATTTTATTATATTATTTATATTATATAAATAAATTTAAAAATGTATGGTGACTTTCTCTCTCCACCCTCTTCTCTCTCTAGAAACGACTATGATACTTGATTTATTTGAAAACATAAATGAGTAGGGAAATGTGAATTGGTTTGAAATGAAATGATAATGGACATGAAATGCAAATGATTATGACATTGAGAATGGAAAATAAAATGTCTCTTAGCTTTCTCTCACGTCGTTACTTTCTCTCTCTCTCTCTCTCTAGTACCAAAATATTAAGTGCAACTGAATGTGAAATCATGAATGCATAAGAAACGAACTTTTTCTTGTCTTTATTTCTCTCTCCCTACCTCTCTCTCTCTTGTATATTTAATTTAAAATCTTAAAATGATGAATGTGTGGATTTACGCTTAAGTGTAGGTGATTTATATACTCAATCCTAGGAATGACACAACCTTGGTTGTAGGTACTTTGAGCAAGAGAAATTTTCTGGATGTCATATGTTGTAATTAATGAGTTTTCATTGTAAAGTTATATTCATATTGCATTACATGTATAACCATAGAATAATGATATGTATTGTTGTTCAAAGAATTGTTCATTGTATATTTTGAAAAGGGAATACCGATGCAATTATATTTTATAGTTTCGAATTGGATGTGAAGTTGTGCTCAATGTTATACCTATGTTATAAATATATTAAACTAATCTTTTTATATGTTAATTATTGGTTTATTTCCTTAACAACCACAATGCTAGGTATAATCTCCTCTCATCAAAACTAATGAACATAAAAGAATTAGTTATAATTCCTATTGTACTTCCTCCCCACATTTGAGTCTTATATGAAGTGGTGCATATATGTTGTGAAACCTATCATATTGGGATGATTGAGGTGATCATGTCTAGGTTTTGTAGTTTTGACCTTATCATGAATAATTTAACACCCTCAGTGTGTGTGATTTCCCTTAGTACCCTAGTGGGTGGCCAAAGCCTTGCAAGATAGTTGGTGGTTGTACCTACGATTGATCTCTTGTGAGATCTAAATTATGTGAGTGGAGACTACATTTTAAATTACTTGCGTATTTACCCAACAATTGAAATAGGTCCTTAAGAGTATTTTGTAATGCATAAGATTATTTGGGATATCTCTCTTACAATATACACTTAATACTTGCATGTCTAAGAGCAATGAAATGATTTTTCTTGTGCGAGGTCATACTCCTTGTAGTCTTAAATCCCTAAGTGTAAATTATGTGTTATTTGAATTACAATTGTTCTAAAACAATGCCCATAAGAGTCCAAATTAACCATGTAAGAGTAATGGGAAACAAGAGTAAATAAGATATTGTTTAGAAATAAAGTTATGCTTGAAGTCTTCCTATATATATATATATATATATATATATATGGAGAAATCAAGCATTTGAGCCAACAAAAACTCTTATATAACAAAAATAAAAATAAAAATTTATGACATGTAAATGTTAAATCTACTTAAACTAACTGTTGAATTATAACAAACTGTAACAGGAAAAATAGGGTACTATGATGGAAGGATTTTTATGGGAAGAGGTATCTTGAATCTAAATCACCCTTAAATCCTAATAATTCCTTCTTTGATCTCATGATAGTTTCCCCTTGTCTAGAAAAGGTAAAATTTAAACATTGAATATACGTAAGTATTATAGGAATTACATTTGTTCCAAGATGATGTTATTACAGGACCAAAGTAACGCGTAAATGTAGTTAGTGGAAGGGTAAATAAGATTAAACTAAGGAATGACTGCTAAAAACATGGTATGCCTTTGAACGATGTCAAAACCAACTAAAATGTCAAATGTGATCATAAAATGAATGTAATAAAGTAGAGCTCCACGACTAATACAACAACCTAATAAATCAGAAAAACCAAATATGATGCATGATCACATGCTTTGTTTGCATAAATGTGGATTAAAAATGATGCTAATGGAAAAACAAAGTGTAGGCTTTATAATGGGATAACTTCAGTTGTAGCCAAGGTCTTTGAGATAACGAGATTGCACTCTAGATGGAATTGTGATTAGTAAGACCCTTGGCATAGTTAGGAATATATTAAATCTAGGATCACTCGGGAAGTGAACTTATGACCAGTAAAAACATGAAATGAACCTATTGATATTAGGATTAAATCCTTAAGATGATGAAACAAAAGTAGTTTGAAATGTGAAATTCATCACTTAAATTTAAAGAAAAAATATCTATAAGGGGAACATAGGTGTAATGTACTGTTCCATGCGTAATATGATTTTGAAAAGATGAATTCCTAATTGGAGCAACGAATTGTGAATAAAAAATGATACAACTTAATTAGTTAACCTACATAGTTGGTTGTAATAAATTGAATATTAAAAGAGTGTATTGTTATTATTAAACAATGCTATGAAATGAACTTGGGATAGGTTTTCTATTGATCTAGTAACCTTCCTTTTTCTTCTTGTGAATTTTCCTCCTTGTAATAAGAGTATTTTTCCAAACCAAGTAAACACAGATATTTCAAACAAATTCTTAAGTCAAATATTAGAAGGTACATGCATGTATATATATTCCTAATCACAATCATTCTATATAAAGTTATTTCCACAAGAGAAACGAGAAAATTCTAAAGAAACCACTATAGGTGAAATGTTAAACCAAAAACATGCAACCTAGTTCTAAAGGAACAAAGGGTCCCATGTTATGTGTTCTTCAGACAATTATAATCAACTAATAAAAATAGGATTGAAATAAATATTTCACCATGAATAATGGTGTTTTGTGGCATGTGCCTCCGAGTAAGTGTATCTTTTCATGGGTCATTGTTGTACCTTGTCATTTATAGACATGTGGATTTGATATGCATCATGTGTTTCATGTTATATATATATGTGGGTCCATGGTTACGCAAACGTCTCATCTGTTATGCATTATCCTAAGTGATCTTATGTGATATTATGTATCAAACAATGTTAGCCAAAAAAATTATCTTGTTATTATGTCTGTTGTATTTTGGTGTTGAAAATGTGGGCATTACAATTTCCTAAATTAATACTTGTAATAGGTCAATTTTATTTTTTCATTTATTCCAATCTTAAACATATTGATTAGAATTATTTAATTGAGATAATATCTTGTGACGAAGGCTACAAAAACTAAAAAATTATCTAAAGACCCAAACTAAATATTGGAATCACTTTTATTGTTATCGTATTCTCCAATATTACTTGTTATCAAGGATTATATCATTCAATTATTTATAAAAGACTTGAAAAATACGATATAAAATGATGGAATCTATATTTTTATAAAAAAACCTATTTTTGAGTGAGGTAATATCATGTTTGCACGGGTGAGGTGCACATAATTCTTAGGCTTAGATGCCAAGGTCTAAGGGGTAACCATTCTACTGATTCGTTTGTGGAATGATCCTAGTCTCATTCCTTATTATGGTATTTCCGGGCCTTTGCCTCAGCAAGAATTGAACCTTGTTGGGCTCTTTGTGAACCAAGAAACTTCACTAATGGGCCATAGCCATTCAATATATTTTAAATATTTTGAACTAGAATTATTCAACTTTTAAGTTTCAATTGTAATCCTAATTTTAACTTTCAAGTTTGAATTGTAATTCTATTTTTAAAAGCTATTAGTATTATCAATATATCGTAAGGTGTAATATACATTTAAAAAAATCCAATATAAAAATTAAAAATTTTCAATCTATATATTATTGAGAACCTGACTTAGAAATAATATTTGGAGAATTTAATAATGAATTTTAGAAGACCTTTGTATGGTAGAAAACTAGATTAAATGACAACATCGATATCTTTATTGACTACTCGGTCCTACCATTGAATAAGGAAAAATAATTATTAATGGGGGTTTTGGGTAAATTATTACGCTCATTTAATTATACGGGGCCCTTCTTGGTTTTTAGTAGTTGAGTTGCATTTCTTGGGATATCTTATGATTTGGTAGACTTTGCATGCCTTACATGCATAAGGTTTGCCACATGTCTATCACTCTTGCCATTAATTTCAACCACTTCCTCACCCCTACCACGGATGGCTTATATAATGTCACCTAAATTTCAAGGATTACACCTTAAAGGATCAATGGTTGAAATTATTTTTTCACATAAAATTTAGGACAACACATGAAAAATATTAAATTCCAATGATATCAAATGTAAATTGTTGATTTTGAAATTCGATAGCTCGTAATCACCCTAGGTTTTTATTATTTTAATTCTTTAACATTGATTTTTGACTCATTGACCAAGGAATTGACATTTTCTTTGACTTGGAAGTAGAGTGGTGTATATAATAAGTATCTTGTAATTTTTTAATTGTTGGTTTTAAATTGATTTAACGTGAAGGATCAAAATTCTAACAAAAATTTGACAAAACTTTTTAAAACATTAGCCTTGGCGAAAGTGACATAGATACCATTGATCATATCAATTTATCAATTGTAGAAAAAAGGATAAAATTAAATCTTAGTTAAAGGGTGGAGGATAGTGAGACATTGACGAAAGCGTGGTGTGAGGTGTAGTGTTAGGCTTATGATCCCGGTGCTACGTTTCTAGTTCGAATCTCACCATGGTTTACTAATACCCTTTTAGTAACCCTAATCTATGTGATACTAACTCTAATCAGTGCTGATATTAACCATAATTTCACATTTAATGTCACTACTAAGCTCGATGATGATTCCACTTTGGACAAGTTCCCTGCTAGGGGTAGATACTACCCATGTTATTGAGGATATTTCTTCTCCAGGAGATCCGTTCTAAGTCTATCTTAGCAGTATCTTATTGATGAGAACCCTCCTCATACTCCTCACCACCCCTTTTGAGATAGATGTGGAGAGGGGACCCCTTTGTTCTCCTCCTAGGTCTACATTTCGGCCCATAAATTCAAGTGAAGTTATCATTTCGTGTGGCCAGAAGCGGTTGAAGAATCCATCAAGGATGATTGGCGTGGTCCAAAACAAAAAAAGAAACTTTTCTATTTTTTCGGTAGCCCCTTCCAAAATGACTCCTAGATGTCTTGGTGTGATTTGGGTAGACCTTTGTATTTTTCAAACTTTTATGTTGTATGTGTGGAATCTCTTTAGGAGGTTCTCTTTCTTCTTGGTAGAGGCAATTTCTCTTGTTTTTCATTGACATAAATTTTTCTCGTTTTGTAACTTCTCATTATTCTGTAGTTTGGTTTTGGTCCCCTAAAAAACCACTCTTTTACTAGTAAAAATTATTATTTATAAGTAAAACCATTTCTTTAATATGGAACACATAAATTCATCATGTAAGAGTTAAATTGTTTAGATTATTTTTTCGACATAACCTAAAAAAATGAAATTATTTTTTACAACTGAAGTGAATTCACCCTAAAAAATCATTTTTATAATCATATATCATACATCTTACCAAACATAGTGTCCCTTCACCATTGGTGCCTCGTTGATCAAGTTGATGATAATTCCTCTCTTTTTCTAAAATTTTCCCCTCAGGGTTGAAACTACACTTATTATTGATGAGACTCCTCCTCGGGTGCCTCTCCACATTCTCGCACCTTGTTCGTACATCCCTAAGGTATCTCTTGAGAAGACTATGGAGAGGGGAACACCCCTGTTCTCTTTCTAACACTTTATTATTGATGAGACTCCTCCTCGGTGCCTCTCCACATTCTCGCACCCTTTTCGTACATCCCTAAGGTATCTCTTGAGAAGACTATGGAGAGGGAACACCTGTTCTCTTCTAACACTTTATTCCTGCTCATCAATTTGATTAAAATTCTTCTCCGTACGACCCTTATTATGTTGACGATTTATCAGAATAAGGAAGAGTGGATGGTTGCTCAAAACAAGAAAATAATTCCTTCTTAGATGCACACAACCCCATCCCAAATGTATCTCAAATCTTCCTTTGGTGACTACTTTTATGATGATTTTATATTGATGTTCGATTTTACTTTTCTAGTGTTTTCACTCCAAGGTATCTTCTACTTATTAGTTGTTTCTATGTTGTTGGTTAGTAATGATTCATGTTGGCTCATTTGGATGTAATTATTTTCTCGGTGTTAATCATTGTTTTGTTTCTAGATAGGGTCACAACCATAAAACCCCCTTTACACTTATCTTTACAAAAAAATCTTACTATCTTAGTTTCTTCACTTTGTATAAAATCATCTTACAAATTAAAATATTTTTTGTTCGACATAAAATCATCCAGAATGATATTATTTATGTGTATCAAATAAAAATTATTAGAAAATATTAATTCATATAAAAATTAAGCTTCCATGATATGATTTGGTATGATTTAATATAATTTTAATGATTTTTTTAATACATTTTACCCTACCATAAAATAGAAATATAAAATATATTTAATTTAATCATTAATGAATTAACTCACACACTATATAAGCTCTTCTTTCAAAGTTCATAATAACCTCATTATAATGTATTGTTATTAGTATAGTGTATATCATAGTACAATATTGTACTTTATAATCTAATATTAAGAACATTACATATTATACCATGTTTTTATTTATGTTTATATAAATCTATGTATGTAAAATATGTCACGAGGTATCATTCTTGAGGTGCTTATTTTAGATGTGTGACATAAGTGGAATAGGTGCCTTTAGAACTATACCTCTTGGCATAATTTACATAGATTAATATATGATACGAATGCTAGTTTACAATCATCTAATTTTAAGAACATTACATATATAGCGGTAACAATATGTTAAATGTGTCTCTTTGAAACATGTTAATAAGTATCAATGATAATTTCTTAAATCAGATTTTCAACATGCTTTAATTTATAAGGATTTAATTATTTTAATTGCAAATTTTTTTATTATGATATAAATGATATCCATTTAGTTATATTAATCTAGAAAAACATTTTTAAAAGAACAAAGCATTCTAAACTTCACATCACGCCTAAAACAACTATTTTTTAATCAAATTATTCAAAAATATATATAATTAAATAACTATTAAAATCAAAATCAAAATTAAACATAAACAAACTTGCAAATATTACATCCAACCACCATTTAAAATGTCTTTGATATGACTAAAAACACGTTTAAATCGAAAGAGTGTATACTTCGAACACATGTAGTTTGATTTCTATAAAGTGGGGTGGATATTTTTGGAGGCAGAAGTAATTTTTTTGTGCAATTTATTTTTAACGTAATAATCATCGTTTTATGGCTCGTGTAAATATGATCATAACTGGTATAAAATGTGGTCACAGTCTCTCATTCATCCACTCAATCAAATCCTTTTCTGTGAACGGTATTCTGTGTTCTCTTATATGGAAAGTAATAATCTAATGACAAGGATTCGAAAATGATTATGTTGAAATATTTAGAGATTTATATCAATCAATTTACACGTATCAATATAAAATTATACAAGAATAACATTGACAGTTTTACAAAATAAAATAATGCAAAGCAGAAAACTATAATAGAAATTCCCGTATTCCTTTTCAAAATAAAATATTAGAGCTAGTCGCCGTGACAAAACCAGAGGTTGTTCAAAGCTGGTGTTTCACATGAGAAATTATTTGTGCAGGGACCATTATTACGTGTTTGAATGGTGTTGTGTGTGATACACGAATTCATTGGACGGCTTGAAATCTGACTGTAACAGTCGGTCATTTAAACGTTGCAAAGAAGAGTTTCACCTAAAAACAACACTAGTCATTTCATACGTCATCTCATCAAATTTCTTTCGTCGCGCCTCCATATATACCACAATCTGCCCTCCATATGATTACAGAATACGAAATTATTTCAATTAAGTATGATGAGCAAAATTGAAAATTTTGTCTGGTGTTTATTGTTGTTTGTGATATCAGTGAGTGATGTGTCCGGTCAGGCAGTGAAGCCCGGGTCATGGCAGCTCGTGGTTGCCAATGGCGGCGTGTCGGCGATGCATATGACCACCACCCACAAAAACACAGTCGTTATGTTTGATCGGACGGACTACGGTCCTTCCGAGCTCCTCCTCGACAGGGGACGTTGCAGAGACGATGAGAATGACATGGCTCTGAAGCACGATTGCTGGGCTCACTCCATCGAATATAAAATTGCTTCCAACAATCTCAGACCTCTCATGGTCATGACGGATACCTGGTGTTCCTCCGCCGCCTTTACTAATAACGGCAATTTGGTCAGTACGGGCGGATACAACGACGGCGCCAAGGCGGTTCGTTATATGGTGCCCTGTGCCGATTCTTCATGCGACTGGGATGAATCCCAACGCACTGAACTCGCACAGAATCGATGGTATGCTTCGAATCAGATCCTTCCCGACAACAGAATCATAGTTGTGGGAGGAAGGAGGTCTTTTTCGTATGAGTTTGTGCCAAAGACGGCCGGGGAAGGATACTATAAGCTTCCATTTTTAACTCAGACTAATGTCGCCAACGTGGAGAATAACCTGTACCCTTTTCTTCATCTCTCCTCCGACGGAAATCTGTTCGTGTTTGCCAACAAAGATTCAATCTTGCTCGACTACAAAAGAAACCGTGTGGTGAAAACATTTCCCGCAATGCCGGGCGGGGCCAGGAATTACCCTTCCTCCGGCTCCTCTGCAATGCTGCCGTTGATGGCCTCTGACGGATTTCACAAAGTTGAAATTCTCATCTGCGGCGGCGCTCCTGATAACGCCTTCACATCTGCAAACGACGGGGATTTTGTGTCCGCTCTTCACAGCTGCGGAAGAATTATTATTACGGACTCGAACCCTGGTTGGGCGATGGAGGACATGCCGGCCCCGAGGGTGATGGGAGACATGCTCATTCTGCCCAATGGAGAGATTCTCATTATAAATGGAGCGGAGAAAGGAGCCGCCGGTTGGGAGATGGGAAGGAATCCGGCTCTCGCTCCATTTCTGTATAGACCTTCTGCAGATCCCGGGCGACGATTCTCTACGCTAGCGCCTTCCACTATTCCGAGAATGTATCATTCCTCTGCAAATGTGCTTCCCGATGGACGGATTTTCGTGGGTGGATCGAACCCCACGTTGGATACGTTCTGTCTGGAACGACATATCCGACAGAGCTCCGTCTGGAAGCTTACAGTCCCTATTATCTGGACAGTTCGTATCAGAGCTACAGGCCCACCATAGTCGCCCTATCTTCTTCTTCAGTTGGATATGGAACGACTTTCACTATTCAGTTCACTGTTTCCAATTATGCTCCGAATGCTATTGTGTTCCATATGTACGCGCCTTCATTCACAACTCACTCGTTTTCCATGAACCAGAGGCTGCTGGTTCTTGCAGCAAATAATCCCAAGAAATTGGGAGCAATGTTTAATGCAGTGGTGACGGCGCCGCCAAATTCCGTAACAGCACCAGGTGGGTACTACATGCTCTTCGTGATTAACAATGGAATTCCTGGTGCGGCCAAATGGATTCATTTGTTTTAGTCGAAGCTGTGTTCAATTTGCAAGTGAGAGTATATTGTCTGTGAAGTACATATATGTATCGTAATGTGGAATTTGAATGGTTTGGGAGTATACTGGTTGAGTAGAAAATTTGTTCTTCCAGTTCCACCCATTTTAGATTGCATAGAGAACCGTGCAATCTCTATTGTAGCTGTTTTATGTTTGTAGCCGCGTTAGATAAAACTGCAGGTCTGACTATTCTTTTCCTATAACGACCAAAATCTTTCTTCTGCAGCCGTTAACAACCAATCATGGTTGTATTCACAAGGTCTAATAATTGTCTCATTGCAAGATAAAAGAATCTCATAACTCAATAAACTGTGGAGAAGATCCAACATGTTTTGTCTTTTAGCTTTGAATTTGTCGTTAATCTCGATAAAATGGTGAATAGCATTAAACATCCAAAGCAAACAGCATCGACTTAAAACGTTACTTACTGTGTTAAAGAAGCACGCGTTGACACCTTCCTCTAGAATAATATTTGGTAACTTATACACTACTACAAGGGGGCCATTTGAGACAAAACATAGAGACAAAAATATAATTTTGTCTCAAAATAATAATTTCGACTCAAAATTTCTTGCGTTTTAATTTTTAGGGCTGGGTACCATCTACATAAATATGTTATGTTCCGTGCACCATTTACTATGTAGCTACTTTTGCAAGGGCATTTAAAGACCTTCATTCCTGCACTTTTGTTTTCTCGGCTGTCATGTGCACAGTGGCTCCTCCCAATGTTGCTAAGCTCCGCAAAATAACAGTGGTGTGAAAGCGGTTTCTCCTCCCAATATTTTGCTAAGCTCCGGCAAAATAACTTCATCCCAAGCCGTGTTCATCTGGTTATGCCATCTAAATTTCACCGAGCAAACTTCATCGCTTTTCAGATAATACAAAACCACTTTTGGGTGTTCCCATCTGAAGCAACCACAGGCAGAGCAAAGACTGTGGGTTTGTAGGTATTGTTCTTGCCCATCATTTGTTTTTGAGCTGGGTAAATCCCTGTGTCTTGTTTATACATGGATTGCCTATATTGTATGTTTTTTGTTCAAGGGAGATTCTATTCATGTTTTTTTTTCAGGATGATGGTTTTGTTTTCAAAATATTTTGCCTTTTATAATCTTTTTCCGATCATTTGGCATGTTGGGTTCTTGACTCCTGGCCGAAAAACCCTAGGAAAAATCCCCCACGACCTCTACATTTTTGGGCACATACGGTGCAAGGCGTAGTATAGTAAAAGTCCCAAAATAATGTGTTGTAAGAGCCAAACAAAGTGAGATATCAGATCGTGGAAGGGGCCAAATCGTATACTGGGTTTTGTCTTTTTGGTTAAATTCATCGCCAGAAGACCACGAAGGAGCAAGGCGTCCACAGTGTCTATCGTTTCCATCTCTCAAAATCATTGCCCCTAAACTAGTCCACAACACTCCACACAATCAAAGTACCAATGAAAGGATGGAATCCTTGCGTATGTTGTATTCTAGCAGGGGACCTAGTCTTGAAGACGCTCTCTCATATATAAGTCGTTGGAGAGAATTTGGCCCAACTTCCAATTTTGTGGTAGCACGTTGTTTCCACCGACTTAGGTTTTTCTTAACCCAGACACCACAATTTCAAAGGGAAATCTCAGCCTATGATATTTCCTAATCATCCTCAACCATGACCTCCTCGTTCCTGTCAGGATGGCTTCAAGTATTTCTTTTTTCCCTATTTTATATCTTGTCATTTTGTCAAACATTTGACATGCTTCCTCGAGAGAATCTTGACATATACACCTCGAACTCCCAAACTTGGCCTATTTATCATAAAATATTTGCTCTTTTTCTGATCTATATGTATCTTGTCGATGTCTATAAGAAAGACTTTGACAATTAAGAAGAAAACAGTATAAAACATTTGTTAACTTGGGAAGACATTTATATATGGGATGAAGTGGAATTCCTAACAATGATTCCCACAGAGAGCAATATTGAATTGCTGACAGCATTGCTGGTGCCTGAAAAAATAGATTATCTCCTGCTAAATGAACACTAACAGGTACTTTTTCAAATAATTTTCGATTTCAAAATCTACTCTAAATTACATTGCTACAGAAATGTTTGAGGCCATCCTGTTGGGGAATGATAATTGCAGGTAAAAGTTGCTAATCTAAGGAAAAGTGATATTACTGCTCATGGCAATCCTTGAAGCATTTGGATTGTGGACATCTGCCTTGAAAGATGTGTGTCTTAAGATGCAATAGAGGTACAAATCTGGTCAAGTTTTTTGAACTCCAATGGTATCTAGGAAAAACACACGGGAAGAGTATGGGAGAGCACTGCGAATCCTCCCTGACCAATGCTACCAAATTCATGGGTGATGGAAAAACAATTATGTGATCTCATTCAGGAGAGGAGGAAATGGCCAGCAGTTTTGGTGGTGGATGGGAAGGGGAAGATTTCTTGTGGAGATGCACTGCCGATGATAGATAGATGGGGGATGGAAGTGTATCCTTTTTCCCAAATCCGTGAAGTGGAACTTAAGGAAAAAACAAGAGAGGTTAAGAAAAAAATGAGTTGTGATAATCATTCAATCTTATAAACATATATAATATTTAAGTTGAGCACATGATAACGTGCTTACAATATTTGATCAAAATAATTATGTTTACATCTCATGATTAAATTTGCATTGTAGCAATGGAATAAATATAAGAGAATCCGGGATGCATAAGGGCACTCCACTTCCCCTTCTCCGAATTATCGTTTGCCACTGTTGGAGCGGGAGGAACAAACAAATACAACACCGTATCACCATTACAGTCAATTCCACTCACAAAGATTTCATTACTCCACTTTGTAGCAAAATGAACACAATGAAGACACTCCGGAAACAATCCAACCACACTCCACTTATTTTCCATAGAATTGTATTCCTTAACCGTTTTCAATTCAAACCAATATAACCTCCCAAATACACCTACATAAACAACGTGCTGATCTATAATTCTACATACCAGTTTCCATTCTCTCGTCTCTGGGTCATAAACTTTTGCATCATCGTCGCGCACCACAAGAAAAATTTTGTAATGCCCCCAACCTACTTGTCTCGGTCAGCATTATTCCTGACTGCGTGGAGGATGGAGACATTAAAGAGTGATGTGAAGGAATCCTTGCTGGTGGCCGCACCCACTGTTTTCCCTGATTTGCAAATATTTTGTTTTCTTTTTTTTTTACTGCTCACGCAAGAGACTTTGGTGGCCGCACATGCTCATTGATTAAAATATTGACTTCACCTACTGTTCACGTGGTCTCCTGTCGTGTCTGTCCAACCACGGATGCTTGTTTTGCACTCCATCAAATGCTGAAACAGATGAATCGCTATAGCGTGTTCTGGATAGTGGATTCATTAATGGTGAAATGAAGGTCTGTCGCCCTGACGTTGCAAGGGTGGGTGTGGGTCTCAAAATCGTGTTGTACAGGTAGTTTTAGTGGAGCGTAGAACTGAACTTTTCCTAGAGAGTGCCGTGAGGAAGTGTTTGGCTATATGCAGCAGCTACAGGGTAGAGAAGTAAACTTATCCCAGAAAATCAGTGGCCTCCAGAGAGAGTTAAGTGCGACAGCTGCTGCAGGGTGATCCCAAAGAACCGTTGGTGTTGAACCTGATGTTCTGGTTGCACGCGACCACAGTCGAGATCAGTTGTTGCAAAATCTTGCAGACTGTCCCTTTTCCTGTACACGCGAATCCAATATCTCCTTCCTCGCGTGCCTTTTTCCTTCCGTTCTTAATACAAAATATGGACGTGGCTTTCTGTTGTTTCTGATGCGTTTTGGGGGAAGGAGCGCGAGAAAGTGGTCTGGGTTGTTCGATAAAATCGTTGTTTGAAAAGCGGTATAAGTTCCGCGTTGGGCTATTGCTGGTAGTGCTGCTGGGAACCTCCATGGTCTTTGGCGATGGTGTGCTCACGCCCACAATTTTTGTTCTTTCGGCAGTTCAGGAAATTCAATTTAGGGCTACTAATCTCCATGACAGGTACATTGTGGTAATTGCCTGTGTGATTTTGGTGGCTCTCGTTGCACTACAACATTTTGGGACACGGAATGTTGCCTTTATGTTTGCACCCATTGTGATAACTTGGCTCATCTGCATCAGCGACATTGGTGTTTTCAACATAACTCGTTGGAATCCAAAAGTTTTCAGGGCCATTTCACCATTTTACATGTATAATCTCCTTTCGAAAACCAAAAAAAGCCGGATGGGAGTCCCTTGGAGGCATTTTCCTTGCATTACAGGTGCAGAGGCCATGTTTGCAGATTTGGGACATTTTTTCCGGTTTTCAATCAAGGTAATCTATTCTCTCGATTTTGCATGTGCAATGACTGCTTGAACACTTTTAGGTGGATAAATAATCCTTGGATTTGTGTGGCAGATAGCTTTCACAGGATTTATCTATCCTTGCTTGATTCTCGCCTACATGGGTGAAGCTGCATATCTTTCGAAGCACCCATAGGATATACAGAGGCAGATGTAGAGACTTGTTTCGTAGAAAAACATCTCTTCACAAAAATTTCTACTTTAATATGTAGAATATAGCAAAGAACAGAGAATGGTAGCTGCACTTTTCTTCTTAGAGGTTGCTACTTTCCTTATGAAGTAAAAAGGATGATTAGCTTAGATATCTTCTCAGAGATAGCAGTATACACTAGCCAGTGGGCATGTTAAAGATAGTAGAAGCCTTTGTGAGTGCTTCCACAAGCAAGGTGTCATCCAACTATGTTGTTATCTCTGCTCAAGATCGACTACATCCTCAATTCGGGATTCTCCTTCAAGATATTTTTTTATCAAATCGACTATGTGACAGTGAGAGTGTTACCAGAAGACCTGATGAAATTTATTGTTAAGATTCTCTGTTGATTTCTTACTTGTCTTACGATGTAACTCATGGAAGAGAATCTCATAGAGGTGGATCTGTTTCTTATCAGAATATTCATGAAGCACAATTTGCTTGCAATTATTTGAACTTGCTGGAGATACGTGGTTGCTGCCACGTTAATTGTTCGTTTTGCCACCTTGGTGGGCCGATGATTATTGTCTACCCACGTGTATGGTTGCAGTTGAGTTGCCAAAGGAGTGGCTGTCGAAATACCATGTAGGCCCGCATGTGTAGAGTTGAATGTCTGACTTGGTTGGGTGGGACATTTGTACTGAACTCATGGGTAACCGGAATGGTTATTGTTTCTTTTGCGTGGTATTTGGGACACCGTGTGGGTGAGAAGCGTGAGTTTGGTGGAGAAATAATTTTGGGACTGCTGGGAGAAGGGGTCTGCACGTGCGTGGCCATGAGATATAGCGTTTAAAACAGGCATGATAAGCCCTAACCCTCTCTCTTAATAATTTATTTCCTTTAGTATTTGGGTAAATCAATCTCTGCAATTTCTGTTTGAATTCTGTAGAGATTGGGTTTCGGATGACTTATAATTATAATTGCATGAACTGATCTCTCTCCCCCTTTACAGTTTATCTTATTTACTTTTTGAGTAGAAGAAATCTCTACATCGATTCTTGCCTACTGATCTTATAATGTTGGTTTGTCTTTTGCCTTGATTTTCCTTCGAATGATGGTTTCTGTAGAAAATAGTATGGAGCGTGAATGAGGTTTATAATTTTTCTTGTATTGTTTATATTATGTAGAACATGGCTTGAAAAAGGGAATTTTCCGATATGACTGTATTTGGATTTTACTATGGTTTTATAATAATTTAAACTCCCATTAGGATTGGGGGCTTCTATTTGGGAAGAGTCATACTAGTTTAATTGGTCTTTCTAGATAGCTCCATCTGAGTCATTCGATTATCATCTACCTTGGGGATTATGGAAAACCCCTCACCAGGCCCTCTGCTATTATTATTACTATGAGCTTATTATTAGATTGGAACCCTCCTGAAGCATGTGTTAATGGGTTTTCTATGACCTTTACGAATATGTTATGCACGCAAGTCATAATCCTGTGTGGATAATTCTTTGGCTTAATTTTTGAGGCACTACTTGGACCTTTGGATCGGTTAAAGTAATATTGGATACATCGACATTCTTCAAGTTTGATTGATTTGTGATGCCCTCATGCATACGAATTCAGGCAACGCTTGAAATATAAAATTATGAATTTATCTTATACTTTGACCTTGAAGCTTGTCGAAAGACTTTTGGTAGGAAAACAGATGAATAGAGAAGTTAAGATAACTACCCTAAAAAGGAGTCATGCATAGCCTTAAGTAAAGGTGACAGCTACCATAATGGAACTGTGCTTACCATGTATGACAGTAAGGATATAAGTCCACCTGAAATTATTTAACTTCATTTTATAGAACAATTATTAATACCCATAGATTGGGGTATGCAAGTGGAGGTTGAATTAGATAACAGGGTATATTATGTTATCAGGTATCCGGTAAGGATAAATATGTTATTTCAATGCTTGGTTAACAAGTGGAATAATTCTGTTATTTACATTGATTATTATGTTTAGCTAAAAAAATTGATACTCGCATCTTATTAGGAGTTGAGATAATGTTGATACTTGCATTCATAGTGGCTTGGGCTGCGCTTGCATATCTTAGCTAGACAAATGTATCTTTGGCATATTACCAACAGATGACAGTATTGTCGGTCATAACTCATTCTTATGAGTTGGACTCTTTTACTAGAAGAAATATATAAAGACATGGAATAAGCAACCAAAAGGACACCTAAATAATACATGAACCTGTGGATTGGTGGAATCCTTGTTAATATAAGTATAATCTTAAAATTGCGAGATAAATATCTAAACTATACTTACATACCACTGATTATCTATGAAGGTTTGATACTTGGGTAATATCAATGAACAATGTAAGATTGATACTTGTATTTAATATATAAACTTAATGTCGTTGGTGCTTTTATTTAATTGAAAGATAATCTTGTTAGACACTTATATATGTGAAGTAGGTCGAGGGTATTAGGTGAGCGTCATTATTATTTACTGTAATTTAAGTATGATTAATTGCATGATTAAGGTTGTATATCTAGTCTCTTGGAATGGTGTTCTTATGTAAGCAGATCTTAAGGAAGTGAACATTAATGAGTATGAAATGTATTATCATGAGATGTGCAGTTAAGTTTTAAATGTATGTTAGAAATTATTTGATAAGGAGTATTGCAAACTTTCATTTATTTAAATACTAGATGGCATAAGTTATTAGGTGAGGTTTATATCTTATCATGCTCAGTTCTAGCGAACTGACTCTAGATAATATTTGTGCAGATGGATTATGCGAGTAGATTAAAGAAAAGAGTGTAAAAGTTTCATCAGTTCAAATTATGAAGTTCTTGTAGAAAGTTCAATGCGTTGTAAATTTTGTAACTTTGCTTGCAAGGAGTTTAGAAGATCTCTTGCCTTGGTATGTTTGGAAAACTACGTGGTGAAGTGTTCTTTCCCTTTTGTTGTTAGACTAGTTACTTACCTTGGTGAGATATGATATTCAATCATTACATTGGCATAAGTATTGTAAAACCTTGTTTTTGAGAATAAAGTGTTAAGTCAAAACTCTCTGACACCTTGTAATGATGTGATATAAGTAAAATTAAATGGAATGGTTAACCCTTATAGAAGTTAACTAAAATATATGTATATTCAGATAAATTAATGTAGAGATGACTTACTTGAGAACAAGAGATTCCTGAAGTACTCAAAGGTGAAAATATCCTTAGAAAGTAAATCTTTATAAATTGATATCCCTAGCTAAACTAGTGAACACTACTCTTTTGGTGAACGCTTAAAACAAGCTTAAAGGAAAACAATGGTTAGTTTCTAATAAGATTTAACAAGTAAGAGAAGAAAATTTAGAAACCACTCAATTTACCTCTCAGCATATTTAAAAGTAAGTAGCTTCCTCTTGATAAGCTCTTTCGGTGAAGCCTAAGTAAGAGTGTTAATAATTACGTATAAAACCTCAAGCTTCAATTAAACCTTAGTAAGAACTAATGACGTCTTAAGGGTGAATTCATTTGACCTTCTTCCTTTAACTTTATCCAGGGTGTCTTATCAAAATAAATAACCTCCAATCATTTCTTATTGTGGCTTGCCCTAGCTGTGAGAGTGTCATGTGGTTGGGCTTCTATGTTGTTCTGTAAAAAAAAAAAAATATTGTCCTTGATAGGTGTGGACGTTTCCGTGCTGCTTTTATGGCCATCCTTGCATTGATTTGTTCACAGAGTTAGTTTTATCCTTGGTGACGACATGTTGCGTCATGTTATGTGTCAAGCAAGTCAAAAAAAAAAAATCCTATCTTTTACTGTGTTGTACGTGTGTGTGATTTTTTGGGTCATTACAATTTCCATCCATAAACGTAGTGTCACATCTGATCATCACTAAAATCGCCCCCATGCTTGGAAGAATTTCCCATCTCTTATCTTCCATACTATAAATTGCTGCCTCGTATGATACTTGGCTGTCATGGAGAGATAGATCCATGTTGATGTAGATGTATCCTCCTGCAATGTAAATGTGCTTTTTGGTTTGAGGCGACAACGAGCGAAGAAGAATTATCTCGCACATAGGCATGTCTTTTCCTTTCTTCCATTTGCCACCTTTGCGAGATATCAAACACCATAATAGAATTCTCTGTGTTTCCGAATGACAATCACTTTGGAAGACCAATGACAACCACTTGTCGAGTATGAGATGCCAGATGTGAAGTGGTAACAACAGTCAAGGTGTGAGTTGTAGGAGAATGATTTAAACAATGCTGTGCAGTGTTGGTGGTTCCATTGTATTTGATGACCGAATGAAATTGTCGTAGGTAGGATGCCCACTTCATTTGCCTAGTTTCTTCAATTTGTTTTCGGATTGAAAAAATTGTATAGGAAAATGATCAAAATGAACAATAGTTTCATTAATGAGAACATAATGTCTAAAGTACTTGATGGCTTGGACCATTGCATACAATCTCTATCATAAGTGGAGTAGTTCCATTTGGATTTAGAGAAGGTTTCTGAGTGATAGGCCATTGGAAGGTAATTCTGCTTTAAAAAGGCTTTAACAGCAAATCTTCAATCATCTATCTCGATCTCAAAAGGTTGTGAGAGATCTGGCAATACAAGAACATGTGAAGAACACTATTTTTTCTACAATGTGTTGAAGGCATGGGTATTGTCCTCTATTCACTGAAATAATACATTTGTCTTTGTCAACTAATTAAAAAGTGAGGCAATGTCTGAATAGCCAAGAATGAACTTGCGATAAAAGTTCACAAGACTGAGAAAATTCCCTATCTTTGTGACGGTAGGCATCGGCCATTTGAGAAAAGATTTTATAGGATCCCCAAAATTCCACGGGCATCAATAACGAATCCAAGATAGGAAATCAATGTCTGACCAAAATAAAACTTAAGATAAATTGACATACAATTGATTTTGTTGGGGGATGTGAATAGCTATTATAAGTGTTGGAGATGTATGTTCTTAGTGTTGGAGAAAAGGTTATCAACTAGATAGATGATAACTAATTGGTCAAGGTAAATATTTGAAGATGTCATTCATCAATCTCATCAATATGGAAAGTGCATTTGTGAACCCAATAGATATCACAAGCTACTCAAAAGACTCAGTTTGATCATGAATGTTGTCTTCCATGTGCCCTTTGCTTGAACTCTTACATGATAATATCTTCTCTTGAGATCAATCCTGTAGAATAACTTTGCTTCTTGATATTGATCTAGCATGTCATTACTGCGAGGAAGAGAATGTCAATTTTTTGTAGTTATCTTGTTTAATGCTTGGAAATCTATTCAAAGATGCCAAATGCCATCTTTCTTGAGCACAAGTAGAATTGGATAAGCACAAGGTGCTCTACTTGATTTTATGAAACCTTTGGCCAACAAGTTATGAATTTTGCTGTTTAATTTCATCACTTTGAATCTTTAATGTGTGATATAATGGGTCATAAAAAAAACAACTGGAATAATGTCAATCATGCGATTTATTGCTATTTCTAAGGAAGCGTCTTAGCTTCTTGAAACACATTTGTATATGTCTAGTAACAACTGATCGAGACTTTCATGCTCTATGGAAAAGTTGACTTTTACTATTGAATTATATTGTTGCCTTACAAAAATTAATGCAAGTCTTGTCGCCTAATTGATTGATTTCCTTTATAACGACCCATAAATCACACACACGAACAACATAGTGAAATACAAGATAACTTTTTTTTTTTTTTTGACTTGCTTGACACATAACATGACGCAACATGTCATCACCAAGGATACAACTAACATTGTGAACAACTTGATACAAGGATGGCCATAAAGGCAGCACGGAAAAGTTCACACCTATCAAGGACAATACATTTTTTTTTCTTTTGACAAGAAAACATAGAAGTCCAATCACAGAATACACTTACAATTAGGGCCAACCACAATGAGATATTCTTGAGGGTTATTTATTTTAAAAGGACATCTTGCAATTCTTAGCTTACGTTTTCAAGGAGGCTCAAGATATGATTCGTATAATTCAACTTGCCAAGCCAAGTTTATTCCTTTGACACTGAGTAATTATCTTTAAATCTTCTCTATTATGACATTTATTTGCTTAATTCGTTTATCAAGAAAAAGGAGTATTTAAATTCCACAAGGCCATCTGCTCACCACTAACACTACTAAGATTCGTTTCTTGCCACAAGACAACATGGTTTTAAGTTCAACACACTTAAGAGAAGAGATACAAGGTGCCTTGAAAAGGGGTTAGAGGGAGAAGGTCAAGATGGAACATCTTTAGGACCTCATTAGTTATTTCCAGTATTTAATTGAAGCTAGGGCTCTTAACCAGAATTATCAACAACTTTACTTAGGCTTCGCTAAAAGTATTAACAAGGAGTAAAAATTTACTTTCCAAATGGTGGTGAGAAAGATGGTGAGGTCTCCAATTTGTTTTCTCTGGCTTATTAAATCTTATCATCTTCAAACAACTAACAGTTCATTTCACCTTAGGGTCATTTTACAAATTTCACCATAAAAGGAATAATGTTCACTAGAGGAGCTAGGGTTATCATGTTATAAAGTTTACCTGCAATGATAGTCTTGCCCTTGATTACTTAAAGAATTTCTTGCTCTCAAGTTGGTGACCCCTACGTTACTTTATTTGAATACAACTTTTAATTTAACTTCCAGAAGTATTAAACAATCCCATGTTAGTTTACTTATGACACTTTATTACTAAGTCATGTCAAGGTTTAACTCAAAATTTATTCTCAAGGCAAGGTTGTAGCAACACTCATTTACAAGAACAAAACAAGATTACATCAATTCTTAAAATACTGATACTCCAACAAAGTCACTCAACAACAATAACCAAATTTTCTTATAATTTCAATGATGGTCAAACAATACAAGGTTTCCAAAGTTCAGATGACAAAGTCCACAATACTTTATACTAAGACATTAATCCTCTTTTAATCTTTCCACTGGACGTTAACAATAGTTGAACAACATAAAGAGGTTTCGAGCAAAGGAACTTCTCAACTGAGGTTGATGACAAAAGTCTACAAATCTATCCCTCATCTACATGCAAAATCCATCTGCAGCAAATTTTCTACAAGAGTCAGTTCACGAGAACTGAGCAAGATAAGGCTACACAAACCCACCATAACTGTTATCTATCAAAATCATGAAAAGAAGCACTTTATTACAAGAATTTGGGTCAAACCTCTAAACACTATCAACACATCAAGTTATAATAAAATCTCCATCATGCCAATCAAAGAAGAAGACCATGTACTTCCGTTAGGAGTAAAGACAACGAAAATATAACAACCGAAAGAGAAAGGCCCTTGGCCCTATAAGGAGAAATAACCAATCTAACAAAGCAGGATTCCCACCAAGTAAATAATTAAATAACAATCACAAGAGTGCGATTTGATATAAAGTACCAACCATCCAGAATTTTATCACAGGTACCAAATGCATAGGTTATAATATTATATTTCTAGAAGAACAAGAGTTGATCGGCCCAAGAAAAGGGAAACCACGGTTTCAAGAATTAACACAAAAAGCCATGTATAAATGAGTTTCAAACCTGAAATCACATAGAGTATCCACACAACATAAGTTTCGAAGCATAAGCAAAGTAAACTAGTTTTGGCCACTAACTCCAAGAGACTTCCCAATCATTCAAGAAGGCCAATGCCTTGTAGACTAGTAGCAATCACGCGAGAGAAGAAAAAGAGTCCATCAACCAAGAGTATACGAAAATGTCATCAACAACTTTTATAATCCTAAAAATTTACAACACTCCACATCAATTATTAGAGTTCAGTTAATTTAAAATAAATTTCCTATTTCCCAAAACAACAATATTTTTAAGGCAACCCTTGGTAACATAGACAACCGTTCAAACAAAGGTACAACATAAACTACTAAGTTCCATTATCAAAACAGCTCCTTCTGCTATAGCTCCATCATACTATTGATTGCATGAAAGTTTTTCCCAAGGTTGACAACATTCAAGGCAATTTTCATCACAAAACATTAAGGTACATATGTGCATATAAGCTGTCCAATCCTAATTAACAACACAGTCATAATAAATGGGAGGAAACACAAGTTAGAAGACTAGATTATTTCACCAACAACCTTCCGAGAGGGAAGAAGACCAAAATAATTCCAGAAATAGCGGGGGTACTAGAGTTGCACGATTAAGACCTCGAACATAGCTAAATAAAAAAACTAGTTACGATTCAAGATGAAGGGGGCAGTCAAAGTACCTCCTAAGAATGGCTATAAAACCTAGGAACCAGGCTGAAGCTACGTAGGAGTCTAAACACTCGAGGTTGAAACACGATGCACGCAAACTAAAACATTCTAAAAGTTTTAACACCGAATCTCTAACCTGAAATAGTCCAAGCGTTGATTACACTAATCCTGCAACCTTTCCTTTTCGATGCCAAAAGGGTTGTTAGGTGGCTTGAGAGATCATTAACAATTTATGTCAAAAGACAAAGAAGGACAACCTTGGTTGATAGGAAGGAACTTCATAGTTATTGCACGCTTACAATAACGACTGCTAAAAACTAGCTGGAACAAATAATAACTGGAACTCTATCGTAGAGAAGAGTACATATATATATATATATATATATATAAAGGAAGATCGATCACTCGAGCAAGAGAAACATAACATTCAGGGGAAAGGGCACACGCATCCTTTCGACCAACAACATACTGTCAACGATAAAAGCTAAAACAAGAAGAAACAAGCGAAAAGGGAAATCTCCCATCATGACATCCAACTGACAATTCAATGCAAGGAAAAGTGGTTCGATTTCACAATAATTTTAAATAAAATAACAGTAGAAAGGTGTAGAAATATCTTTTTGTTTCTCCAGCTTCAACAGGTCATACAGACTCCACACGGGTCAGCATAAGAACTGTAGGTACTGGAATCCGGGTGCACCAGTTCTAAGCGGTCCACATTCACGATCCGCGAGACCATGCAATTGAAGAGGATTTTTGTCAAACAGTTCACGAGCATTGTTGTATCCGAAGTGACTCCATGCACTTGTGCTCAACTATTGCTTTCCTTGAGCTTTTACTTCTTGTGGGATTCGACAACCAACTCACATACCCTATACGTGCTACCACAAACACAAGTGATCTACACAAGGCTGGAGGAGATATTTTCAGAGAAGAACCTAGCAAGGATGTCACGGCAAGCAAAGGTTGTAGGAGATGGATTTACCCAAGTTACTCAGATTTGTTTCAACTTCCTATGCCTCCTCAACAAACCCATTCCAAAACATATCATGCAATCCTTGCGTTGTCCTTTGGCCATATTTCACTCAGGCATTTTTGTCAAATAGTTTGGGTGTCTTATGCTTGCTTCCACTTTGCATATGTATCTACCAACACACTGGAAAATAAAGCATTAGACACAGCCTTGTCCTTTCTCCATTATTTTCCAAGAGGGTATCTCTTCAGGCAGACTCCATATCCATAAAACAGTCCCTAGACTTAGCATCCTCAACTAAGGCTGACCAGTCACTAGATTGCTTCAATGCAGCTGCTTTGCCCTCAACCCAAAGTGCTCTGCGAGCTCGTGCTAGTGCCACATTCATGCGGCGAATAACAGCTACAAAGCCAACCCCATGATTTGAAGCTCGGATACAAGACATAATGATTACATCACGCTCCTGGCTCTGAAAGGCATCTACCGTAATGATAAATAAACCTTTCTTTCTTCAGATTTGAGGACAACATCAAACTCTCGGTGCAAACATTACAGCTGTAGCTTGAAGGTGTGATAATTCCAACATAAACCTTTATGCCTGCCAACATAGTGACTCGTTGAAGAAGCTCATATAATAGCAAAGCAAAATGTGCTTCATAAATATTCTGATATGAAACAGATCCACACCTATGAGATACTCTTCCATGAGTTACAACGTAAAACAAGCAAGAAAACAATAGAGAATCTTAGAAATAAATTTCATCAGGTCTCCTGGTAACTCTCTCACTGTCACAGTCGATTTTGATAAAAATACCTTGAAGGAGAATCCCGAATTGAGGATGCAGTCGATACTGAACAGCTAACAACATAGTTGGATGACCTGCTTGCTGGAAGCACTCACAACGGCTTCTACTACTCGTAACATGCTCGCTGCTCGGCTATTTTTGTGTAGGCCGTCTTTGTGGATCTCGACCAGAACACAACTCGCAGCACCCAATGAACGTGGAGGTAACACGCCTTCTTCCCTAGCCTGCAGCTTCATCTATACCCGCCATATCGAACCCACGCGACCAGCAGGGAAGGTGCCCAAGGTGGAACTAGAAAGACAAATGCCTGGATAGAACAGGTTTCGATGGGCTCTCTGCCCATGCAACCAGGAAAGACACCTCTCAACCATTTCATGCGCAGTCTATCCAAGAGGTAGAGAAACGTGCCAGGAGAAAGAAACGCCCAAGAAAAACATGCCCAACACCCACCTGTACGCATTGAAAGAGAATCAGAACGAGATCATGGTGAAGGAAGTCAAGGCTCCACCGACTCCCACTGTCTCACGCCAAACAGGACATTACAAGTTCATTTAAGAAGTGACAAGAAATGTCACCCATCCGCCAGCTAACCAGGGAGAAAAGAATGCGCTTCAACCACTACCAAAAAGAATAAAAAAATACAGTCTATATACAATAATAATAATCATTAATCTTCTCCTTGATTACTTAAACTAAGCTCTCCTTGTTTAGTTTAATATTCTCCTCCTTGATGATTAAAAATTTTAAGCTACACTCTCCTCATTTAGCAATTGGAACACAATGATGGGAAAATATAAAGCAAGGAGGACATTCATGCTTAGCTTCGCAAACAAGAGAATAAATGGCACGTGATGTTACACCACACCACACCACAAATGAGCACAAATAAAGCAGGAGCGTTCCTTGTTTCGTAGTACATCTACCTAGGTACCTTTCATTATCTTGTTATAATGTGTAGGTGTTGTACTTGTTATATGCATCATTTTGATCTTTCCTATCATACCGATAGGGTTTTCCTATCAATTATCTGCAACAGTCTATAATCATCACATCATAGGTGACCTTATCAATAAACTTTAAACCAAAAGCAAAAGACTTGGCGCATGTGTGTGTGATCTCTGTGAATGAACCACTATCCTTCCATCCAAGTGCACACATATGAGGATGTGGATCCATCGACAAGTGTAGTTTCTTGTAAATGGATCTCACAATCAAATTTTTTTGGTGAGCCATTGTCGATGATACAAGCGAAAAAACAGTGTATGTGTAAAGTGAGAATGGGTGGCAAAAAAATTGTCTCGACCCCCTAGAGTAGTGTGATGGTGCATAAAAGTGACCTAATTGAGTTAACCTTTGAACTCATTGTAGGCCTTATCATCATTTCAAGTCTTGATGGGAACATTTTTTGTTTCCTCATCAAGAGACTGTACAATCAAAGTCTTCTTCTTCAATCTAATGCACCTGGACTTGTCATGTCGCATCTATTTACAATAACTACAAAATTTGCTAGGTTTTTTGGCATTAGGAGGGAGAGGGTTGTAAGAAAATGAAAGGTATGCACACACCTCTACCGGTTTCAATGAGACTGTGAAAATCTGTTTCAACCTCCATGGACTTCCTGTCACGCTATCCTACTACCAAGCATGCTAGTGATTGTGTTTATGTAGTAGTTGACAGATTCTCAAAGAAGGCAATTCTCATGTCTTTTAAGAAATCCATAGTAGCTATGGAATCAACTCCAATGTCAACATGTTTTCATTTGTTTTGGGTGGTAGCTTGCAATCATCTTCGATAGGGATAGAATATTCTTGAGCAAATTTTGGAAAGCAATTTGGTTTATGATGGACACAAAGCTGAAAAGTCTAACACATTCCATCCTTAGATTGTAGGAAAAATGGAACTTGTAAAGAGGATGATTGTGCATATTCATAGAATGTACAATTCGAGGAAGTAACACATGGGATGAAAGTGTTATTTCATTAAACATATTTGCAACAGGGCTCTGCACCATTCTACATAACGCATAGTCTTTTTAGGATGGCTTTGGTTTCCAACCTTTGGCACCCAGTGATGTAGATTTTCCTATGCTACCACCTACAAAAAATAATTTGGCTCAAAGGTAAGCTCACAAATCGGGTACATTCATTAAGCACACTCAACACATTCAACAATAGGTGTGTAGACCGGTTTGCATAGATTTTTATATCTTGTCATTTTGTCAAACATTTGACAGGATCCCTCAGTAGAATGGAATCGGTTCTTTGGGGTTACGATAGAGAGTATACATGGCCTTCCCAGCTTTGACCACATTCTCCCTCTTGAATCCACCCGACATCCAAAATTTCTTTCTTTCCAATCATAGTTTGCTCCATATTTTTGTTATATTAATATTTTCAAGATCTAATAATGTAGATTGTATGCCCTTTACATAAATCTGTTATGGCAGTTCGAGCACTATGAAAGTTCAAGAAATGAATGTTCATGAATGGAAGTCTGTCGAACCCAAGAAAATTACTACCTTTTAATCTCAATGAAATATTTTTAGACAACTAAGAATAGAAGCAAAGGAAAATAGGTAAGTACATATTTAGGATTTTATTTGTTCCTTAAAGCACCAAGAAAATGTTTTAGACACAATTTCAAGATTGTTTCCATGTACTTTCAGTTTAACAATAAATGGAATGTTTGTGAGCCCACTTAGTAGAAAGACTCATAGATTAAATGTTTTGTTGTCTTCTTGTATTTAGTCAAAGAAATCTTTCTATAGATGGCTTCTAATTAATATATTTATATTTCTCACAATTTAAAAAATTTTGAAGCCAAAATAAGCTTATTTCTTACATTTTAAAAATATTAGAAGCCAACAATAAGCTTATTATGAATTTGAAGCCATCTAAAGCAAGATTTCTTTGACTGAATACAAGAAGACCAAAACACATTAAATCTATGAGTCCATCTACGAATGGGCTCACAAACATTCCACTTATTGTTAAGGCCCAGGTAAAGGTTTGGGGGAAGGCAATATTTTCATGGATTTTTTTGAGGCAGCCTCTTGGAGAGGGGTCCCTTTGAGCCACCTCATAATATCCCAAAACTCATTCTCATCCTCCATTATAACTCCAGTAGAGGGAGCTGTGAAAACATTTTTAAGCATTGTATACATTCTGAAGTGAGATTGGGAAGCTTATAGAAAGCTTTAAGGTCTGTCTATTCCAAATCTGTACATGTCATTAAATATTTTAATTCCTTTCTCAAACCAAAGGATGGCAGGGCAACCTCTTGTCAAGGCAAGGATCTTGTCATTATATTTCAGATTCGACGAAATTGATTTGTAGGCTTTGCACCTAGTGTCAAAGGAAGAGAAGATAGGCTTAGTTCCACCAATTTGATGCTCTTCATGTTTTGCAATCATTGAGACTAGAGCTGCCTCTTGATGTTGTATTCCTCTCCTTCATAGGTAACCATGTTATTGGGTCCACCATCTTTACCTATCTTAATTATCATAAGTTTTAGTAATTTAGTGCTCATATATATGCATCTAATTAACTAATTTAGTAACAATAGAATTGCTTAGTAAGAAGAAAATGTAGTTTCAATGCTCTCGCAAAAGCCCATGTTTTCTTACAAGATTCCATTATCATGTCCCATGAGAAAACATTTGGGCTACTCATTTTGTTGAACATCACCCATCTTTGACATCAAAATTTAGTCCAACTCTTGGAGGTGGTATATGGAAACATGCCTAAAGAAAGTTTGGACAATATCCTTTTGAAAAAAAAAAGAGAGCAGATCTAGAATAGGATTGTAGGCTTGTAATAGTTGGAAGGATGCACAAGGCATGCAAGCTGTTTAACAAGGAACCTCTCTTAATTTTTGCAAACAGGTGGGAAGTCATTTCATAATCTGGTTTCAAAGAAATAATTGTATAGTGACATTTTAGCCTTACCAATGTATTCAACTATCATATCTGTAGTTTTCAACCAGGACTACTAAAATCATTTGTAAGATTGATAGGAGCATATTAGAGCCCTTCATTTGAGTGGCTCATTAAATCTCTTGACCTGAGTTGTTTCGCAGAAGGAGTAATGCTTTAGCACTAATGTTAGAATTTGTTGCAAAGCCCTTATCATAGGTCAAAATAACTTTTTTATCATGCAAGTATATTGCACTATGACTGTGCTCCTACTTTCTTGGGGTTGTGTTTTGAGGTTCCGCGAAGACAACGAGCCTTGATTTTTGCGTATCTGTTTGCTCTTTCTTTTCTCTCATTTATGTCCTTACGCAAGAATTCCTATATATAATTTGTATGAAACAATAACTAATTTTCTTGAGATTTCCATTCTGATTGCCATGCTTATTCATTGTATTACTTTATTAAATTATGTGACCTGGATTTAAATTCGATTTGTTTATGCTTTTGTTGTAAAATATGGAATTGAGGTTTTGCTATTGAATATAATAATGGTTTGCACATCACAACCTCAACTGGGTGCCTTAGTGGAAGTCATATTGATTTCTCATCTATAATATTGATGCTTTGATATTGATTTGGCACATGTGCTTTTGTTTGTATTGCAAATAAAATGCTTTATTTGGGCCTTATACATGCCACAAGTTGTTGCAAGTTGTTTTTCATCGCTTCAAGAAATTCTAACCTTGGAGGGAAACACTTTAGAAGAAGCATCCCGAGAGAAGGAGCTACTCCTTAGCAATTTGGTTATGTAATGCCCCGCTTTTCGCCCTTAACCAATGAAGTGTGGATTTATTTAGCCTTTAAACAATTGGTTTTCGATGTAAGAGTGTACTCCCGAGTCCCTCATATGTCCCTTAGAGGTATCGGATCCAAGTCGTCTTATCTCAGTACTGAAGCTTTATGATGGACACTAGTTTTAAGAAGTTATTTAATTTTCCATTTCTTGTCTTTGTTTTGGTTGGATAATGGCAATGAGGAGATCAATAAACAAATCCAAACAAAACAATAGATTAATTAAATATTGTTTAACTTTGAATCAAATAAATAAATGGAGATAGTTTATTAAACAAAAGTAAATTTTAATAAGCAAGTAAGACAATATTTATATATGTACATATATTAAATAGAATATTATTAAAACCATACATTTACATTATGGAAAAGCTGGGTAAGGAGACCTGCCATGAATTAAAAGAGCTTTAATGTCATTAGAAGTGGTGGGTGGGCAAGGGTATCTTCCTTCCCCTGCCATGCAATCTTGGAAGATGAGTCTTTTGTTGGTGAGGTGTGAGGTGACTCCACCCCAACGTCCCTTTCAGACTTGACTTTTTCCTTACATGAGAATACAAGCAATCTTTTAAGATCCAAGCCGTATCCGATCTGACCCGAGTTAATGTGAGGAGCTGAAAAAATGTGCAGTCGAAGCCATTGAAAACGGAAAGAGTGATGCAGAGTTGAAGTTTTTGTGTCAAAAGATGGACTCGGAGGGGGTTTGGAAATACATGGCGGAGCACAGGAGGGACGTTCAGGTGGTTACAGCAGAGATGCGTCCTGCACTGGAGAGCACCTTGATCCTGCGAGGCTTGTTTTGGAGGCTATCAAGGGTTTTTATGATAAAAATATTGAGAGCAATAATAGTAAAAATTATCAGGGCCTTCATGCAGAGAGAAGGGCATGTCTTGTGTCTTTGTTGGAATCGTTGTTGCTTGATTTTTCCGGATCCACTGGGGAGGATCATCCCATTGTTGCCCAGGGTTTTAAGGAGTGGGCTAAGGCCATTGCAGATAAATGGAAGTCAAAGATTGTTATGGACGGGGAGCTGGCCAATGCCAAGCTCTTGGAGGTTCAGGCCTTCTTGCAGCTTTTGGCTACCTTCGGCATTGCAGCGGAGTTTGAGAGGGATTTTTTGCAAGCTTGTTATGTCTGTATCATGGCGCAAATATATTGCTAAACTCTGCGGAGCTCTTGGGCTTTCGGAAATAATGCCAGTAGAAGAGGAACGAGTGGCCGCTTTGTGCAGGAGGAATGTCTAGCTAGGCACTGTGGTTCTCCTTTCAAGCATCGTGGCTCATGGAACTTTAATGTGTGCATGGAACAATCTTGCTATTTTCTTGTTGTTTCAGACAGTGGTGGTTTTTTTTTATGAAGCTATAAGCCAGTGAAGTAGGCGTGTTACCTCCACTTTTCATTGGGTGCTACGAGGTGTGTTCTTCTGCGAGGCAAGGTCCTGTAAACTTTATTCTTCTGTTATAATTTATTTCCATCTAGTAAATGCATCGAAATGTCTCAGTCAATGTTCAGATCTGGTTGGCTAGATTTACAAATGTATGTAAACTGTGTCTATCAAGGTTCAGTACTGGTTGGTTGAAATTAATTTAGATAAGTTCACCTGTATGTCACTCATATGCTATAAATCTAGTTATTATTTTTCTGTAAAAAACAGGTTCAGATCTCTGTTTTCCTTCTTTAATGGCCTCATCCGTTCCTTTTGATTGCAATTTTAGAATAGGGTTTATAAATAGTTTTTGAAGGTAGTCACATACAGTTGTAGTTTAGGGTTATGCACATGATTTAAGATATTTCTTTTCGAAGCTAAACACACAGGTTAGCTTTTCCCTGCGCAGATGTAGTATTATTTATAGTTAACGGCCCCATAATTTTTATTGGTCAAGCAGTTTACTACAACAAGGTTTAATGTTGAATATCAGGAGTTAGCCAGGCAGCAGGCATGTTGCAGTATAGTAGAAGCCTTTTTGAGCGCTTCCAACAAGCAGGAGACCTGATGAAATTTATTACAAAGATTCTCTATTGAGACTTTACTTGTTTTACGATGCAACTCATGGAAGAGGCAGGAGGGGCGATGTTGAACCAGGAGGAACAGGCATGAGCTGTTTTTTTCCCTTTTCAGCTATTTCTTTTATATTGATTGCATGATTATTGCTTGTTCTCCTGGTAAATGTGTGTTGTATTTGTTTTGGGATAGCTTTGCGTGAGAAAATATCAATTGAAATGTTGTGTGGTTGTGGTACGCCTTTCCCGCAAGATTGTAGTTTTTTCTGGATAAAATGTGCGTGGAGTTTTACTGGATACATCTGTGTTATGCCTGTAAGAGTAGTTTTGTCCTTTTTCGACCTGGTATTGGACCATCTTCAGCGTGGCAATGAGTTATTGTTTGCTTAAGTTTTGTCCTCCTTTAAATAATAATAATAATAATAATAATAATAATAATAATAATAAATGAATAAAAATATTTACCTCATGAGAAGTTGTGTATTTATTGCCTTTTGATGTTATCAGATCTGGTATTAATTTTGTCTTGGAAATGATACTAGAGAGACCCTTGCTCATCCTTTTCTTTTAAGCAATCTAATTTTGGTATAATCTCATCCCAATTTCAAACTTGGGAGGTCGACTGCAAGGCTGGAACATCATAATTTTCTATTCTTTTAGAAGCTTTAGCAAACTATGTGTTATGCTCGTCGTTTGTGACCGGCTGTGACTAGAAAGTGGGTTTTCGACAATGTCTTATCCGAACGTTTTTCTTGGCCAAATCTAACTTGCTTACCCTAAAATTTTAGTACCCTAGCCAAGGGATAACATTGTTAGTCCTACATTTGACTTATCTCCCTAACTGGTCTTATGAAAGGTCCACCGACTGCTTTGTGACGGAAAATTTGAGGGATTGTTACAGGAAAAACCTTACTCAAACCTTTGGAGAGAATACTTACAGTACTCGAGGCACTCTCATTTTGTACATGGGATATCCTATGCGCCTGACACAACTGTGTAAGTTTTCTTAAATTTTTCTTTATTGTAAGAAAAGCCTTTCCTTGTCGGATGCATCCACGGTAGTGAGTGTATGAATAGAGTTTTACCCCCTTCCGAGTAATAAACAATGATGTATATGTTGGATGTGGTTAACATGAACTAAATCTGTGGCTTGAGATGCTTTTGGGGACCTGTGAAAGGGAAATTACGATTACCCCAAAACAACAATGTTTTATGAGACCTTTCTTCGTTATTTAAAGCAAGTAAGTTAATAGTGTATAACATTGAAAAATTTATTATGTTGGGAATGAAGGGTTTTTCATTGAGGGATGTGCGGAGTTGGTACTTGAGCTTAATAGTGATTTCAAAGTTCAACTTATCGTATGTAGACGTTGTTTAACCTTGAATATATATATATATATATATAAACAATAAAAAAAAAACATCAGTTGCATTCTTTAAGGTGTACGCATGTGCAATGCATTCCTTTTTACATGATCCTTGAATTGGGTCCTTGAGTGGCCATAACCCCTCATAGGTGGCATGAGAGTTTGTGGGCTTGTGTGACACTCTTGGTCTGAGTAGGGATGTTCGGAATAATAAAATTAGTTACCTCCTTTTTGCATTATCAGTAGAATTTACTATTCCATATCGGGTGGTTGTCGTACGATTCCTTTATTCTGTTTTGTGAATGTGAAGCTGCTATCGCTATCTTACTTAAGGAAAAAAAAAAAAAATGTATTATGTGGGAAATTTGTTATTATTTAGAATGTATGGTGTAAGAGTAACCTTGGATAGAAAATGTACAATTTTGGCCTTCTTATGTCCTGCAGTGTGCCTTTTGTTAACTAGATATCTATTTTGTTTACATTCATACAAATTACTCTTGCTTATGTCTTGGAATGGAAACCATGCTCTAGTCGTTCAATTAATTTTGATGAAATATCTAGGGAAGGGGAATGCATGCTCATGCCAGTTCTTTTGAACTGACAAAAGCTAACATGTTTTTGCAGGTTGATTTTCCGAGCTCAAGTATGAAGGAAGTGGTTGTTGTACTTGCATAGATGATAATCATTATGGTGCTTGTACGTTTTTTTTATATTGTCAACTATTGACAACATCTAGTGGAAAATTTAGAAGAGGATCAATGTCTTAGTATTTTGTATCGTGGATTATGTCGTCTTATCTTTGGAACCTTGAATTGTCTGTCTATCTTGGAAAATATAAGAAAATTTTGTTTACCACTTGTTGAGTGACCTTAATGGACTATCGGTATTCTAAGAGTTGATGTAACCTTATTTCATTTTCGTAAATGAATAATGCTAAACTTTACCCCCTACGATTAAATGTTGAGTTAAACCTTTCTAAGACTTAGTAATAGTGTGTTATAAGTAAAATAAAATAGGTTGTTTAATACTTATAGAAGTTAAACTAAAATTTATATTGCAAATAAATTTGTGTAGAGGTGACCAACTTGAGAGCATGTAATTCCATAAGTGATCAAAGATGAAACTATCTTTTGTTAAGTAACATTATATAACCTGATATCCCTAGCGACACTAATGAACACTATCCCTTTTATGGTGAAATTCTTAAATGAACTTAAGCGAAATCTATGGTTAGATCTGGAAGATAATAAGATTTAATAAGCAGGAGAAAACAATTTAGAAACCACGCAATCTATCTCTTAGCCATTGGAAGGCAAATTGCTTTATTTTTATAAAACTCATTTAGTAAAGCCTAAGTGAAATCTTTAATAATTCTGGGTAAGTCCTCAAGTTTCAATTAAATCTTGGTAATAACAAATGAGGTCTTGAAGATGAATTCAACTCGACCTTCTTCCTCTAACCAGTTTTATTTTGGTGCTTGGTAATCTTTCTCTTGATTGAAATTTAATCCATATTGTAATAAGGTTATGAGTGAGTTTTTAGCATAAGTAATAGATGGCCTTGTGGAATTAATTTACCTCTTTTATTAAATAATTGAATTAAACAAATAAATGTATTAATTTACCTCTTTTATTAAATTGAATTAAACAAATAAATGTCATAATAGAGAAGATTTAAAGTTAATTACTCAGTGAAAAAGGAATAAACTTAGCTTGGTAAGATGAATTGTTTGAATCGTATCCTGAGTCTCCTTGAAAACGTAAGCTAAGAATTGCAAGATGTCTTATTAAAATAAAGAAGAATATCTCCGAGAGAAGTGTGTTTTGTGGTTGGAATTCTATGTTGTCTTGTCTAAAAGAAAAGTAAATTGTCCTTGAAAGGTGTGAGCGTTTCCGTGCTGCCTTTAGGGCCATCCTTGTATCAAGTTGTTCACAGTGTTAGTTGTATCCTTGGTGACAACATGTTGCGCCATGTTATGTGTCAAGCCATTCAAAAAAATTATCTGTCTTTTACTATGTTGTTCGTGTGTGTGGAAATTTTGGGTCATTACGGGTTATCTAGGTATATCTCATTCATTTAGTTATAAATAATTTATTTGTATGTGGTAGGCCTTATGCGAGACATGAGATCAAGTTGAGGTGTCTCCTATGACAATTTTCTCCTTTTATATTAATTATATGGTGTTTGTACGGTGAAGTACTAATTATGTTTTCAAGGTTGAAGGCTTAAGAAAATATGTGAAATGTTCCATGGATTATAACTTTTGAATGGTACTATGCATAGACGAACACAACAAAACAATGTTGTGAGCCATCTTTGAAGCAATGTGACAATGTCCAATAGTCATCTTATGGTGACAACAACTCATATCTATATTCAATCTAGATCTCATAGCCATTTTTAGACCCCTTCTATTATATATTTGACCTCAGGTGTTAGAATGGATAGTATTATGTTACCATAACCATCAAGGATAAGTCTGTTACCTTCTCTTAGCTGAGGCCATTCTCTAGAGAACTTTATCAGACTCCTAGTGGCTACAAATTTTTCTAAGTCTTTAGGTTCATTCTCTGCTAAGCCTGAGGGGTGTTCTACAGTGAGTTACAGGTAGCCCAACATGAATCCATACATAGAAGTAACAAAATAACTGAAACTGTGGACACAATCTGCAAATATCATTTTTTTCTTCAGAATGCATGAATACATTATAAGTACAACAATCTAAAAAAAGTGATGAAGCTATAATTAGAGTAGAGACTAGTGGTGCTCATTACCATCTTTATCTGTTTTGTTTCTCCTCTAGTATTATCTTGTTGCAACAGATATCTTAAAGAGTATGATAACATTGCAAGCTTATATTCTGGTTTGAATATAATATGTTACGCTTGCAAAATATATATAATTGTTGAGAGATACAAACATTATAATACTAATCATGCTTAAGAATGGAAAAATTGAAATAAACAATATGTATAATAAGTATTATACTAGTTTTCTTAATCATAAGATTGACTTTATCCATTAGGAAATTTGTATTATGCTACTGCAAACCATTGAACTCGATTCCAATTGTGATGTTGATCATTTGAAATAAATATTGAATGTTATATTATCTATTTCATATTATAATGACCCAAATTACATGTATATAAAGGCATTTGAAACTACAATTACTATGCAACTCTCCTTTTCCTATTAGCCTTATTATCCTTGCCAACTTCTCTCTCCTCAACTCCTTGTCCAAGCGAAGCAATCTTTGGTCTTTAAGCTTCTTAACTCCTCCAATCCCTTTCTTCCTTTTCCTACACTCACAACTTGGTTAGATCCAATGAAGTAATGCATTCACAACCTCAAAACTCCACATTACTCTTCCTTCCACAAACTGTCCCTATAAGTCTCTAAGACCATGTTACTTGGTTCATTTTGAATCTTGCAAGGGACTCACTTACCATTAAATATAATGATATTGACATAGAGATCGACAACAATGGGACAACTATTTTGGCATTTCTCTGAACATAATTTAGATGTGAAATGAGAATACGAAGAAAGGTCATAGTAGTGTTGTCTAGTTCTATGTAGTATTTTCCACCACTACGGCTTTGTTGCTATTGCTATGCCATCAGAGCTCTTATGTCACCGCCACAGTTTTCCAACTCCTCACTAGTCTAGTTCCTTAGTGGCTCTTCTATAGACTTGGCTGCACCATCATCGGCCTTGCAATGCGACCTCTACAAAATATTTACACATCTATCTGACATAGGTGTCCTCAACCTCTCTACTCCACCTCAACTACAACTATCCATTGTTTAATTCACTAATCCATAGATAACGACTCTCACTTCTTCCAATGTGGATATAAAAATCTACCACCACTTTGTAAGCCCATGTCATTCCCTTGGATGCATATAGAAATCTGCATTGAAAGGATTACATGTGATACCAATCCCATGTTGTCCATATAAAATTGTATCTGTTCATATCCAAAGCTAGCACACCTTAATAACTTTCCACCTTAAATATACAAAATCTGTGTATGAACCCAAATTAATTTCAGACTTTAAGTCCAACATGTTGATAGTTAGTCGAAACCTAAACAAGACATGGATCTCTCTACACCATAGAATCTACATTCTGCAAGAGCACAAGATGAATTCCAGTTTATGCAATAACTGGGCCAATAATCTTTGTAAGGCAGAAGTACCTATAAAATATGGCAAGAGTGTTAGGCTCACCTTGGTAGTACCCAAACAAAATCTCCTTCAAGTGAAGCATTCAATGCACAAATCCAATCAAGCATTCATAAACAAACTATTCAACCAAAGTAGAGATTCAATTAACGGGAGTAATAAAGATCCCGATAATTTTTAAACCCACTGAGCTCCTCATCAACCACTTTGCAAACATTCCCACCAAGATGAAGTTCATCATGACTCTCATAAATCGATTGACTTGTTTTGATTAATAGTGGACATTAATATAATATTTCTTTTAATCTTGTATTATCATCATTCATCTACAGTAGTTCATCATGACTCTCATAAATCGTTTCCCTGTCATTGGACATCATTGACATTTAGAGATCCATGCTTTTAGATGAAGTCTATAATACAATCAGGGAGATCATATATTGATTGCAGATGATAACTGCAGCTCTCTCTGGTCCATTAGTATAATGAACTTTAATGGATATTATTAGTTGGTCATTTTTAATAGATTAGATTGCTTTTCCTTGTCTAATTTCTTTGACTGTTCCTTTTTTACAGGTTTCATTTTCTTCTCTTGCTCTAGTTGGTGTGGAGTGGATTTAGTGCAAGAAGGTAAGATAAGATGACATTCTAGTCTTATATATATATATGTATATATATATATATATGTATATATATATATATATGTATATATATATATATATATATATATATATGTATATATATATATATATATGTATATATGTATATATATGTATATGTATATGTATATGTATATATGTAAATATGTATATGTATATAGTATATATATATGTATATGTATATATATATATACATATACATATACATATACATATATATACATATATACATATATATATATATATATACATATATATATATATACATACATATTATATCATATATATATATATATATATATATATATATATGCATATATATATATACATATATAGATATATACATATATATATATACATATTATACATATATATATATACATATATATACATATATATATATACATATATATACATATATACATATATATATATATATATATATATATACATATATATATATATATATATATATATACATATATATATATATATATATATACATATACATATATATATATATATATATATATATATACATATATATATATATATATATATATATATATATATATTGTAAATAATTAGAACGTGCGAGATAGTTTTATTAATTTACTTTAAATATTTTCCTATATTGCTATCATGAGTGTTACTTTTTCTGTAGGACTCTATTACCCGATTAGCCATTATACTTGGACAGAATGGAGAGTCAGGTACTTTTATTTTCTGTCACCTACATTATTTATTTAATGAATTGAATCTCAATGGAGATTAGTATTATCATAGTCATGAGTTTTTAATAATACCTAGATCTTAAATAACACTCATAACAGACCCTCTTTTAACTTACAAAAAATGGATAAGTAAGGGCCAAGGACCATATTTTTCATGAGTAGATGGAATATATAATGGCACAAATGACCTCATATTCCAGACTAATGATGTTTTAGTTTATGTAAACATCATAACGAAATTATTCATTTCCAAACCATAAAAATGTAAGTCTCAAGTTGAGAGGTAGATGCTCATTATTTAAAGTATATGATTCATGCAGGATAATAGTATATCTTCATCTGAATATTCAGACGAACATGTACCGAGACCTACTCTAGGGACAAGTGAATACTTTAATGAAATGATATATTGCACTTGTGAAAAGTGTAAAAATAGAAAATTAAAGAAGCGTCGACTCGTTGGTATCCATAGGTTGAAGTATGGAGCTTATACAAAAGAGGTATACTATAATGATAATTCAAAAATGCTTGTTATTAGAAAATATGAAATTTTTATATCGCATTATTATTAACTATTTTAAATGACATTGTAATGTATAGCCAATCCAAGTTCATAATAATGTTGATGAAAGAGCATATGGAATTGATGATAGTGACTCTCACAATGAAGGAGAAGACACACATATGGGTGATACCACCTCTCAATTAAATGAGGATGGGGTGAACGAATTTATACAAGACTTCTACACATATGTTGAAGAAGTTGATGATTCACCCCTAAATCAACTTGCTAGGACACCTTTTTACCCAAAAGCAAATTTGTCTGTATTGGCAACACTTATGTTATTTTTGAACTTGAAGGTTATGCATGGAATGACGAATACATGCTTTACTAATATCTTAAGGTATATTTTAAATTTATCTAAACTATATCTCTCCATGTCATTCAAGTTTTAAATATTGTGTATGGTGAATAATATAAAGATATTTTGTTGTTTCATGTAGACTCTTGGTAGATAAGATACTTCCAAAGGAAAATAAGATGCCTCGTTCAAAAAAGGAAGTATCTTCAGCAATGAAAGACATTGGAATGGAGTACAAAATGTATGATGCATGTCCAAATGACCATATCTTATACTATGGTGAAAATGAGAATTTACAACAATTCCCAATATGTCACACCAGTAGATATCGTGAAGATCAAGTGTCTAAGAAAGTTCCCTATAAGGTTCTACGCCACATTCCAATAACACCAAGGTTTGAGAGGATGTTCAAATGTAAGGATTTGATAAGATTTATGGACTATCATGCACTAAAAAGGAGCCAAGATGGTGTTGTGCATATGGTGACTGATAGAAAAGATTGGAAGGAGCTTGAAGAAAAATGGCCTGATTTAAGAAATGAGCCAAGGAATGCAAGACTCTTATTGGCAATGGATGGTGTCAATCCATTTAGAGATAGAGCAACATATTTTTTTTTGGCCAGTTTTCCTTATTAACAATAATCTTCCCCCTTGGATGGCAATGAAAAGAAAAGAAAGAGCAAATAGATACGTAAAAATCAAGTCTCGTTGTCTTCATGCAGAACCTCAAAACACAACCCCAAGCAAGTACGAGAACAGTCACAATATACTTGCAAGATAAAAAATTTATTTTGACATATGATAAGGGATTTGCAACAAATTCTAACATTAGCACTAAAGAATTACTCCTTCAAGGCCTGCAAATAGCTCTATCAAGATATTTAATGAGCCACTTAAATGAAGGCTCTAATATTCTCCTATCAATCTTACAAATGATTTTAGTAGTCCTGGTTGAAAACTACAAATACGATAGTTGAATACACAGGTAAGGCTAAAATGTCACTATACAATTATTTCTTTGAAACCAGATTATGAAATGGCTCCCCACCCCATTTGCAACAAAGAAGAGAGGGTCCTTGTTAAACAGCTTGCATGCCTTGTGCATCCTTCCAACTATTACAAGCCTACAATCCTATTCTAGATCTGCTCTCTTTTTTCAAAAGGATATTGTCCAAACTTTCTTTAGGCATGTTTCCATGTACCACCTCCAAGAGTTGGACTAAATTTTGAAGTCAAATATGGGTGATGTTCAACAAAATGAGTAGCCCAAATGTTTTCTCATGGGACATGATAATGGAATCTTTTAAGAAAACATGGGCTTTTGGAGAGGCATTGAAACTACTTTTCCTTCTTACCAACAATTCTATTGTTGCTAAATTAGTTAATTAGATGCATATATATGAGCACTAAATTACTAAAAATATTGATAATTAAGATAGATAAAGATGGTGGACCCAATAATATGGTTACTTATGAAGGAGAGGAATACAACATCAAGAGTCAGCTCTAGTCTCAATTATTGCAAAACATGAAGAACATCAAATTGGTGGAACTAAGTCTATCTTCTCTTCCTTTAACACTAGGTGCAAAACCTACAAATCGATTTCGTCGAATCTAAAATAAAATGAAAACATCCTTTCCTTGACAAGAGGTTTCCTACCATCCTTTGGTTTGAGAAAGAAATTAAAATATTTAATGACATGTATAGATTTGGAATAGACAGACCTTAAAGATTTCTATAAGCTTCCCAATCTCGCTTCAAAATGTATACAATGCTTTAAAATGTTTTCACAACTCCCTCTACTGGAGTTATAATGGAAGATGAGAATGATTTTTGGGATATTATGAGGTGGCTCAAAGGGACCCCTTTCCAAGAAGTTGCCTACAAACAAATCCCTGAAAAGATTGCCTTCCCCCAAACCTTTACATGGGCCTTAACAATAAGTGGAATGTTTGTGAGCCCATTTGTAGATGGACTCATAGATTTAATGTGTTTTGGTCTTCTTGTATTCAGTCAAATAAATCTTGCTTTAGATGGCTTAAAATTCATAATAAGCTTATTGTTGGCTTCTAATATTTATAAAATGTAAGAAATAAGCTTATTGTTGGCTTCAAATATTTTTAAATTGTAAGAAATATAAATATATGAATTAGAAGCCATCTATAGAAATATTTCTTTGAATGAATACAAGAAGACCACAAAACATTAAATCTATGAGTCCTACTAATGGGCTCACAAACATTCCACTTATTGTTAAACTGAAAGTACATGGAAACAATCTTGAAATTGTGTCTAAAACATTTTCTTGGTGCTTTAAGGAACAAATAAAATCCTAAATATGTACTTACCTATTTTCCTTTGCTTCTATTCTTAGTTGTCTAAAAATATTTCATTGAGATTAAAAGGCAGTAATTTTCTTGGGTTTGACAGACTTCCATCCATGAACATTCATTTCTTGAACTGTTGCAGCACTCGAACTTCCATAACATATTTATGTAAAGGACATACAATCTTCATTATTAGATCTTGAAAATATTAATATAGCAAAAATATGGAGCAAACTTTGATTGGAAAGAAAGAAATTTTGGATGTCGGGTGGATTCAAGAGGGAGAATGTGGTCAAAGCCGAGAAGGCCATGTACTCTCTGTCTTAACCCCAAAGAACCGATGCCATTCTACTAAAGGAGCCTGTCAAATGTTTGACAAAATGACAATAAAACCGTGTGGTGCAGGTCTACACTTGTTGTTGAATGTGTTGAGTGTGCTTAATGAATTTACCAGCTTTGTGAGCTTACCTTTGAGCCAAATTATTTGTTGTAGGTGGTAGCATAGGAAAAGTTACATCAATGGGTGCCTAGGTTGGAAACCCAAGCAAGCCTGAAAAAGACTATGCATTATAGAACGGTGCAGAGCCCTGTTGCAGCTATGTTTAATGAAAAAAACTTTCATCCCATGTATTACTTCCTCGAATTGTACATTCTACGAAGATGCACAATCATCCTCTTTACAAGTTCCATTTTTCCTACAGTCTAAGGATGGAATGTGTTAGACTTTTTCAGCTTTGTGTCCATCATCAACCAAATCGCTTTCCAAAATTGCTCAAGAATCTTCTATCCCTATCGGAGATGATAGCAAGCTACCAGTCCAAAACAGATGCGAACATGTTGACATTGGAGTTGATTCTATAGCTAATATGGATTTCTTAAAAGGCATGAGAATTGCCTTCTTTGAGAATTGTCTACTACTACATAAACACGATCACTAGCATGCTTGGTAGTAGGATAGTGACAGAAGTCCATGAAGGTTGAAATGGATTTTCACAGTCTCATTGAAACCGGTAGAGGTGTGTGCATACCTTTCTTTTTCTTACAAGACTCTACCTCCTAATGCCAAAAAACCTAGCAAATTTTGTAGTTATTGTAAATAGAGGCAACATTATAAGTTCGGGTGCATTAGATTGAAGAAGAAGACTTTGATTGTACAGTCTCTTGATGAGGAAACAAAAAAGGTTCCCATCAAGAATTAAAATGATGATAAGGCCTACAATGAGTTCAAAGGTTAACTCAATTAGGTCACTTTTATGCACTATCACACTACTCTGGGGGGTCGAGACAATTTGTTTGCCACCCATTCTCACTTTACACATACAATGTTTTGTCGCTTGTATCATCGACAATGGCTCACAAAAAAAAGTTGATTATGAGATCCATTTACAAGAAACTACACTTGTCGATGGATCCACATCCTCATACGTGTGCATTTGGATGGAAGGATAGTGGTTCATTCACACATATCACACACACATGTGCCAAGTCTTTTGATTTTGGTTTAAAATTTGTTGATAAGGTCCCTGTGATGTGATGATTATAGACTATTACAGCCAATTGACAAGAAAACCTATCAAGTATGATAAGAAAGATCACAATGATGCATATAACAAGTACAACACCTACACATTATAACAATATAATGAAAGGTACCTAGGTAGATGTACTGAGAAATAAAAAATTTAGTACTTAGTAGTAGGAGAGAAAGTAAGGCAGTCAATCAATTAGGCAACAAGACTTGCATTAATTTTCGTAAGGCAACAATATAATTCAATAGTAAAAGTCAACTTTTCCATAGAGCATGAAAGTCTCGATCAGTTTTTGTAGACATATACATATGTGTTTCAAGAACCTAAGACACTTCCTCAGAAATAGCAATAAATCACATGATTGACATTATTCCAGTTGTTTTTTTTATGCCCCATTATATCACACATCAAAGATTCAAAGTGATGAAATTAAACAGCAAAATTCAGAACTTGTTGGCCAAAGGTTTCATAAAATCAAGTAGAGCACCTTTGCTTATCCAATTCTGCTTGTGCTCAAGAAAGATGGCATTTGGCATCTTTGTATAGATTTCCAGGCATTAAACAAGATAACCACAAAAAATTGACATTCTCTTCCTCGTAGTAATGACATGCTAGATCAATTTCAAGAAGCAAAGTTAGGATTGATCTCAAGAGAAGATATTATCATGTAAGAGTTCAAGAAAAGGGCACATGGAAGACAACGTTCATGATCAAACTGAGTCTTTTGAGTAGGTTGTGATATCTATTGGGTTCACAAATGCACTTTCCATATTCATGAGATTGATGAATGACATCTTCAAAGATTTACCTTGACCAATTAGTTATCATCTATCTAGATGATAACCTTTTCTCCAACACTAAGAAGGTACATCTCCAACACTTGTAATAGTTATTCACATCCCCTAGCAAAATCAATTGTATGTCAATTTATCTTAAGTGCTATTTTGGTTAGAGATTGATTTCCTATCTTGGATTCATTACTAATGCCTATGGAATTTTGGGGATCCTATAAAATCTCTTCTCAAATGGCCGATGCCTACCATCACAAAGATAAGGAATTTTCTCAGTCTTGTGAACTTCTATCGCAAGTTCATTCTTGGCTATTTAGACATTGCCTCACTTTTTAATTAGTTGACAAAGACAAATTTATTGTTTCAGTGAATAGAGGACCATACCCATGCCTTTAACACATCATAGAAAATATAGTGTTCTTCACATGTTCTTGTATTGCAGATCTCTCACAACCTTTTGAGATCGAGATAGATGATTGAAGATTTGTTGTTAAAGCCTTTTTAAAGCAGAATTGCCTTCCAATGGCCTATCACTCAGAAACCTTCTCTAAATCCAAATGGAACTACTCCACTTATGATAGAGATTGTATGCAATGGTCTAAGCCATCAAGTACTTTAGACATTATGTTCTCATTAATGAAACTATTGTTCATTCTGATCATTTTCCTATACAATTTTTTCAATCCCAAAACAAATTGAAGAAACTAGGCAAATGAAGTGGGCATCCTATCTACAACAATATCATTTGGTCATCAAATACAATGGAACCACCAACAATGTTGCAGATTTTTAAATCATTCTCCTACAGCTCACACCTTGACTGTTGTTACCACTTCACATTTGGGATCTCATACTTCGACTTCTCAGTATGTAAATGATCTAGACTTTAGGAAGACCTAAAAAAGCGGCCAACATGCAACCTCTTCCAATCTAGCACCCTTGCAATATTTCCACATGAAGGGTGGTTGTACAAATTTAACAAGTTGTGACTACCTCGTGATAACCGACTTCTCTTTTGAAGGAGGCACACTCTACTCTCTATGGTGGTCATTTTGGCAAGGAGAAGACACTTCATCATTTGTTGTGTTTCTTATAATGGCTTCACATACGAGTAATATCCTTCACTTCTTGAAGCACTATGTAGTCTATTGCCGTCCCAAACTAGCCAACCGGGAATCAGGCTTCAATGTCCATTTACCCATTCCCTCCAGTCCTTGGCAAAGATTTACATGGCCCTGATTAGTGGTTTTCCAATGACCATTCGACACCACACTTGTGTTTTGTGGTTGTTGATCACATCAACAGAATGGCTATGTTCATTCCATGCCACAAGACTAGTTCTACGTGACTAACCTAATTGTTCTTTAACTCAATTTGGTGATCACTTGGTCTACCCAGCAGCATTGTCTCTGACCATGAATACTAGTTTATGGGCCATTTTTGACGTTTCTGTTGGGAAATTTGGGGAGTAGTTTCTCTTCACTTTTCCACAACCCTTCATCTGCAATCGGATGATCAAACTTAAATTGTCAACCAGGCCCTTGTGAAGAGTCTGATGATATGCCGCCATACCTCTCCTGCTGATGGAATCTAAGCCTAACCCACATTGAGCATGCTTACGACCAAACAATCCATTCTTCCACATCTCATTCACCTTTTGAGATTTCCGCCCTTATCCTTTACCTATCCATGTTCCAGGCTAATTCAAAAGAGCGAGATAAGGCCAACTCCTTCATACACCATTTGTAGTCTCTCTAGTACAAAGTTGTTCAGATTCTTTAGAAACTTCAATAGAAGTAGAAGCATCTTATGGATCGTTGTCGTGTCCCTCATCATTTTCAGGTTAGGGACGAAGTTTGGTTGTACATGAACCAAAATTTATTATAGAAAAAACACACAATAAGGTAAAAATGCTTCGGCTTTTTCGACGTGATCTTCCAGCACAGTTGGCCATCCATGATGTTGTCAATGTCAATCTTCTCAAACACTACCAAGAATCAACATTGGAGTCTGAGCCTCCTATAAGCCATCACGGAGATATTCCAGATTTTCAGCTTTCATTGGATGTAGATCGAGTTTTCAACATGAAGACTCACGAAACTAACTAGGTAGCACTACTCCATACCTTGTTGCAAAACAAGGCCAGCTATCACATCGAGCCCAATGGATTTCTCAGCATCAAATGTCTCAAAATTTTCCTTCTCTTTTGAGAGCATTGGAGTCTAATGCTTCTATTAGTGGGAGGAATGGTGAGGATTCCTTAGGTACATTAGACACATGATCGCATTTTATTCCATAATTTAGATTTTATCCCATGGTTCTATCCTATGTATCCTATGTACTAAGTGAGATTTTCTCACTCCAAGATGTTGCATTGTTATGAATAGGTTAGCATAGAATAATGCTTGCCATGAGTTTAGGACAATAATTAGCGGGATTTTTTCTATTCTCTTCCTACATCCAAAAAATTAGATTTGTTATAATCTTTTCATTTGAGCATTATTTTGCTTATAAAGCCATGTACTCCTCAATGACATTTAATCACGTTTGTAGTTTTTTTTGCTAAAATTTTGTGCCACACAGTGTTGTATTATAAGTGAGCCCACTCATAAAAAAATGGGCATATATTTTTCAATTTCCACGGCATGACAAAAAAATTCTAAAGCTGCCATTGAAAATCATTTTTGAGTATCATAACACTTAAGTATGGCTGTAAATTATGATTACATGCAGGGGAGAGTTTCTATAAACCTATCTCTTGCAAGATTTGTGGGATTTTAAACCAGGTGCATAAAGTCTTCAAGTGTATTAATGGCATTGTTCATTGAAAGAAAATTCTATCTTTTTGGTCACACATGGTAGTTGTAACGATGGGGACATCTGAAAGCAAATTTTATCCTTTAGTACAATGATAGATGGCTAGTGATATTTTTATTGTCTCTTTCAATTTTAAATGGAGATAGCTGTAGACATGTATAACTTGTATAGTAATTGATACAATGACTAACATTGAAACTAAGAACATCATTGAAAGGAAAAATATATTATCCAATCGCCGAGTATTAGTAATCAAGATTTGGATTTGAGCTTAAAGGGTCACGGTTGTAGGATAGGGCAAAAGAATTCATCAAATCCTAACTATTTGGATCTATTATTCCTTAGTTGGATCTATAACAAGTTGTAGGATAGGAAAAAGAAACATTACCTTAGTTGGATCTATTATTCCAACAGCCATCAAATCTTCATATTTTCCTGTAGCGGCATTGTATCCATATTTGGGATTATCACTAGAAAGAACTTGAAAAAAAAAAAAAGGATTGAGTTCTCATTTTTACAAAAAGTAATTACAAAGCTAAAAAGCAGCTATCTACATATGGGACAACTCCCTAAGATTGCAGGCATCAACCAAGGTCTATTGAATATCACCACTGAATGCATTAAGAAAGGTGAGATTATTAAAGAGATAAATGAACAATTTGCCAAAAGTTGTGCAAACCTTTTCAACCACAAAACTTCCATTCACTCCAGCATTCTTTGCAATAAGTTTCATGGGGTAGGTCAAAGCCCGTTTAACAATACCTGCACCAATCTGGGACACCCAATAGCCAATGAATTTCAAAGCCAGCAAAGACAGAAACACTTAGTAGAGAGATAAACGAAACAAAGCATGGTCCAACACCCGTTATGGATCTAAATACTTTTTCCAAACCCAATATACTTGTTCCTGAGTAACAAATAGAGAGAGAAGCTACATTCTACTCATCATTTTCAAGTGCCTCTCTAATAGCATCAACCTTTGCAGCAAGCCTCAAGAGAGCGCACCCTCCACCAACAACAATGCCTTCCTCAACAACAGCCTGTATAGAGTAAATAATTAAAATATTTCTTTAGCAAAATACATTAAAATGTAACAACAATTGCATTCAATTTACACAACGTTGACAAGGTGTGGCAAAATAAAAGAATTCAATTACCAAGGTATTAAAAAATAAATCACAGCCAAAACTCCACAAACTAAAAAATAATGTAGTATTTGTAAAAATTGAAGAATAAACAGTAAGCATCAAAATGGGAAAAACAAAATCAGTTTAGTATTTCTTAAACAATCATAACCACTTTTTCAAAAATTTACAGGCATGGAATACATTTGCAAACACCACAACAAACTTAGAGCTGTTTGTAAAACTGGAAATCCGTGGTGGAAAGTCCTCTTTTTATCAAGAGAGAAAGTAATTTGGAACATGTGAGGAGTTCATCGTAGTCCTAACTCACTCGAATGGAGAAGCGAGATTAATTATTTACGATCCTTTGCAGAAATCATGCTAATTAACCCTTCCTCCCATCCCAAATGAATTCCATGTAAGTTACTCATTCTTTAGTCAGTGCGTGTACACCCATCACAAAGTGGTTGTCATTGGTCTTCCAGAAGTAAAGTGACTATCATTCTGGAAACACAAAGAATTCTATTATGGTGTTTGATATCCGTAGTGGCAAATGGAAGAAAGGCGCAGACATGCCTATGTGCAGAGACTTCTTCTCTTGCTTGTTGTCGCCTCAAACCAAAAAGCACATTTACATTGCAGGAGGATACATCTACATCGACATGGATCTATCTCTCCATGCCAGCCAAGTATCATACGAGGCAGCAGTTTACAGTATGGAAGATAACAGATGGGAAATTCTTCCAGGCATGGGGACGGAGTTTAGTGATGATTGTAGATGCGACACTGTGTTTATGGATGGAAATTTTCTTGTGGTACGTGATGATGATGCAAAATTTTATGACCCAGAGGCGAGAGAATGGAAACTAATATGTAGAATTATAGATCGACGCGTTGTTTATGTAGGTGTATTTGGGAGGTTATATTGGTTTGAATTAAAAACGGTTAAGGAATACAATTCTATGGAAAATAAGTGGAGTGTGGTATGGATTGTTTCGAATGTTTCTTCATTGTGTTCATTTTGCTACAAAGTGGAATAATGAAATCTTTCTAGTGGAATTGATGGTAATGGTGATACGGTGTTGTATTTGTTTGTTCCTCCCACTCCAATAAAGTGGAAAACAATAATTCGGAGAAGGGGAAGTGGAGTGCCCTTATGCATCACGGATTCTCTTATATTTATTCCATTGCTACAATGCAAATTTAATCATGAGATGTAAACATAATTATTTTGATCAAATATTGTAAGCACATTATCAGTGCTCAACTTAAATATTATATATGTTTATAAGATTGAATGATTATCATTACTCACATTTTTTTTTCTTAACCTATTCTATTTTTTTCCTTAAGTTCCACTTCACGGATTTGGGAAAATGGATACACTTCCATCACCCATCTATCTATCATGGCGGTGCATCTCCACAAGAAATCTTCCCCTTCCCATCCACCACCACCAAAACTGCTGGCCATTTCCTCCTCTCCGAATGAGATCACATAATTGTTTTTCCATCACCCATGAATTTGGTAGCATTGGTCAAGGAGCATTGGCGGTTGCTCTCTCATACTCTTCCCGTGTGTTTTTCCTAGATACCATTGGAGTTCAAAAAACTTCGACTAGATTTGTAGCTCTATTGCATCTTAAGACACACATCTTTCAAGGCCGATGTCCACAATCCAGATCCTTCAAGGATTTCCATGAGCAATACTATCACTTTTCCTTAGATCAGCAACTTTTACCTGCAATTATCACTCCCCAACAGGATGGCCTCAAACATTTATGTAGCAATGTAATTTAGAGTAGATTTTGAAATAAAAATTATTGGAAAAATTACTGTTAGTGTTCCTTTAGCAGAGATAATCTATTTTTAGGCACCAACAATGTCACAGTAATTCAATATTGCTCTCTGTGGGAATCATTGTTAGGAATTCCACTTCATCCCATATATACATGTCTTCCCAAGTTAACAAATGTTTTATATTGTTTTCTTCTTAAGCTGTCGGTCTACTTATAGATAATGACGAGATACATATAGACTAGAAAAAGAGAAAATATTTTATGACAAATAGGCCAAGTTTGGGAGTTCGAGAGGTGTATATGTCAATATTCTATCTTGAGGAGCTGTCAAATGTTTGACAAAATGACAAGATATAAAACAGGGAAAAAAGAAATACTCGAAGCCATCCTGACAGGAACGAGGAGGTGATGGCTGAGGATGATTAGGAAATATCATAGGCTGAGCTATCCCTTTGAAACTGTGGTGTCTGGGTTAAGAAAAACCTGAGTCGGTGGAAGACAACGTGCGTCACAAAATTGGAAGTTGGGCCAAATTCTCTCCAACGACTTATATATGAGAGAGCGTCTTAGGACCAGTCCCCCCTCTGGAATACATCATACGCAAGGATTCCATCCTTTCATTGGTACTTCGATTGTGTGGAGTGTTGTGGACTAGTTTAGGGGGCAACGATTTTATAGACATGGAAACGATAGACACTGTGGACGCCTTGCTCCTTCGTGGTCTTCTGGCGATGAATTTAACCAAAAAAGACAAAACTTGTATACGATTTGGCCCCTTCCACGATCTCGATATCTCACTTTATTTGGCTCTTACAACACATTATTTTGGGACTTTTACTATACTCACCACGCACTATATGTGCCCAAAAATGTAGAGGTCATGGGGGATTTTTCCTAGGGTTTTCGGCCAGGAGTCAAGAACCCAACATGCCAAATGATCGGAAAAAGATTATAAAAGGCAAAATATTTTGAAAACAAAACCATCATCCTGAAAAAAAAATATGAATAGAATCTCCCTTGAACAAAAACATACAATATAGGCAATCCATGTATAAACAAAGACACAGGGATTTACCCACTCAAAAACAAATGATGGGCAAGAACTATACCTGCAAGCCCACAGTCTTTGCTCTACCGTGGCTGCTTGATGGGAACACCCAAAAGTGGTTTTGTATTATCTGAAAAGCGAAGAAGTCTGCTCCTGGTGAAATTTAGATGGCATAACCAGATGAACACGGCTTGGGATGAAGTTATTTTGCCGGAGCTTAGCAACAATATTGGGAGGAGAAACCGCTTTCACACCACCGTTATTTTGCCGGAGCTTAGCAACATTGGGAGGAGCCACTGTGCACATGACAGCCAGAGAACAACAAAAGTGCAGGAATGAAGGTCTTTAAATGCCCTTGCAAAAGTAGCTGCATAGTAAATGGCGCACAGAACATAACATATTTATGTAGATGGTACCCAGCCCCTAAAAATTAAAACGTGGGAAATTTTGAGTCGAAATTATTATTTTGAGACAAAATTATATTTTTGTCTCTATGTTTTGTCTCAAATGACCCCCCTTGTAGTAGTGTATAAGTTACAAAATATTATTCTAGAGGAAGGTGTCAACGCATGCTTCTTTAACACAGTAAGTAACGTTTTAAGTCGATGCTGTTTACTTTGGATGTTTAATGCTATTCACCATTTTATCGAGATATAACGACAAATTCAAAGCTAAAAGACAAAAATGTTGGATCTTCTCCACAGTTTATTGAGTTATGAGATTCTTTTATCTTGCAATGAGACAATTATTAGACCTTGTGAATACAACCATGATTGGTTGTTAACGGCTGCAGAAGAAAGATTTTGGTCGTTATAGGAAAAGAATAGTCAGACCTGCAGTTTTATCTAACGCGGCTACAAACATAAAACAGCTACAATAGAGATTGCACGGTTCTCTATGCAATCTAAAATGGGTGGAACTGGAAGAACAAATTTTCTACTCAACCAGTATACTCCCAAACCATTCAAATTCCACATTACGATACATATATGTACTTCACAGACAATATACTCTCACTTGCGAATTGAACACAGCTTCGACTAAGACAAATGAATCCATTTGGCCGCACTAGGAATTCCATTGTTAACCACGAAGAGCATGTAGTAACCACCTGGCGCTGTTACTGAATTTGGCGGCGCCGTCACCACTGCATTAAATATTCCTCCCAATTTCTTGGGATTATTTGCTGCAAGAACCAGCAGCCTCTGGTTCATGGAAAACGAGTGAGTTGTGAATGAAGGCGCGTAAATATGGAACACAATACCATTCGGAGCGTAATTGGAAACAGTGAACTGAATAGTGAAAGTCGTTCCATATCCAACTGAAGAAGAAGATAGGGCGACTATGGTGGGCCTGTAGCTCTGATACGAACTGGCCAGATAATAGGGACTGTAAGCTTCCAGACGGAGCTCTGTCGGATATGTCGTTCCAGACAGAACGTATCCAACGTGGGGGTTCGATCCACCCACGAAAATCCGTCCATCGGGAAGCACATTTGCAGAGGAATGATACATTCTCGGAATAGTCGAAGGCGCTAGCGTAGAGAATCGTCGCCCGGGATCTGCAGAAGGTCTATACAGAAATGGAGCGAGAGCCGGATTCCTTCCCATCTCCCAACCGGCGGTTCCTTTCTCCGCTCCATTTATAATGAGAATCTCTCCATTGGGCAGAATGAGCATGTCTCCCATCACCCTCGGGGCCGGCATGTCCTCCATCGCCCAACCAGGCTTCGAGTCCGTAATAACAATTCTTCCGCAGCTCTGAAGAGCGGAGACAAAATTCCTGGCGCTCGCAGACGTGAAGCCGTTATCAGGAGAGCCACCGCAGACGAGAATTTCAACTTTGTGAAATCCGTCAGAGGCCATCAGTGGCAGCATTGCAGAGGAACCGGAGGATGGGTAATTCCTGGCCCCGCCCGGCATTGTGGGAAACGTTTTCACTACACGATTTCTTTTGTAGTCGAGCAATATCGAATCTTTGTTGGCAAACACGAACAGATTTCCGTCGGAGGAGAGATGAAGAAAAGGGTACAGGTTATTCTCCACGTTGGCGACATTAGTCTGAGTTAAAAATGGAAGCTTATAGTATCCTTCCCCGGCCGTCTTTGGCACAAACTCATACGAAAAAGATCTCCTTCCTCCCACAACTATGATTCTGTTGTCGGGAAGGATCTGATTCGAAGCATACCATCGATTCTGTGCAAGTTCACTGCGTTGGGATTCATCCCAGTCGCATGAAGAATCGGCACAGGGAACCATATAACGAACCGCCTTGAAGCCGTCGTTGTATCCGCCCGTACTGACCAAATTGCCGTTATTAGTAAAGGCGGCGGAGGAACACCAGGTATCCGTCATGACCATGAGAGGTCTGAGATTGTTGGAAGCAATGTTATATTCGATGGAGTGAGCCCAGCAATCGTGCTTCAGAGCCATGTCATTCTCATCGTCTCTGCAACGTCCCCTGTCGAGGAGGAGCTCGGAAGGACCGTAGTCCGTCCGATCAAACATAATGACTGTGTCTTTGTGGGTTGTGGTCATATGCATCGCCGACACGCCGCCATTTGCAACCACGAGCTGCCATGACCCGGGCTTCACTGCCTGACCGGACACATCACTCACTGATATCACAAACAACAATAACCACCAGACAAAATTTTCAATTTTGCTCATCATACTTAATTGAAATAATTTCGTATTCTGTAATCATATGGAGGGCAGATTGTGGTATATATGGAGGCGCGACGAAAGAAATTTGATGAGATGACGTATGAAATGACTAGTGTTGTGTTTAGGTGAAACTCTTCTTTGCAACGTTTAAATGACCGACTGTTACAGTCAGATTTCAAGCCATCCAATGAATTCGTGTATCACACACAACACCATTCAAACACGTAATAATGGTCCCTGCACAAATAATTTCTCATGTGAAACACCAGCTTTGAACAACCTCTGGTTTTGTCACGGCGACTAGCTCTAATATTTTATTTTGAAAAGGAATACGGGAATTTCTATTATAGTTTTCTGCTTTGCATTATTTTATTTTGTAAAACTGTCAATGTTATTCTTGTATAATTTTATATTGATACGTGTAAATTGATTGATATAAATCTCTAAATATTTCAACATAATCATTTTCGAATCCTTGTCATTAGATTATTACTTTCCATATAAGAGAACACAGAATACCGTTCACAGAAAAGGATTTGATTGAGTGGATGAATGAGAGACTGTGACCACATTTTATACCAGTTATGATCATATTTACACGAGCCATAAAACGATGATTATTACGTTAAAAATAAATTGCACAAAAAAATTACTTCTGCCTCCAAAAATATCGACCCCACTTTATAGAAATCAAACTACATGTGTTCGAAGTATCACTCTTTCGATTTAAACGTGTTTTTAGTCATATCAAAGACATTTTAAATGGTGGTTGGATGTAATATTTGCAAGTTTGTTTATGTTTAATTTTGATTTTGATTTTAATAGTTATTTAATTATATATATTTTTGAATAATTTGATTAAAAATAGTTGTTTTAGGCGTGATGTGAAGTTTAGAATGCTTTGTTCTTTTAAAAATGTTTTTCTAGATTAATATAACTAAATGGATATCATTTATATCATAATAAAAAAATTTGCAATTAAAATAATTAAATCCTTATAAATTAAAGCATGTTGAAAATCTGATTTAAGAAATTATCATTGATACTTATTAACATGTTTCAAAGAGACGCATTTAACATATTGTTACCGCTATATATGTAATGTTCTTAAAATTAGATGATTGTAAACTAGCATATGTATCGTATATTAATCTATGTAAATTATGCCAAGAGGTATAGTTCTAAAGGCACCTATTCCACTTATGTCACACATCTAAAATAAGCACCTCAAGAATGATACCTCGTGACATATTTTACATACATAGATTTATATAAACATAAATAAAAACATGGTATAATATGTAATGTTCTTAATATTATATTATAAAGTACAATATTGTACTATGATATACACTATACTAATAACAATACATTATAATGAGGTTATTATGAACTTTGAAAGAAGAGCTTATATAGTGTGTGAGTTAATTCATTAATGATTAAATTAAATATATTTTATATTTCTATTTTATGGTAGGGTAAAATGTATTAAAAAAATCATTAAAATTATATTAAATCATACCAAATCATATCATGGAAGCTTAATTTTTATATGAATTAATATTTTCTAATAATTTTTATTTGATACACAAATAATATCATTCCTGGATGATTTTATGTCGAACAAAAATATTTTAATTCGTAAGATGATTTTATACAAAGTGAAGAAACTAAGATAGTAAGATTTTTTTGTAAAGATAAGTGTATAGGGGGTTTTATGGTTGTGACCCTATCTAGGAACAAAACAATGATTAACACCGAGAAAAATACGGGAATTTCTATTATAGTTTTCTGATTTGCTCCTTTGATTTGCATTATTTTATTTTGTAAAACCGTCAATGTTATTTTTGTATAATTGTATATTGCTACGTGTAATTTGATTGACATAAATCTCTAAATATTTCAAGATAATCATTTTCGAACCCTTGTCATTAGATTGTTGCCAGCACAATCGGGCCCATCGTTTAAGATTATTATTTTCCATATAAGAGAATACGGAATACCGTTCACAGAAAAGGATTTGATACCAGATGAATGAGAGATCAGTGACCACATTTTATACCAGTTATGATCATATTTACACGAGCCATAAAACAATGATTATTAGGTTAAAAATAAATTGCACAAAAAAATTACTTCTGCCTCCAAAAATATCGACCCCACTTTATAGAAATCAACCCCACTTTATGTGTTCGAAGTATACACTCTTTCGCTTTAAACGTGTTTTTAGTCATATCAAAGACATTTTAAATGGTGGTTGGATGTAATATTTGTAAGTTTGTTTATGCTTAATTTTGATTTTGACTTTAATAGTTATTTAATTTATATATTTTTTGAATAATTTGATTAAAAACTAGTTGTTTTTGGCGTGATGTGAAGTTTAGAATGCTTTGTTCTTCTAAAAATGTTTTTCTAGATTAATATAACTAAATGGATATCATTTATATCTTAGTAAAAAAATTGCAATTAAAATAATAAAATCCTTATAAATTAAAGCATGATGAAAATCTGATTTAAGAAATTATCAGTGATACTTATTAACATCTTTCAAAGAGACGCATTTAACATATTGTTACCACTATATATGTAATGTTCTTAATATTAGATGATTGTAAACTAGCATACGTATCGTATATTAATCTATGTAAAATATGTCGAGAGGTATAATTCTCAAGGCACCTATTCCACTTATGTCACAAATCCAAAATAGGCACCTCAAGAATGATACCTCTCGACATATTTTACATACATAGATTTATATAAACATAAATAAAAACATGGTATAATATGTAATGTTCTTAATATGAGATTATAAAGTACAATATTGTACTATGCTATACACTATACTAATAACAATACATTATAATGAGGTTATTATGAAATTTGAAGGAAGAGCTTATATAGTGTGTGAGTTAATTCATTAATCATTAAATTAAATATATTGTATATTTCTATTTTATGGTAGGGTAAAATGTACGAAAAAAAAATCATTAAAATTATATTAAATCATACCAAATCATTTCATGGAAGTTTAACTTGTTATATGAATTAATATTTTCTAATCTTTTTGTTTGATACACATAAATAATATCATTTCGGATGATTTTATGTCGAACAAAAATATTTTAATTTGTAAGATGATTTTATACAAAGTGAAGAAACTAATATAGTAAGATTTTTTTTTTTAAAGATTAGGGTAAAGGGGGTTTTATTGTTGTGACCCTATCCAGAACAAAACAATGATTACAAGTTCGTAATAATGTTGATGAAAGAGCATATGGAATTGATGATAGTGACTCTCATAATGAAGGAGAAGACACACATATGGGTGATACCACCTCTCAATTAAATGAGGATGGGGTGAACGAATTTATACAAGACTTCTACACATATGCTGAAGAAGTTGATGATTCACCCCTAACTCAACTTGCTAGGACACCTCTTTACCCAAAAGTAAATTTGTCTGTATTGGCAACACTTATGTTATTTTTGAACTTGAAGGTTATGCATGGAATGACGAATACATGCTTTATTGATATCTTAAGGTAGATTTTAAATTTCTTTAAACTATATCCCTCCATGTCATTCAAGTTTTGAATATTGTGTATGGTGAATAATATAAATATATTTTGTTGTTTCATGTAGACTCTTGGCAGATAAGATACTTCCAAAGGAAAATAAGATGCCTCGTTCACAAAAGGAAGTATCTTCAACAATGAAAGACATTGGAATGGAGTACAAAATGTATGATGCATGTCCAAATGACCATATCTTATACTATGGCGAAAATGAGAATTTACAACAATGCCCAATATGTCACACCAATAGATATCGTGAAGATCAAGTGTCTAAGAAAGTTTCTTATAAGGTTCTACGCCATATTCCAATAACACCAAGGTTTGAGAGGATGTTCAAATGTAAGGATTTGGCATGATTTATGGACTATCGTGCATTAAAAAGGAGCCAAGATGGTGTCATGCGTATGGTGGCTGATAGCAAAGATTGGAAGGAGCTTAAAGAAAAATGGCCTGATTTAAGAAATTAGCCAAGGAATGCAAGACTCTCATTGGCAATGGATGGTGTCAATCCTTTCGGGGATCTTAGAACAACATACTCTGTTTGGCCAGTTTTCCTTATTAACAAAAATCTTCCCCCTTAGATGGAAATGAAAAAGGAGCATGCAATGTTGACTCTAATAATACTAGGTATATGAATTTCTTAGTGCTATGTTCTCTTGAAGATGGTGTACATTTACATGAACATATTTAAATTTTAATTCACATTTCATTCATAGGAAAACACTAGGTGAAAGATATGGACACATACATGGAGCCTCTCATTGATGAGCTATGTGAATTATGGAAGGGTGTCAATATGTATGATGTATCGAGACCTAACAATGATAGGGTTTTCCTTTTTCGTGCAATACTAATTTGGACAATTCACGATGCTCCAGGGCTCTCTGTGTGTTGTGGTAATCTATTTATCATATTCATTTGTAATCATTCTATTTATGTTACTACCCATTAACTAAATATGGTTTCCATACTAATTTTTCAGGCCTATAGACTAAAGGGAAACATGGTTGTCCATCATGTGGGCCAAAATCGTGTCTAGGAAATCAAAGGATCTTAAAAAAACTGTGTACGATGAATATAGGAACTTCTTACCTCAAAACCATCATTATCGCATGCATGAGAAAAATAAATTCAATGGAAAGGAAGAGGAAAGGAGGAGGCCAAAAAGAATGAACCCTTTGAGGTGGAAATAAACATATGACAAAAAGGAAGGGAGAGGTTATCCATTGGGAATGAAAATACTATCTAAGTTTTATAAGTTAGAGTATTATGAGCATCTCCCAATAGCTCATCTATTTGATACAATGCATATTGGAAAAATGTGGCAGAGTGCTTATTGAAACATCTAAAGGGAGCTAATAATGAAGACCAAATAAATCTAAGGAAGGACCTCAAAGTGGTCAATATGATGCCAAACATTTGGTTACATGAAAATAACACATGATCTTGCACCATGGGTTCTTACATTAGAGGAGAAAAATATATGTTTGATACTATGCATGCCATAGTATCAAACATATAACACTCCCCCATATTCATAAGAGATGGTTCAGAATTTTTTGGTGCGACATTAAAAACCGTATTCACAAGAGATGGTTCACAATTTTTTGGAATGAAAACACATGATTGGCATAATTGGATAAAGGTAATTCATGATATGTTATATTTCTTGGTCGTATAATTGCAATTTTCAATATATTAGTAATGTAGAAGATAATATATAGTTTAAACACTATTTTTCAATGTTGGTGCAGTATGTGCTTCCTACAGAAATACAAAGCACTTTCAACCATGATGTTGCACAAACAGTTTACAAATTGTCCAAATATTTGAGGTATTCTAAACCATCATTTGTTATTCAATAATTAATTTATTTTCCTTCTATAAATATTATTTTCAATGTCTTTATAAATGTTTTAACATACAATTTGCAAATATTATAACTGGTGATATGTTAATGCTTGTTACTAAAATTTATAGGTGGGTCTCATCTAAAGAGATACATCCATATGAGTTGAAATATTGGAAGAGGAATGTTACACTTTTGATGTGTGACATTCAAATGTGTTTCCCTCCAAGTTTCTTCAATTCTCAAGAGCACTACCTTATACACCTGGTAGAAGAGATTGAAAAATGTGGGCCCATCCATCTTAGGACAATGTGGCTCGTAGAGAGATATATGAAGGTTCTAAAAAATTTTGTGAGGCAAAGAGCTCGACCTGAAGGTTCCATGGTTGAAGGGTACATGGTTTTTCAAACCATGGTTCATTTATCTGAGTACTTGCCTCAATTGCATATGGAGGCTCCAAGATTATGGGGTGATCAACAACCTCAATCCTTTGGAGATAGAAAACTAGAGGGTCAAATAACTTCAAAGAGGATAAAAGGTACTCTTAAATGTTAGTAGTAGTTTTTAAATCTTAAGTATTGTATGATGTATCCTTTAAAGAATGGTTAGATCAATGATTGGTTATAATTTCTATTGTAGATGCTAAGGAATGGGAGTCATTACATTTGTATGTTGCATACAACTCTAAATTTATGTTAGAATGAATGGAGAGGTATGTTGAACAAAAGAAAATATAATATGAGAAGGCTTGGGCTCATATATATAATAGACATGGTCAAAACTCTAATAGAGGACTTCCTGCATGCCATAAAAGAAAATGGCCAGATAGATGCTCATGGCATTGGCTAAAGACAAATATTGAACACAAGGAAACCAACGGAATGAAAGGAGTGACAAAAAAACAAGTAGATTTTGTTAAAGGATCGTAAATGGGGAGGTAATATAAAAATAAACTATTATGATGAACATTGTTTAATCTAAATATTTTTTATCATTGAAACTATTTAGTTAACCTTTTCTATCCTTGAATCTAATTGGATAATATGTACATATGCATTTAGGTAACATATTACAAAGGAATGTGGATTAGCAGTCATCATTTTCGAATCAGGAAGATTGATGAGAAGCGAAAACTTATGATAGTGGAATTTCAGCACCATTTGAAGTGGAGTGTTGTTCACATGCATATGACACAAATAAAATCACAAGTACACTTTGATATTATGGAGTGTTGGAGGATATAATAGAACTTGATTTCACATCTTTTAAAAAATTATTTTTCATGTTGAATGGTATAGGCTCATTGAAGTGGGCCCTGACAAAACTATTTTGTTGTATGAGAATGAATTCAATATAATAAATAGAATTGTTTCCAAACCAATGCAATCAAATATTTCTTGCTCCAAATTTAGAACAACTGGCTGGTCCTTTGTGATAGATTATAATCCAAGAGGATGAAGAGTGACCTTTTCCGAAGATGTAGAAGGCCATGATGTACTTGAAGAGGTAGAAGATCCACTTGATGACATAGATGACCAAGAGGAGGATGTTGATAACATGACTATTGATGATGAATATGAACAAGATGAAGTTCCAGAAGGACAAGAACAACATTTTGGTGATCAAATACATGAACATGATGAGTTTATTGATCATCATTTACCTATGGCTGAAGGGGATGAAGATAACGAGAACCATGGTATTGATTTATTTGTGGATCTGGGGCCCATTAATTATGGTGTATTCATGCCTCCAGATGAGGAAATTGTAATGTCAGATGAAGATGATTTTATTTAATCAAAACGTAAACCTAAAAATCATTGCAAGGACATAACACAATTTGATATATTTTCTAGAAATAGAGTATTATGCATTATTATTTTTTAGAACATACCGTATAATTTATGAGTGGATTGCTAATGTTTTTTTCTCTATGTCAATGCATACATTGCACATGTTTCCTTGTTTCATTAAATGTTTCCTTATTGCAAATATATGAAGATGCACACCTTTTGGTCCTTTCAAATATATATATTTTTGATACATGAAATGAAATGGAAATTTATTATTGCATATGTTATTATTCATTTGTTAGTGAATTTGTTTAATGTTACATGAAAATTTGATTTTTTTTTTTACTATTAATAATTTTGTTTTATGATATTTTGTGCTTCTTCAACAATGTGCCTAAAGGGTTCTCTTGGAGGATTAACTGATCATGGCATACCCTCTACATATGCACTAGAAAATCCTAACATGAGAGTGCCGCCAAGAAGTAAATCCCGTACCATAATTTCTACATCCAACAATGAAACTTTTAGTATTCCAATTCCATCAAGCATGCCAACACATAGTACAACACCAAAGTTAAGGAGTAACCCTTCATGTGTGGGTTCTCTCGAATTCACCCTCCAACACCACAACATGCTTCCTTAACAAGTCTCATAGAATCACAAGCCAAAATTTTAACTCTCCTACCAGATACTCCTGAATTTTATGAAGTTAGACAGGAAGTAATTAAGCAAATTCATGCATTGGAGTCTACATTGCTGGAAAGTATAGGTCTTGCTACACCTAAATAGGTATGCTTATGATAATTAATTATTTCTAAAACAGTCATAACAACAAAGTCTGATTATCATTCATGTGTTATAAAACATTCATAACAACAATTTTTCATATTGCATGGTTTACAATAGTCCTAACAAACATTCATGCTCTATACATGCAGGAAGAAAATGGCATGTCCCCTGATGTTCCTATAGGGGAAACTATTGTCACCCCTACGACTACAACAATCTCCACGGTGAACACAAAAGGAAAGAAAGAGGTTACAATCTTGTTAACCTCGGATGGAAATGTCTTAAAAGATGAAATGGGGTTGAAATTTTTCCAATTTCTATTTCATCATGTAGAATGCCTATTTGGAAATACCATACAAGTGGATTGGAGAAAGCAAGCCAAGTCTAAGAAAGATGAACTCTTTGAAGATGTCATAAAAGAGTTTGGAAATCCCACTTTAAAAAAGATTTCATAATGGATTATGCACGTAAATTCATTCATTCTAAAAGAGACAAAATAAGGTCAAAGCTAACAAATGACTTGAGATATCCTTGACCATCTTGGATCACTAACCAAGCAACATGGGATGAGCTTATCAAAGATGCCAAATTCAAGAGAAAGTCCTTCAAAAACCAAAACTACATGCCATCTACATGAGAAGGAGGTAAAATATGCCTTCGAGATACAACAAAGGCTACCCAAGCTAGGGTGTCAAGTATTGGGTCCCATAAATTGGGGTTGGCGGGTATAATAGTATTCGTGGGAGCTTGGTAAGTGAATAATTTCATTTATTTTTTATATTTTTTGGTGAGTTGAATGTATTGAATGAGAAATGATAGTTGATAAATTAAAATATCTTTGTACACTTAGGTTCACCAATTTCGAAAGGAAGCTTCAAATGAAGATCTGAAATATGCTTTATTGCATGGTTCCCAAGGCCTCTGAAAACATATGATAGATCAAGGGGAGAAATTGGTCATTGAGCATGAATCTAAGGTAAGTTTATTTTAGTATTTTATAACATAATAAACAATTTAAGTATCAATGTTGTAATAATTTAATTAACTAAAGTATGTTGTTTAATAGGATGTGCAACAATCAGACTCCTTAAAGGGTGCAACTGATAGTGAACATGAAGAGGCCATAGAAGGATGTGATGCTTTTGTTGTTGGAAAAAATGAATCGATTGACCTTCTTGCAACTCATTTGGAAAAAAACCCAGAGATCCAGCAGACAAGAGTTTAGGATGATGAAGATGTTCAACATGATTATCATGTTGCACCATCTATTATAGTTCCTCGTCAAAAGAGGACAAAAAAGAATAGGCGTTTTTCATATTTGGCTAAATAGAATTAAATGACTTTTTTTTTTTTGAATTATTGGCTATTTCATTACCAGTGAAATTTAAGTATACCAATGAACTATGTATTGAATGTTGGATTTAAAGCTCAACACTTGGGAGCATATTATATTTGTGGAGTAATTGATCCTCGTGGGAGAGAAGAAAACAAAAGAGAAAATCCTTGATCCTCCTTTTACTTCATTCATAGACGACTTGTTTTCATTCCTTGAAAATACTTTTGGTGATTCCAAATCTTGTATATTATTAGTTTACATGAATCTTTCATTAACTGTGTTCAACTGTTATAAGGTACTATCTCTGTGAGAGTATGCAAGTCCTTGGATCAATGTCTATTTGATGACAGGCCCTTGGATTTATCAGAAATGGATACAATTGTTAATCAGATAGGTTGTATAGACAGTTGGGGAAGTTTGGATCAGACTCATGAGACTGCAAAGCCATTGAAAACAACAACCATGCAGACCTCAAATGCAGCTTTTGATCCCCATCTTCATTTTCTCAATGCTTTTGTCAAGAAATGCAATTCAACAGAAGATGATGTTTATGGTAAGGTCAATCCTCATGGTAGTTTTCTACAAGATGTCACTAGGTCTCTTAATACCGTTTCAGGCTATAATATGGGTCTTGTTATACAACAAGATTTGTGTGGATCAATAGTGCATAATCCACTCTCTTTTTGGTGATTATCAGATAGGACTAGATAGGACTGTACTCTCTCTTTCCCATGAATAATTGGCTCCCTCTTAGTGCCATTGCATGTGATTGACTCTGTATTAATAGTTTTCCAGTTGACAGGTAGGATAGATAGGACGGTTGGAAGGTCCTTCACTGTAGGTTTGTGGAATACACTACTTGATCCATCTCCTTATAAAGGAATGACCCTTTCCCTTTTCTCTGTGCCATTGCATGTGGCACAGACTCCACTCTAATACAAATTTAATCTATGCACTGTCAGGGTTCTTTTTTGTCTACAAGTTTTTTAATCTAACATCTACAGCTAACTACAATGAGATCTTAGAGAAAGGTCAGGATTTCTGTTCAAAAACATGGCAAGATGCTGCAAGAAGTGCGGTTGGATAGCCATTTGTAGATTAATATTGTTTTTGAGCATCACATGTTGTAGCACTACTCAGGGATGGTTTGAATTTAAAAGATAAACATATAATTATTGGATCTGGGAGCCTTACTTGGACGTTGTGTGCTACATTTTTGGAAGCTGTAAACTTATTTTCAAGTGACGAGGGATTGGGAGGCCAACATGTTTCCCTCCCCTTTGCTCGAATTGTTTTTTTCCTTTTTAGATTTTCATGTGTTTGTTGTGGCAGATGCTGCATACAGGTATGCCTCTGTGATTTATCTTAGTCAAGTGATGTTTTATAGCTGAGATACTCTTATTGATATATCAAAAAATATCCTTGAATGAATACAGGGTGATGATCAATGAGGGGATAAGTCAGTCCATTCTAGTGAGTGGAGAAAGTGGGGTAGGTAAAACATAATCCACCAAAATGCTTATGCATTATCTTACTTATATGGGGGTTGAGAAAAGAATCGAGAGGAAGATCAGTGGAGCAGCAAGTGCTAGAAGTAAGAAACAATAGCATCTTCTTGCTTCTGAATAGAGTCAGAATAATTCGACTTTTCTACAACAATTAAGAAATCATAGGGTTCTTTTACTGCTAGATTTCTTTATTGTTATTTCATTATCATGATTTGAACTCTTGTTTTCGTGGTTTACAGTCAAATCCTGTTCTAGAAGCCTTTGGAAATGTAAAAACTATTAGAAATAACAATTCCAGGTGAATGGCGTATTCTAAATGGTCTATTCTATGCATAATAGAAGGGACTTAAATTCATGAAAATTTGAAATATTGACTTGTTAATATATCTATCTAGCTTAGTTTGATGACTGTCAAAAGTTAATTTTCACTCATTAAAAAGTAAAACTCTATTCTTACTAAGGTGCATGTTTTATGCAGTCGTTTTGGTAAATTTGTTGAGCTCCAATTTGACAAAAATGGAAGAATATCAGGGGCCATTGTAAGAACATACTAGAAAAGTCTCGTGTTTGCCAAATTTCAGATCCCGAGAGAAACTATCACTGTTTCTATCTTCTCTGCACTGCACCACCAGAGGTATATTGGTAATTGCAATTTTAATTAACTCAATAAATGCATTGTTTGATTTCTATGTTGAATTTAAAATCTATTTGTGACTGATTTAAACTGTAGAATGCTAGCAGTAACTGAACCTTCTTTTTAAATTTTGTTCTTCTTTTCAGGATACTAAGAAATATAAGTTGGGACATCCAAGTTCATTTCATTATCTGAACCATTCCAATTGTTATCAACTGGATGGTGTGAGTGATGCTGAAGAGTACCTTGTAACAAGAAGAGAAATGGATGTTGTGTGGATCAGTCCTGAAGAACAAGTACACTTAGTGTTGAAAGCTACATATTGTACAATGTGAATTAGAAATGGTCATGTTATTAAAATATATTCTGCATTTTTTCTGAATTGCTTCATATTTTCAGGATGCAATATTCGAGTGGTAGCAGCCATTCTCCATCTAGGCAATGTGGATTTCACCAAGGGAAAGGATGTTGACTCTTCTAAACCAAAAGATGAGAAAGCTATGTTTCATCTTAAAATGGCAAGCTGAACTATTCATGTACACTTACATTCCAAAAGAATGACTTGTGTTTATACTTGTTACAAATATGGTGCCCTTTCTACCTTGAGTGTGTAAAATGATCCATTTCAATGAAGCCTGGTATGTATATGTTCCCTTTATTTTTGCAAACTTTCAGATGTTCCTTAAACATTATATGATGTGACCATTGCCCTGGAACTGTCATTTTTTTATTTCAGCGAGTGAGTAGAAGTCACATATTGGTTATTGTTTATTCTTGTTCCAAATTAAGAGTGCATTTTAGTCAGTTACAAGGATAAGACATGGTGAAAGAACAATAATTATTGGCTTGTTCAACAAAATATGAATCTCATAAAAGGCTTAGACCTACTTTCTAATTGTGATTTTTGAGTACCAATGACACGAGGTTTGCATTTCAATGGAAGTTGAGGATAGATGAAGGCTTGCATTGGACCCTGTGCTATGAAACAAAGTTCAGGTCATAACTGGTTCTCACATTTGATTACCAGGAAGGCTTAATGACATTTGAATTAAAGTAGTGAACGCAAATAACACATACTCCAAAAAATGTGGAGTATTGTGACACACATAGAGCTGCTTTCTGCCTATACGCTTAGAAGTTAGAGGAAAATATTAATTGGAATATAATAGTTGTGTCAATCAACTGGAAGAAAGTATGCTTAAAGTGGACTTGAGCTAAGTTCAGTAATATTACATTTGAATAAAGTTGGAAAACAAAATTTGCTTTTGGTTTTGATTTTTCTTCTGCGATAACATAAATTGTTTGCTTAATTATTAGGAGATGATCAAATGGAGGTTTATTATGTTTAACATAAAAGTGAGAGTTTTGCATCGTATTAGATGTTTTGTGTGTGCATCAATTTAGAGGCAGATATGAAAGGATTTATGAGCAGGATATGCCAATACGTAATTACAATTATAAAGAGATAGATGCTAATGTTGTGAAGTTTTCATGCCATACATATGTGCATAAAGTTTTATGTTGCTAATAGCTTTCTCCCTCTTGGCCTTGCAATATGTTTCCAAGATCAACCCATGAAACATTTGTGCAAAATATTTACCAAACCTTTAAGAATAATAAATGTTTCAGCAAACCAAAACTTTCACATACCAACTTCACTATTTGTCACTATGTTGGTGATGTGAGAAACTGCTTCGATTTACTTGTTATTTGTAATCCCTCTATTCTTACCAGCAGTACCTTTTGTATCATAAGAATTCTGATTTTTGTCTTATGCATCTGATAGGTTACATATCAAACTGATATGTTCCTTGACAAGAACAAGGATTATGTTGTTGCAGAGCATCAAGGTCTATTAAGTTCTTCAAAATGTTCCTTTGTTGCAAGTCTCTTTCCTACTTTTCTGAGGAATCTTCTAAGTCATCAAAATCCTCATCCATTGGCACACGCTTCAAGGTATATGATTTTTTTCATTTACACTGGTGGTACAATACACCCTTTGTCTTCTAAACCATTGCTTCTTTTAATCTCTGCAATTGTTTTCTTCTAACTACTATCGCATTGTTAATGTTTGAATATTCACTTTCTAGAAATTATGATAGGTAGTGATACATGCTTGTAATATTTTGTTGTCATGAATACTATTCAAAAGGTTTGTGGTATTATTAACTCCTTTAAAATTCTATGTAGCAACAACTGCAATCTCTCCTGGAAACATTGAGCTCAACAGAGCCTCACTACATAAGATGTGTGAAACCGAACAGTGTTCTAAAGCCGGTATTTTTGAGAATTACAATGTTTTACAACAACTACGTTGTGGGGTAAGCAACCTTTGGCCTAAGATTATTACATTTTGAATTCAAGTTTTCTGATGACTTGTATGAAATTTCCTGGTTCAGCCAAAAGGTTAGCATACAGAAACATAGAATCTCGATTAGAATGTGTGGCTCATCTACATTGCAAGGTGTCATGGAAGCAATCAGGATTAGTTGTGTTGGATACCCCACAAGGCGAACATTTGATGAATTTCTTGACCGTTTTGGTATTCTCACCCCTGAAGCATTGGATGTGAAGTAAGTCTTCAAAGTCTTTGACACCATTTTCATAGAATAGCTTGGAAATAATCATTCTTCAAATTTGTTATGCTACTTGATTTCAAATTTCAAATTGTTAGCACAGAATATCATATTCTAATATGGAGACTTCTTACCATACGTTGTAGCTATGATGAGAAGTCTGCAAATAAAATTTTACTAGAGAAAATGCGTCTCCAAGGCTTTCAGGTATGGCCAATTGCATGTCTGCACATGTCAGGGAAGTTAGTTTCCTTTTGCTTGTTTCAAACATCTTTTATTACATGTTATACTGGAACAATTGCATTTTCTTGATGTAAAAGTTTGTATTATAAAGGTGGCCTATCTAATCACAACCTTTTACGTTCCATATTCTACTAACATATCTCTTAACAACTTTCGTTACTTAACAAATTTTCATACCTGACAACTCTTAATGCCCTTTTCACCTCGTAGTTTCCAATTACCCATATTTACTAATATGCAAACCATCACTTGAAGATGATTGATTATCCCAACACCCTACCTAATTAATCATTTGAGAGAATATTTGGTCTTTGTATTTCTATTATTCTCACTCACTTAAGTTGCATGTACCACCACAATCCATACCGAAGAGATTCTTGAACATTCACTAAATTCCTGCACTCCTATGACATGCAATCCCTATGAAACCCCTTCCTTCTGCATAGTTAAGAATGTTGCTTGTTATCAGTTTTAACTCCTCCATGTTGCTGACTTTAGGAAAATCCAACAAAAAACTAACATGCAAAGAAACTGATCTAAAGACAAACAAAAAATGTAGTTGAATATAATATAATTTTATTGACAATGTTTCTTTGATATTCCATACGTCCCTTTGTTAGCATTTATTTTACATTGTATTTGGTTTCCATTGTATTCGGTTGGAGCTGTTTGAACCACCGTAACTGTTTCTCTCTCCTATTTATCTTTGCCCCTTCATGGGTGATCAATGAAATGAAGATTATGTAATTATTTTTTGTTTATCCTGTCAGTTAAGATGTGAAGAAGTTTGTATATTTCTATTCTCTGTATACCAGATCTAACATTGGTATCGAAAGTGAGGGAACAAACACATTTCGCCATAATAGTTTTGTTGTTTTTTTCCTTTCGTCTTCTATGATGTTTTGTCTTCTGTGATGTTGACCGTGGCATTTTTGATGTCTAAAATGACTGAAAATGACTAAACACTTTTGAACAAATCCGCATTGCAATAGAGTAAGGATCACAAATAGGCTCTTGTTCTCAAACCTCCTATACTACATTATGGGACTCGGTGACTGCATAGGAAGGAGGAGCACGTCAGATCCAAAGAACAAAGAAGGGATTGAGATTACATACAGAATGTGTAGTGGTGTATGATAGTTATGGTATGTAACTGCATTCAATAACTACTCAACAAATCATGTCAATTTTTATACAAAATATGAGCAATTACAGTATGCAAGCGAAGTGTTTGACATAATGTCTGAAAGATATGTTGTCCATAAGTATCTTAATGAGCCTCTAGTTCTCTTTCATCAAATGCAATTGGAGGAATTGAAGCTTGATTTTGTTGCTGTGATGAGCATGTTGTCAGAATACACTCCATTTGGAACTCTGGAACAATGTAGTTTCCTTTGTCAGTTTATCAATATTTCTATGACTAATTCTCTACTTGATGTGTATTCAAACTTTTCTGAGATAGCATTTGCATTAAAAGTGTTTAATCAAATGTATACAAGAGATGTGATTTCATGGAGTAGTATGGTGGTTGTGTGTGCCAAACATGGAGCTACAAGTAACATGTCTTGCAGAATCCACTGTGAAGTGATGCACAAATGTTTCTTGTTAGCCTTATGGGTGCTGAAGCACATTGAGATGAACGAGGAATATATTTACAATAAGGAGGAAAAAGGAAAGGACTATAGTATGGATCCAGGTGACCCGATGAGATCATTTAGGGCTTTATTAGATGATAAAAATTTGGTTGTTGATGTCCACCGGAAGGGTAATGTTTTCAAGAACACGCGAGGCTTGATGGAGAGTGCTCACAAGTCTAAGGTAGAAAAGGCCAGAGAAAATAATCTTTTTGATCAGTTTGAAGCACATGTGCAAAGAACAAAGCAAGCTATGAAAGAAAAATTACCATGAGGGAAGAATGTCCAGTTCAGTGCCCTACTGAGAAAACAGTTGAACCTACACGAGATAGAAGTTGCTGAGATTCTAAAGACGTCAAATAAGAGAGTGAAGAAGTTGTTGATGAGATTGGGTTCACATCATCTCTAGTACTGTAAGCAGCAAAACAGGAGGATGAAGCACAATGGAAGGTGGAGGAAATCCAGTGACTCTCTGCAAGCCGCATGGCGCAAGGCCGCCAACAGATATTGTGGAAAATTAGGTATTGAGGACCTATTCCTCAATTTTTGTTTGTTTATTTCAGTTTTGTGTTGGTTGTTCTATTGTTTTTCAATAAAGTACAGATGATACGAAATTTCCTATGTGGGACCTCCTAACTGAAGAGCATCGTGGGGAATAGAAAAGCATTGAAAGCAGCGCATGGTACTCACCCTAGGTTCGTGGTAATCTGTAAAACCACCGAGGTATCATCCTCTTGGGTTCATGGTACACCTGTAAAACCACCGACATAAAATCCTCTTGGTTCGTAGTAATCCTATAAAACCACCGAGGTGAATAGTTGGAAAGTGTTCCTATCCCCTAGGTTTTGTCAACCTTAGAAAAACCATGTGAGACCATGTAGGCACATGCTCATGTGAAGACCCTCTTTGCGGTGTTCTCATTAAGGGGGAATCTCTATCTAGAAATGTATGTTTGTACGAACAATGTAATAAGGGGGGAATGTTAGCATTTATTTTACATTGTATTTGGTTTCCATTGTATTTGGTTGGAGCTGTTTGAACCACCGTAACTATTTCTCTCTCCTATTTATCTTTGCCCCTTCGTGGGTGATAAATGAAATGAAGATTATGTGATTATTTTCTGTTTATCCCTGTCAGTCAAGATGTGAAGGAGTTTGTATATTTCTATTCTCTGTATACCAAATCTAACATCCACAAGGAGAGAATCAATCACTTAAGAAAATTACTAAGTACATAAAATTATAAATTGAAAAATGGAAATTAAAGCAAACATCACAATTATTCATGTTTATTGTGGATTATCTTGACTCATTTTCTATTATACAGGGGCATTCTCATCAATCTACTTTGAAATTGCTTTGAAGCAGGGTAGCTTTAATTGGTCTATTGGTGAGTGTTGTGCCTCAATGGTTTCACTGGGCATTGTTTGTATATAATGCTTGTATGTTTTTACTCAATTTTCATGCATGTAGTGTAGAATATCCACTAAAGAAAAAATAGATGAATAATGGCTTCTTTTTTATTTTTCTGTACAGGCTTATATCAAAACATTTTCACTAGGCATGTGTGGAATTCTAGGGATTATAATGTCTGAGGTTAGTCCTTGATATAAGTTATGAAAATGGATTGACAGTAATGAGTTAGTGATAACTAATTTTTTAGAACAAAATGTAAAGATCAGGTCGATTTAGTAAAAACTAATTATTGTCCTAATTTAAATGTAATTTGTGAATACTTTTGGTAGAATTGGAGTAAAATATGTGATCATAATTTCTTAGAATCCAATGCACCTTCGCTGCTAACGATAGTAGAGAATTGCATCAAAGTTGAGACAATCAAAGCGAAGAACATGAAGATGACTGCTTCGATGGAGAGGCAATTGCTCAAAAAGGAAGTTGCTCAAAATTAAAGTTAAGAAAAATAACCTCAAAGTAGCACTAGGGAATCATATGGATCACTTGAAGTTGGTGGTGGAGAGAAGGTGTTAATATTGTATATCAAGGGTTAATGGAATTCAGACACCCTTTTGTATTTTATCATTGTATTTCAAGGGTTAACGAATTCAGACACCCTTTTGTATTTTATCTTATTTGATATTAATAAAATATTTGTGGACCCATTTATTGGGCACAATATTTAAATCAAATTGTTGTTAATTTATAATATTAATTACCAGACCACTCGACATCATAGATGATATGTAACTTTGTTGATTGCACTATATGATATTTGGTTATTATGTAGTTTTAAAATTCATATTTTTCATTCTTTAAATTTGTATCGTCTCTAGAGAGACAATAAAAATTAAAATTAGTAATGTCTCTAGAGAGACAAAATGTAAGTATTCGGTATTGTCTCTAAGAGAGCGAAAATGATATTGTCTCAGAGAGACAAAAATTATATTGTCTCTAGAGACAAAATATGTATCAATCATTATTGTCTCTTGAGAGACAATAATTAGAGACAATATTAAAGACACCCGCATTGATACAATAATAGAGACGATATACAACTTTTTATTGTTTCAATTTGAGACAATTTAGTCAAATTTTGTCTCTATTAATGTCTCGAGATGACCCCCTTGTAGTAGTGTTACTTTCCATATATGCGATGTCTTTGTAGATATGGAGAGTGGGTTTTCTTTCATTTTATATATTATTCTAATTATATATATATATATATATATATATATATATATATATATATTACATTTGGATTATGTAAGTTTAATTCATATATAAAGCATTAAATTATATGTAATTGTAGAATATAAGTATAATAAGAAATTTATATTTAATTAAAGTGGTAGAGGCTGATTATGCTTTACAAGGTAATAATCAATTTCATGTAAATTCAGAGATTGTTGTGAATAATAAATAATGGGAAATATATCGAATCAATGATTAAAAATTACAAAAATTGAAATGACTTTCAACTCTTAAATGAAACATTTGATTGTATTCTTTACTTTTTGAGCTTTAAAGACCTTTCCTATTGTTCTTGCTTTCACAACAAGTTATTATGAAATTATCATCTTCCTAAAAATTCTAATTTTCCATCAACACTTTGCAAGACCCATTAAGACATGAGGTTTAACATGAGCTTGTATTAACCCTCCATTATTATTAACACCCTCATATTTTGTTGAATTTGGAAGTCAACAATCATTTTAAGTTAGCATAAAATATTTGGGCATACAAGTGTCTCAATGTTGTTATTATGCAATGGATACAATATGACTAGTTATGCTATAAGGCTCTTTGTTTTCATGCAAATGTGTAGCATGAAAAATTGAAAATTTCAAGCATGACAACTAAGCCCCTAATTGAAAATTAGGCTTCCTATTCATTGTGAATTCATCCTCTAGCCAACCTTCCTTGATCCCGACCTCATCCGGGCTTAGAGGAAAGTTTTAAAACATCATCAAGTGTGTTTGAGTGTGTAGGGAAGTCTATTTAAGATGATTAATGAATTCAATACGTTTCGATGAGAGACACCTTCCTCCAAAGGTCTAAAAATTCCATTTTGGCCATTCTAAAGCTAGTAAACACCCTTTGGGAATATTCGGAGTAGATTATCATGCATCGAGGGTGATGTTAGAAAGCCTTTGAAGGTATTTGAAGTAGTCTAGGAAAATTTAGGAAATAAAATCTCATTCAGGAGAAATTTGTGCAAGACTAGGTTTCTAGGTGTAGGGAATGAATGTTCCTCAGTAAAAGGATGAATTATTCATATGATTTCAAGAGTTCAAAATGTAACATTTATTGTAGAGAACCCAATTACATCCAGTAAAAACCTCCTCCATTACTAACCCTAATCCCAAGGGTAAAAACCAAATCAATTAAAACTGATATGCACACCTTTAATATATATATTCTAATATATCAAATGAGGATCCAAAGTCCTTTTTTATATGAGGTGATTGAGTACGTCTCCCAACTCAAATTTTCAACCTAAATGGTTGACACATATCTAATTCCCACTCCACTTTGACACTTATCGACTATGATATTTTTTACTATTGATTAGAGACATTGAAAAATTATGATTATTATAGTTTGATTAGTGGGTGATAGAATATATAGACATTTGGATTATCGATATGATGTGTGTATGCAATATCACGATGGGATACAACTTAAAAATGCACAAAATATAGAAAAATTACAGCCACATAAAATACTGATTTTATCATATTTTTATAGTTAGTCAACGAACTAAAGAAAGTTAATATTTGCCAAAATGTCCACCCAAATTACTTGAAACTTTAAATAGAGCTTGATGTTATTATAGAGGACATAATGAAACTATTTTTGGGAATTTTACACAAATCAAGCAGTTGCCATAAAATTTGAGAATGCCTAGGCAATTGAAAACCACCAAGGTTCATAATGCTCTAAATACAAGAGCAGTAATAAGGGTCTTTTGAAATAACATTAACAGATATAGGCAGTAATAGTTCCACCTTCATATTTGAAAACGAGCAACTGAAAATCCCCCAAATAAAGGCTATAATTAACCTCTCTTAGAATGGGGTGAGAAAATTATGGAGGTGCCTTTAACGAGTTGCCACACCCAGCCCAAATGGCTGCCATGAATCTGATCTAGAGCCCCTCTACTTATCTTCCCCAAATTACCCAAGACCCTTGAGATCCTTCCTCTGAAACCTCTGTTAATGTCTATACCCACAGGACACGAAAGTGGCTCCAAAATGATAGACTAGGGTAGATATCTCACTACCGAAGAATGCCCTACTAGCTAGGGACAGGTCTCTCACCACCGAAGCTAGGGTCCCTATGGGATTTGACTCCACAAGTTGTAGATGCACAATAGCTATAGCTACATGAGAAGGGGTAAATGAAATGTATATGCCAAAAATTTTCTTTCCTTTCTCCCCAAGCTCCTTATATATATTCCAAAGAAAAAGGGCCCCAATAGACCCTATACACATTTCATTCTATGGAGGGGCCAATAAAATAAAGTGACTTAAGTTACTTTTCCCCTTTAAGTTGCCATGGTCAAAAAGTGACCCTCAACATAAAATTAGACTATTAGAACCATGTGGCCACCTCCCAATAGCTCCCAATGTCCAAAACTCCTTGGGTTTGAACACGGCTGTAGTGCCCACTTCCCTTTAACACCTTTTGATTCTTATCATGACACTGTAAACTATATTATGGATATTATTATAGTTTTGATTTAGTATGATGTTAGATAATTGATCATGGATTATTGTTGACTTTGATTCTTATATGATGCATGATGATTATTAGAGACACTTTATATGTTGATGATGTTATACTGTTGGACATGGTTATATGATGGATGTTGTTTAGATTTGTGATATTTAGATATTGTGAGTGGACCTAGAAATGGAAAATTATTGGATGATGATATAGTTGTTGATAAAACTATAATGATATTGTTAGATTTTTTGATGTTGTTGTGATTCATATATCTAGATGATTTTGGAATTTTAATTATATTTATATTATTTTGGACATTCTAATATGGCCACGAGGCCGAAGGAGGTATTTGTGTTTTGCAGGTTAAACTATCACAACAAACGGCGAGGGGATTGGAGACCAACCACACCTTTGGAATTCTAGATAAATTCAACAAGGTCACCATGGTAACTAGTTTTGTTCGTGTGTGTGTTTGTTAGTGTTAGAGATTCCCATGGGGGGGATCACCTTTAAATGTGACCAAGGGATTTTATGTTTTTCTTTTATTTGGTCCCTTTTTGTTTAATTTTTGCATGTGTTTATTTTGCGGTGCACTTACCCTTTTCTTTATTTATTTAATGTAGTGTTAATATTGTGAGTAATCATATTGTTTAGTTGATTAATTAAAAGATGTCACAAGAATGTAATTAATAGAGTTGTTGGCCATGTTTTAAAGTGTGTAAGTAATGTGTAAGTAATGTGTAAGTGATGTGTAAGTTAAATTTTGAGTGTGAAACACTCCAGCTTCTTGGAAATTCGAATTTTTCTTTGGAGGCTGATTTTGGAGGCTTGTGGGATAAGTTAAACTTGTCCCATACCTCTTAAATTTACATAACAACCTTGCCTATGGTTGGAGGGTTAAATTTAGACCTTTTAATGAATTTTTACAAGTCAAGTTGAATGTTGTAATTGCACTTTTCTTACATGATTTAATTTTAATCCTTATTGGGTATGGACTTGTTTGAGTGTGTAAGTAAATCTATCATATTATTCACCCACCTATTTATTATGCATTGGAGAATGAAGTTGACTTTGTTTTGGGGTTGAGGATGTGTGATGTGGCATCCTACATGGATCCACCTCATCCTCTTCTCTTCCCTATTCTATAAAATTTGAATTTCTTGCCTTGTTTTGGGCTACTTCACTTTTGGGAGACTTCATTTTGGGTGAATTTTCTTGCTGTTTTGGGAGATCTTGCTTGGAGAAGTTTTTGAAGATTGTTGCATGCTTGTATTGGGTTGATTTTTGGATTGTTTGCATTGGAAGGAGCTTGTTGCTTTGAACTAGGAACAACTCCATCATGGAGGGGTAACAACTTGGCTCTTGAAATGCTCTTCTTTTATTTATGTAAATGTTCTTGTGTGAATGTTTTGGTATATATTGTGGGTTGTTGGGTAGATGGCCTAGGAATGGTGTAGGAGAAGACTATGGGGTTATTTTATGGGAGGCACAAGTGGTTTTAGGGAGGTATAATGGTGGAGGGAGTTGGGATTTGGGTTCCACCTTATAAAGAAATTTCTTGCATTTCTTTACTCATTATGGGGTGCCATAAGAGGTTGGGGAGATATAAGAAAATGTGAGGAATAAGGGGTACTTGGGGGAGGCATAAGGGCATGATAGGGTTTGAAATGTCATATATATATATATATATATATATATATATATATTGGTGGGTTGTTCTCAGGTGGTGATACCCAATTTTCCCCTTTGGGAGGCATAAGCAGCATCCCCCATAGCTTCTTGCTCCTTTGGCTTGCATGATGAAGCTTGAGTTTTGTGTGATGTCTTTCATGTGGTTGTAAAACTACTGTTTTGGTTTGGAATGTGTTTTTAATTTGAAACGTGCATGTTGAAAGATTGCATTGTGATGTGGAAGCTTATTTTAGCCATGAGTTGAAACACATTTCTTATTGATATATATATATATATATATATATTATATTAGTGGGTTGTTCTCAAGTGGTGATACCCAATTTTCCCCTTTGGGAGGCATAAAAAACATCCCCATAGCTTCTTGCTTTGCTTTGGCTTGCATGATGAAGCCTGATTTTTGTGTGATGTCTTTCATGTGGTTGTAAAACTACTATTTTGTTTTGGATTGTGTTTTTAATTTGAAATGTGCATGTTGAAAGATTGCATTGTGATGTGGAAGCTTGTTATTGCCATGAGTTGAAACACATTTCTTATTGCATTGTGGTTGGGGCGGGGGCCAATGAAGAAGGATGGCTTATCCTCTTCATTGGATGTCTTGGTTGGGTGGAGAGCGTTGCCTTTCCCCTACTCCTATTGTGATCAAATTGGAAGAATGAGTAGAATGCATGTTGTTGTTACGGAGTGAGAAAAGACAGGTTTGTGAGTTCCTTTGAAATGAAATCTCATTATAACCTTCCCACTTGAAGTGGATGATCTTGTAAATGTTTGTAATGGAAAGATGTTGTACAAATTTGCAAGTGAAATTTGAAATGTAAAAGAGTTATACTATGTATTTTGTTTTGTAAATAATGTGAAAGAATGATATTGTTTCGTATATTGTATTTTGAAATCAATTGGAAAGGAGGTTGTATGAGTTTCATTGGAATTAATGGAGGCGTTTACCTTGTTCATATGATATTATTCCATTGGAAATTTGTTTTTAACATACTCTATGAAATCTTTGTTTGAAAAGTGGTAAAGTGGAACAAGTGAAAAGAAAATACATTTTTACGCCTGTATACAATAAATGATTGTTATCACCAAATCACAGCACCCTTATGTTTACACAAGTGCATATACTTGAGCTCATGGTGTGATTAGATAACATGGGTATTATCTCCAAGTTGTTAGACTTGTTACTTGAGATAGACCTCCCGAGAGAAAGCTAGTTCTTGCTCCTAAACTACGCCACAATCTACTCTAATGTAGGGTAAACTAACTATTCTAATCTAACTTTCCAAGGTACCAAAGAGAAATAATGCAAAAATGAAAGCCTATAATAAAGTGGTGATACACGAAAAAAAGGAGGGTGTGAGTAGTCTTCAATGCGTGAGATATAGAAGCAAAGTGCACACTAGAAGGGGTGATGACAGTTCTCCACAATCTAGCAAAATGCATTCACAACAACATTTCAAACATACACAATGATAATGGATCCCTGTAAGAACATAAAAATAGACACAATATTCTTGTAATCAAGATTGGAGGGGAAAGAAGAATGCAAGAAAACATAACAGGGGAAGATGCATCCACAAACTTGTATTTTATTGCTTCATGATATGCACAGTTCAATCTATTACAAGATAAGGGCCTAGATCACCATGCAAGGAGTCCACTACAAGGGCCTACAACACATTGGCTTCACAAAGTGATTTTGAAAGAGATTTGCTACAGAAAAACTCCCCTTTACTGATGAGCCCAACACTCCAATTTATAGAAAAAATGAGAAGAGAGAGAGAAGGGAAAATGGAAATCCATAAATTTGTCCTTCAACCACTTGTAAGGGTCATTAAATGGAGTAAAATTATTGTATATTACTTGCAAAAGGCTCCTCATACTATCCCAGGTGCTGCAGCAGAGAAGGAATGATGACCATGTCTCTTAATTGCACTCCGGCTACCAAATAAAACACTCTTATGAACCCGGCCATGTTTTAAAAAAAATCCCTAGTAATTTATCATCAAATATATAATTTATTGATTTTTGTGTGTTGGGATCAGAGCCATGATTCCAACGGTACCAATTTTATGTGATTTCATTGAGAAATGCAAAAGTTATGGCCTTCTGAGTGCGAGCAGCTGTTTTGGGTCTACCAGGTGTTTTCTATCTTTTGATGGGAACGAGCATTAACTGACTGGAGTCAAAAGTTATGGCCATTTGAAGTTCATAGGTCAAATTCTGACTTTTCCTTTGAGTTATGGGTATTGCAGCTAAATCGGGTCCACATGTCCTGGTTGTCCCAAACACATTCTTCCGCATCGGCCAATTCGAGCTTCCTTGTCCCCTTTTGTGGCCTTTTCACCTTTTCACGTCTCGAGCATCCCGCATGTACCAACTATCCGCGATAGACCATTTTGCAGCAAATCATCGATTTGCATCCCACGTGTACCATTGTCCCGGCTGTCCCAAACTATGTAGAACAAAAACTTCCGCTTTTGCCGATTTTCACTGCCTGCGACCATTTCGGCTTTTCCGTCTGGCGTCCCAACCGACCCTGGACCGCCTAGGAAAAAAATGTCTGACTTAGCCAATTTTCTTTGTATTTCAACTATGAACTTGGTATGACAAACCTTGATACGATCCGCCTTTGGTATGACCCGTAGCCTTCAAACTGCAATGCATTAAAAAGCAGGCTTATGACTTCATTTTTTGCATTTTTTCAATTGTCTCTAACTCATTGGGATTTTTCCTTGGATTGGAGAGTTAGAGAAAAGCCAAAGGGGGCCCCAAAACATGATTTTGGGCATTGAATCAATCTACTTGCTCGAGACTCAAGAATCTGATGCATGTTATCAAAATTACCTCGGGGGTGAATTTTGGATAACAATGATTTTGGAAGAAATGAAAGAAGGAAGTTGTAAGTTGTCTTTTGGAATCAATAAATGAATGTAATGCTTTTCTCAAATTGCATTGTTGTATTGAATCTGATCATATCAATGTATTGAAATCTCTGTTTGAAAGGAAGAAATGTGTGTGAGAAAAATACAGTATTTTGTCTCTTTGAAATGTGAAAAATTTGAAATCAGTATTGCATTTTGGTCTTGAATGGTTTGATTTGAATCAAATAAAATGTGTTAGATTGGAATTGGAACGTATTCTAAATACTTGGAAGAAGAAATGGAAAATAGACCCATCAAAATTTGATCCTTATTATTTGTAATTTCAAACTGGAAATTATCTCAATCAAAAACACAGTTCAAACCTGCAACAATAAAATAAAAAATTTAATTATTGATATGAAGTAGTAGGCCCTAAATGAGTTCAATTAGACAAAAACACTTAAAGGAAATATTTCAAAACTTAGCCAAATCAGGCTCAACCATTTTACAGTCATTTTGTTGTTAAAATGGTAAATTTTCGAATTGGAATTTAATCAAACAGATCTACCTCACAAAATTATCCTAAATCCATATAAGAACAATTCTCCATGTCTATTTGACATGTAGAGAGAGGAAGAAAGTCAAATTGAATAAATCTCACAAGTTAAAATTTACCAGTTCGCACTGTGAAATCGTATAGGTTGTTTTCTTAAAATTTACCCCTTAAAATTGATCAAAAACAAAAACTATTGATCTCTGTGTAAAGAGGATGTTGAGATATTTCCATAAAGTCCTCGTTTTCCACAAACTGAGCTCTCTATCAAAAGTTATGGCCCTCTGAAGTTTTTCTTCCTTGGCGTCAAATTTTGGAAAAAAATTCCTTGGCGGGCCTGTGACCCAAATTTTTCCCTTAGAGCTTAGAAATTTTTTTTGGAAAATTTTACAAATTTTTCCCACCAGCCTACTGCAACCAATGAGAGAGGCTTCCACGTGGCACCATGAGGTGTCAGTGGAGAAGCGAATCCCTTTTAACTTAACACTTTGAGAAAAATTTTCCAAATTTTCCCCATCGCCCTGACTAATCGGTGATGCCACATGGCATCACGAGGAATAGGTGGAGGAATGTGTCCCTTTTTTATTTTACATCTCGAAAAAAATTTGGAAAATTTTCCAAGTTTTCCCCCATTACTGTGCAGGCCTGACCAATCAAGGGCTGTCATGTGGCATCACGAGGTGTCGGCATCGGCGCGGGTCAATTTTACCCTCTTAGCCCTTCGAGGCATTAAGCCAATTTTCTCCCTGCCACCCCATCTTCCTTACGTTGGCTTAGGAGATGCCACATGTCCCTTACAAACTCGTGGGAGTGCAGGTGCAAAGATGACTTTCACCCCACATGGCAGAATTTACAAAATGTCTCCCTCCGCCCCATTCTCCCGCTTTTAACTTGTGAAGCGCCACATGTCCCTTGTGGACTAGCTTGGACCACGAGAGCATGGATTTGTAAATGTAGTTTTTTTCTCCGTGTGGGAATTTTTCTAAAATTCTCCCGCGGCCCGCCAATCCACTCTTTGGGAAAATTTTCTCCCGGCCCATGAGACTTGCCCTAGGGGGAAATTTTCACCCAAGGCCTCTTAGGCCCATAACTTGAAAAATATGAGGAATTAGGAGGACTTCTTTATATCCTTTGGAAAGGTGATGAAATTTCCTATCCAATGGGAGTAATTTATGAAAAATTGAATGAGTTAAGGGTGAGAAAAATCAAATTAAAACTTTAATCTTGTTAGGGAGTGGGTATGGTGAGGAATTACCATATGAACCTATTTGAAACTTCTAACCCTAAATTTTGGACCTTATGACTTCTTATAATTGTTAATAAAAGAAAATTATATTCTAGTAGATTAGAATTTTTCCAGAACTTGTTAGTGACAAATGTTGTCTTGTAGCCGGTTGTAGACTCTTTTAAAGACAAAAAATTATTCCATAATGTTTCCTAACTAACCCTAGGTTGTTCCTTGTGTCTCAAGTGGGTTGTTTTAGCAAGCATTACACTTGGTATTAGAGTGGTGGTTCAAAATCTTGGACCTTTGAGCACACTAGAAAAATTGAGACATGAAACTTAAACCTATCACACTTTTAAATCCAGCAAACAACTTAGTTTAGGAATTACATATTTTAGTAAACATGGAAACTAAATAAAAATTAGAAAAATGAATTAAATCTCGCCTTGAGTACGTGCGGGGAGGTGAAGATGGGATGAGGGTATTTTCACATAGACCTAGATTTACCACTACCAGATCATATTGTAGTAGCCATCCTACCCCAGATTTTATAGACTCTTCGGGATGTTAATGTCGCTTTATGCAAAGGATGCTGTAGGAGGACATACAACCGGACATATATGAGTCCGTTCCACTTTGAGGGTCGGTATCTCCTCGACCTAGCGAGGAGCATGGAGGAGAGAACTCCCATGCAAAGTCAACTAGGATAGAGTCACCATAGATGGGACAAGGTGATCGAGTTTAAGACATAGAGAGAGGTCTCGGAGCCCTAAGCTTAGGGATGAGCATGCAGAAAGACCTAGAGGCTATCATCGACCACATCTGCAGATCACATCGGGGGAGATCTTGAAGCTTAGACCATATTATTTTGGTGATATAGGTGGATTTGAAGAAGAGGCCTAGTTGGTGAGCTTGAGTGGATGCTTCAAGCTTTTTCCTTGTTCTAGCAACACAAAATCTCGTGTTGCGATCCATCTACTGAGGATGGAGCTGGTGTGCAGTGAAGGACAGAGGAGAAAAAGCTCTACATTGATTCTAAGATAATTATACGGGACCTCTTTGAGGAGTATTTCAGGAACATATATTTTTCACGAGAGGTTTATATAACGGCGGATAGATGAGTTTCATGACCTCTGCAGGATCACTTAAAGTGGTGAGTATGAGAGTAGATTTTGGATCTACTCCAGTATGTTGGTTACATGCAGGATGAGTAGGTGTGGATCCACAAGTTCATCCGGGGCTTGAATATAGACATTGGAGGTGCGAGACGGATCCATTGCCCACTGAGACATTGGTGAGGCCATCAAGAATGCCTATATAGAAGAGGAGACTTGGGGAATGACCTAACAGGCTAGAGACTCGAGTCCAAAGCCACTTAGAGTAGATGCGGGACAATAGATCCGGGGGTTAGTACCTCTTCCTTGTGGTGGATAGGGTTCAGCACAGTCATTTTTTGGACCCCAACAACACTGGAAGCAGTCCTGCCCACCTTATAGACCTCCATAGAGGTTTGATGCACAGAGAGGTCAAAGTATGGGACCTCCTCCTAGGGGTCCCATCAGGACACAGGGTGCCCAAAGAGCTCACTCAATAGGAGCTCGCTAGTAGAGACCTTAGCAGACCACATCCGGATCATCAAGATCCACACCACAAACCTCCAGTACCGATTGGACCTACTACATAGGGGAGAGGATCAGGAAGTTGTTTTGGTTATGGTGTTACTAGACATTTTTAGAGAGATTTCCCACATAACCCTAACAACAAGGGTAAGACAGATCTTAGAGCCTACTATTGGTGATATGGGGCGCATAATCATAGGATGTATGTAGTGGTCAAGAACCATTAGGTAGAGCATCAAAGTATAGTTATTGAGACTACAAGTAGCATTAGTGGTATTCCTACCTCCATCTTGTTTGATTCTGGTTCTTCTTATTCTTTCATTGCACCATCTTTAGTAGAGCGATGCAGTGGTGGCAATTAGGAAGGTTCATAGTTGGGATGTTGAGATGGCTTATGGAGCCAAGATCTCTATAGACTCCTTAGTTAAGGAGTGTGTGGTGGATTTGGGAAATTTCACCACTACCTCGGATCTCCGTATCCTTCCTTTGGGATCATATGGAGTCATCTTGGGTATGGATTAGTTATCTACACATAGGGCCAAGGTGGATTATTACCACAAGATTATATCTTGTGCAGATGATTTGGGAGTTGAGTCGGTGATTTCGGGGGTCGGAGAGACTGTTTCTATTCGCACCACCTCTTCTATACAACTTAAGTGTTGTGTATGACGGGGTTGCCAAATGTATGCTATTATAGTCAATGATAGATCGGAGGATGCGTCTTGTGGACCATCACTATACGATCACCCCATTTTGAGAGAATTTTCATATGTATTTCTTGGGAGCTATCGGGGTTACCACCCCCACGTGAGATTAATTTTCACATAGATCTAGTTCTCAGGAGCAAAGCCTATCTCACAAGAACCTTATCATATGACCACCCTAGAGCTCGTGAGCTCAAGTTGCATCTTGAGGTCCTTTTGGAGAAAGGCCTGATCCATCCTAGTGTATCCCCTTTGGGTGCGAAGGTGATCTTTGTGATGAAGAAGGATGGATACTTATGGTTGTTTATTGATTACGCCTTGGTGAACAAGGTAATGATCAAGAATCATTATCCCCTTCCTCGCATTGATGATTTTTTTGATCAGATGAAGGGAGCCACAGTTTTCTCTAAGATTGATCTTAAGTTAGGTTACCATTAGCTGAGGATTTTAGAGGTGGACATTCATAAGACCACCTTCCGTACGAGATATGGCCACTATGAGTTCACAATGGTACCTTTTGGTTTGACTAATGCCCTCGCAGTATTTATGAGTTTGATGAATGGGGTATTTAGGACTTTCTTATATTTCTTTGTGCTCATCTTCCTTGATGAAATTTTGATTTACTCACGTATGCGTGAGGAGCACGAGAGGCACCTTCGCCAAGTTCTTCACTTTCTTCGGGAACAACATTTTTTAGGGAACTTGGAGAAGTGTGCATTCTTTCAGACGGAGGTGTAGTATTTGGGTCATATCATTTCTAGGGAAGGTATCATCATCAATCCTTCCAATATTAGAGCTATTATGGATTGTCCAGCACCCACTATGGTGAGTGAGGTGCACATCTTCATGGGATTAGCTGGGTACTATCGAGAGATTTATTCAGGACTTCTCTCGGATTACACACCCCATCACTTCCCTTCAGAGGAAAGGGAAGAAGTTTGTTTGGTCAAACAGATGTGAGTAGGCCTTCAATACACTGAAGGAATGTCTCACTACAACACCTATTCTTATAGTGCCGGATCCACAGGGTGAGTATTTAATTTGCACGGATGCTTCTTCGGTGGGGATTGGAGGCGTGTTGATGCGAAGGGCACAGTAGTGGATTTTGAGTCTTGCAAACTCAAGGATTACAATATTAATTATCCGACTCATGATCTTGAGTTTGTGGTATTTTTGCACACTTTGGTTTGATGGAGGCATTTTCTACTTGGTTGGAGATTCACACTTAGGATAGATCACCTAAGTCTTTGCCACCTCTTCACACAGCCCAATCTCAATAATTGTTAGCGGCATTAGATGGAGTTTCTTTGTGAATATGATATGTAGATTGAGCATGTGAAAGGGAAGGAGAATGTGGTGGCAGATGATCTTAGCAAATGAAGACATGTGGCTATGGCCACCTCAGTGAGCATAGATTTGTGGAGCAGGATTCTTCAGTAGCTTCCTCTTGATAACTTCTTCATTACAGTTTGAGCAGAGATCGAGTCTCGAGACCGCTCGAGGATAATTTTGATGGTTTTTGTTTAGAGGAAGATGGTCTTCTTAGGCATAGAGGCCAGATTTATGTTCCCAAAGATGGAGAATTAGGTAGGACATCTTGGCAGAGGCACATCGTGCACCTTATTCATCCCATCTCGGGGTGAAGAAGATGCATGCCACCTTGAGACAGTTGTATCATTGGAGAGTACTTCATCGAAACGTTTCCTAATTCATGTCATGATGTTTAGAGTACCAAAAGTGAAGGCTGAGCATCAACATCTAGCTGGCCTTCTTTTCCCTCATGTTATACTAGAGTGGAAATGGAACACCATTTCCATGGACTTCATTGTTAGGCTACCGATGTCAAGATATCACCATAATGCCATCATGGTCACGGTTGATAAATTGACAAAAGTGGCTCACTTTTCTCCAGTGAAGACCACTTATACAGCTAGTGTAGTGGCACGGGTATATTTGGATGAGATTGTCAGGTTGCATGGGATTTCGTGGAAGATCATTAGTGACCATGATCCTTTGTATGTACTTCTCATTTTACGGACTACCATGTAACATTCCCTCGAGACAAAGATTAATTTCAACATAGCATATCACCCTGAGACAAATGGATAGACTGAGCGGGTGAATCAGATTTTAGAGGACATGCTCAAGATGTATGTGATGGATCAGTAGTCTAGATGGGAGGAGTACTTATACTTGGTGGAGTTTACCTACAATAATATTTTTCATAGTTCTATAGGCATGGCTCCGTTACAAGATTTTTATGGTAGAGAGTGCAGACACCACTTAGTTGGGACAAGCTAGAGGATAGGGTTTCTCTTGGACCAGCTTTGTTGTAGAACATGGAGCGGAGGTGGTTTTGATCAGACCAAGACTACATGAGGCACATAATAGGCGAGAATAAGTATGCGGATCAGCATAGGACTGACCATATTTTTATGTGGGCATGAAGGTGTTCCTTCGTGTTAGGAAACATAAGATCCCTATACATTATGGAAAAGGTTATAAGTTATCTTCTAGATTCATGGGTCTTTTTGAGATCTTGGAGCGTATTGGCCCTTTGGCCTACCATCTAGCATTGCCACCCAGCTTATCTCGAGTACATGATGTGTTCCATGTTTCAATTCTTAGGAGATATGTTGTAGATTCTTCTCATGTGTTATATTGGACATCATTGCGGGTGCAAGATCAAAAGGGGTGATGGTGGATCCCGTTAGCATCCTAGATCACGGGATCCTGGGCCTTTGAGGTAGAGAGGTTGATCAGGTTTGGGTGCGATGGAACAAATATGATGAGACTATAGCTATATGGGAGGATGCTAGTTTCTTTATGAGTTCGGTTTCCACATTTCCTCTCGTGAATTCCAAGAGGAAGTCGAGTCTAAGAGGAGGGGATGTAGTGCCCACTTCCCTTCAACACCAATTGATACTAATCATGACACTATCGACTATATTATAGACATTATTATAGTTTTGATTTAGTATGATCTTGGATATTTGATCATGTATTATTGTTGCCTTTGATTCTTATATGATGAATGATGATTATTAGAGACACTTTATATGTTGATGATGTTATCTTGTTGGACATGGTTATATGATGGATGTTGTTTAGATTTGTGATATTTGGATATTATGAGTGGACATAGAAATGGAAAATTACTAGATGATCATATAGTTGTTGATGAAACTATAATGATATTGTTAGATTGATTTGATGTTGTTATGATTCATATATCTAGATGATTTTTGAATTTTAATTATATTTATATTATTTTAGATGTTCTAATATGGCCATGAGGCCGAAGGAGGTATTTGTGTTTTACAGGTTAAACTATCACAACAAACATCGAGGGATTAGAGACCAACCACATTGGAATTCTAGATGAATTCAACAAGGTCACCATGGCAACTAGTTTTGTTTGTGTGTGTGTTTGTTAGTGTTAGGGATTCCCATGGGGGATCACCTTTAAATGTGACCAAGGGATTTTATGTTTTTCTTTTATTTGGTCCCTTTTTGTTTAATTTTTGCATGTGTTTATTTTGTGGTGCACTTACCCCTTTCTTTCTTTATTTAATGTGGTGTTAATATTGTGAGTAATCATATTGTTTAGTTAATTAATTAAAAGATTTCATAAGAATGTAATTAATAGAGTTGTTGGCTATGTTTTAAAGTGTGTAAGTAATGTGTAAGTGACATACCAACCTTGCCTATGGTTGGAGGTTTAAATATAGACCTTTTAATGCATTTTTACAAGTCAAGTTGAATGTTGTAATTGCACTTTTCTTACATGATTTAATTTTAATCCTTATTGGGTATGGACTTGTTTGAGTGTGTAAGTAAATCTATCACATTATTTACCCACCTATTAATTATGCATTGGAGAATGAAGTTGACCTTGTTTGGGGTTGAGGATGTGTGATGTGGCATCCTACATGGATCCACCTCATCCTCTTCTCTTCCCTATTCTATAAAATTTGAATTTCTTGCCTTGTTTGGGGCTGCTTCACTTTTGGGGAGACTTTATTTTGGGTGAATTTTCTTGTTGTTTTGGGAGCTCTTTCTTGGAGAAGTTTTAGAAGATTTTTGCATGCTTGTATTCGGTTGATATTTGGATTTCTTGCATTGGAAGGAGCTTGTTGTTTTGAACTAGGAACAACTCCATCATGGAGGGGTAACAACTTGGCTCTTGAAATGCTCTTCTTTTGTTTATATAAATGTTCTTGTGTGAATGTTTTGGTATATATTGTGGGTTGTTGGGTAGATGGCCTAGGAATGGTATAGGAGAAGACTATGGGGTTATTTTGTGGGAGGCACAAGTTGTTTTAGGTTGGTATAACAGTGGAGGGAGTTGGGATTTGGGTTCCACCTTACAAATAAATTTCTTGCATTTCTTTACTCGTTATGGGGTGCCATAAGAGGTTAGGGAGATATAAGAAAATGTGAGGAATAAGGGGTACTTGGGGGAGGCATAAGGGCATGAAAGGGTTTGAAATGTAATTCATATATGTATATATATATATATATATATATATATATATATATATATATATATATATATATATATATATATATATATATATATATATATATTTGATGGGTTGTTCTCAGGTGGTGATACCCAATTTTCCTCTTTGGGAGGCATAAGCAACATCCCTCATAGCTTCTTGCTCCTTTGGCTTACATGATGAAGCATGTTTTTGTGTGATGTCTTTCATGTGGTTGTAAAACTACTATTTTGTTTTGGACTGTGTTTTTAATTTGAAATGTGCATGTTGAAAGATTGCATTGTGATGTGGAAGCCTGTTGTTGCCATGAGTTGAAAAAAATTTCTTATTACATTATGGTTGGGGTTCGGGGCCAATGAAGAAGGATGGATTCTCCTCTTCATTGGATGTCTTGGTTGGGTGGAGAGCATTGCCTTTCCCCTAATCCTGTTGTGATCAAATTGGAAGAATGAGAAGAATGCATGTTGTTGTTTTGGAGCTGAGAAAAGATAGTTTGACAGTCCCTTGTGAAATGAAATCTCATTGTAACCTTCCCACTTGAAGTGGATGATCTTGTAAATGTTTGTAATGGAAAGATGTTGTACAAATTTGCAAGTGAAATTTGAAATGTAAAAGAGTTATACTCTCTATTTTGTTTTTGAAAGAATGATAATGTTTTGTATACTATATTTTGAAATCAAATGGAAAGGAGGTTGTATGAGTTTTTTTGGAATTAATGGAAGTGTTTACCTTGTTCATTTGATATTCATCCATTTGAAATTTGTTTTTAGCATACTCTATGAAATATCTGTTTGAAAAGTGGTAAAGTGGAACACATGAAAAGAAAATGCATTACTGCCTTGTACATAATTTATGATTTTGGAAAAAATGAGAGAAGGAAGTTGTAAGTTGTCTTTTGGAATCAATAAATGAATGTAATTCTTTTCTCAAATTTTATTGTTGTATTGAATCCAATCATATAAATGTATTGAAATCTATGTTTGAAAGGAAGAAATGCATGTGAGAAAAATACGATTTCGTCTCTTTGAAATGTGAAAAATTTGAAATCAGGATTGCATTTTGGTCTTGAATGGTTTGATTTGAGTCAAATAAAATGTGTTATATTGGTATTGGAATCTATTCTAAATACTTGGAAGAAGAAATGGAAAATAGATCCATCAAAATTTGATCCTTGTTATTTGTAGTTTCAAACTGGCAATTATCTCAATAAAAAAACGTCTGATTCAAACTTGTAACAATAAAATAACAAATTTAATGATTGATATGAAGTAGTAGACCCTAATCAAGTTCAATTATACAAAAACAATTAAAGGAAATATTTCAAAACTTAGCCAAATAAGGCTCAATCGTTTTAAAGTCGTTTTGTTGTTAAAATGTTAAATTGTCGGATTGGAATTTAATCAAACAGATCTATCTCATAAAATTATCCTAAATCCATCTAAGAGCATTACTCCATGTCTATTTGACATGTAGAGAGAGGAAGAAAGTCAAATTGAATAAATCTTACAAGTTAAAATTTACCAATTCGCACTATGAAATCCTACAGGCCATTTTCTTAAAATTGACCCCTTAAAATTTATCGAAACCAAAAATTATTGATCGTATGCAAAGAGTACATCCAGATCTTTCCAAAATTCCTTGTTTTCCCCAAACCAAGCCTTATATCAAAATTTATGGCCCTCTGAAGTTTTTCTTCCTTGGCGTCAAATTTTAAAAAAAAATCCTTTGCGAGCGGCGGCCGAATTTTTCCCTTAGAGCTTAGGAAAATTTTTGGGAAAATTTTCCAAATTTTCCCAACGCCCTGCCCGGCCCATAGCAAATCGAGGCTACCACATGGTACCATGAGGTGTCACGAGGGCGGATCCCTTTTTTAACCTAGCACTTTCAAAAAAATTGGAAAATTTTACAAATTTTCCCCCTGTCCTGACCAATTAGGTGATGCCATGTGGCGTCACAAGACATCGGTGGAAGAACGGGTCCCTTTCGTTGTCCACGTCTCTGAAATTTTTTGGAAATTTTTCCAATTTTTCCCTACTATTCCACTGACCCACAACCTATCTGGGGCTACCACATGGCATCGCGAGGTGTCGGCGGAGGCGCAGGTCAATTTTACCCTCTTAGCCCTTCGAGGCATTAAGCCAATTTTCTCCCCACTTCCCTGCCTTCCCCGCATTGACTTTAGGAGATGCCACATGTCCCTTGCAGACTCGTGGGAGTGTAGTTGCAAAGATGACTTTCACCCCACCCGGGGGAATTTGTAAAATGTCTCCTACCGCCTGTTCTCCCTGCTGGCTGACTTGTGACGTGCCACATGTCCCTTGTGGACTAGCGGACCCATGGGAGCACGGGCACAAATGTCATTTTTATCCTGCATGGGTGTTTTTCCAAAATTCTCCCCGCAGCCTGCCAACCCACCCTTTGGGAAAATTTTCTCCCTGGGGCCAGCAGGCTTGCCCTTGGGGAAAATTTTCACCCCATGGCCCACCGGCCCATAACTTAAAAAATATGAGGAGTTAGGAGTACTTCTTTATATCACTAGAAAGGTGAGAAAATTTCCTATCCAATGGAAGTAATTTAGAATTTTTTGAATGAGTTAACTATGAGAAAAATCAAGTTTAAACTTTAAGCCTGTTAGGGAGTGGGTATGGTGAGGAATTACCCTCTGAACCTAATTGAAACTTCTAACCCTAAATTTTGGACCTTATGACTTCTTATAATTTTTAATAAAATAAAATTATATTCTATTAGATTAGAGTTGTTCCAGAACCTGTTAGTGATAACTATTTTCTTGTAACCCAGTTGTAGACTCTTTTAAACAAAAAAATTGTTCCATAATTTTTCCTAACTAACTCTAGGTTGTTTCTTGGGTGTCAAGTGGGTTGTTTTAGCGGGTGTTACAATGGATTGGACTTGACCTGGCCCTTAGGAATTTGGCACGGGAAAAGGGGAAATTATAGTCCTCCCTTCCTAAGAAATGCTTGACCCCCAAGCATTATCTGTCTCCACTGTTGATTGAATACCGCACTTGTAAGTTTCTCCACCTCACCCTACCGTCCACCAAGGATCTGTGTAATCTAAAGTAACCAATAAATCCCATGCCATCATCATGACCACCATATAGTACCAAGAGCAATTTTGTCTGTGAAGTAGAATGATACCCAACCAGAATCTCCACTTTGGTACCCGCACCGAAATTTCCAATCGGTCCAATCCCTGCCAATACAAGGTTGTCATCATGGAATCACTCATGATCTCTCCAATCAAATCCTGAGTATGAATGTTCACTTTGAATCCTGTAGAGTCCCCTAAATCACCCTGTGAAACAACCTGTTTACGCACAAATGGTGCTAAATCTCCCACCTGACCTACACTCATGTGAGAGAAAGGATCCTCATCGTATCTCGATGTTTTCTGTGGAGGAAAAGTCCCAAGACTCTAGTAGGAGTCACCAACCGGCAATATCAGCTCCACATAGTCCACCTCCTATGCTGAATGTGAACCTACTAAATAACCATGATTCAATTTCATCTCTCCACTAACTAACACGTGGGTGAAGTGCTCACCGGGCATAGAAGTAGTAAAATGCAGAGGAGTGTTATCCCATGTTGATTCAAATTATGATGAACTCGTAATCTCTGACTTGTCATAGCGACAAACCGTATATGGCTTAAAAGTTGAGGATATCCTCCCTCAATGTATGCCATATGAACCTCTTTGACATGAGCTTGTAGATCTCATCAAATCTCAAGTGCCCAATCAAGGAAGAACAATGCACATGTCGCAATATCTCCATCCTCAACCATAACTCCAACACAAGGCTCTAGCTTCCTTGAGAGAATATGATCTCATCCTCCAATCTGTAGTTTTCATCCTATATGTGGCCATCCAAAATCTCACAAGTGTTTCGGTTCTTGGAGTACTCAACAAGAAAATGAGATCTCCATTCTCTGAAACTTTAGATGACCAACATAATGATAAATTCAGATGGTTTGAACTGTAATCCCAATCTCTATAACTATCTCATGTGCAACACTATTGGTTACACCCGCATTCATGACTCTACTCACCCCATCTAGATTCAAAGTCTCCATCCTATCTAACTCACTCCATAATTCTACATCATCCGACCCACTCTCCACATAAGTCATTATGGTGTGCTCTGTGCCTGCATCAAATAATCCGTCAGAATAGGAGTCATCGACAAACATATCACTTGTCTCATTCCTTGTGATGTCACCATGATCCATAAGATGTTGAGTTCCTTCACAATTCAACCATTGCAATGAAATGCTTCTTTCTTCACCAATCACATCTTTTACAATCTACCCTTGTATACCATGAAATCTAATTTATTTGTTTTCCTTGAAAAATTTTAGTTTATCCACATGAGGGATGAATGCAAATTTCCCAAAATATGGAAGCCAATATGTCCAATGAATGATTCCAACTTTAAATAACCCAAATGTACAAACACATTCAAGTACTTCACATATCTTAATGACAATAAACAAATGAGTTACCTTCTTAGTGCAAGACATGTCTTTCCATGGACATAACTCAGCAATCCCTTCTATGTTGGGAATGCAAATGGCTGCTTCCTCATCATAATTTATTCTCTTTCCCTATATTTTCATTTCATCTTAAATGCAAGAGAAAGGGAAATCAACATTAGAACTCATGCATCCATAAACTTTATCATAAGGAACTTCATGCCTCTTATTGTACCCATTGATTCTCATCATGAGAGAAGACAACACATCTAAAAGAGAATAATTTGGGCTTCTCATCATACCTTTGCAAATTAGAATTTCTAATATAGGATCAACATATTCATTCTCCTTTGATTTTTCAACACATGCATCATCATATTCCTTAACATCATGAAACCATTGCATCCCAAAAATAGTCTTACCTCTAGCAAATTCAACCACAATAAATATAGCACATACCTCATGTCCTCTAACTATCATGGGCTCAATTCTTTGCCAACATATGCTTATTAGTTGAATGAAGAGCAATGGGAATGGAAGATGTGTTTATCCTATCTATCATACCTTGAGACGTGATTATGAAATAGTCTTCCCCAATCATCCAAGTATATAAATGTTGTCCCAAATAACGAGAGACATGGAAACAACATAGGAGAAATCAACAAGCTAGGAAAATGGAAACCATTCTCATACCTTAGGATGCTAAAGTCATGAATGCACCTTGAATTCCACTCTTCTTTTTTAACAGCAAATTGCACCTTGATTCTTTGAGAACTTTGAGGACCAAATTCTCCCACTAACACTTCCAAGGGTTTCACCATGTAGCTGGTATAAAAATCAGTCATGGGCTCTATTAATAAAGTATTTTCTCCTCTCTTTATGACTGTTGTTATACAGTCTAGTAGGATGAAGATGATTAAAAAATATTCTCTTACCCTTTTTAGCAATCAAAAAACCAATGCTAGTACCTTGAGAGTTACTCTCCCTTCTTGCACTAGAGTCTCCAATGAAGAAATCATGCACAAAGTTTTCAAAATCAGAATTGATAGTTTTGGATAATTACAACATATTACCAAGATCCCATACCTTATAATGCCCATGAACCCTTGTATCATGTAAGGTCTGTCATCTTTTCTTCTCTTGTATCTCCTCATAAAGAAGATTATCAAAACGTTCACCTTCTATCGCTACTTTAGAAACCTCCAAAACAACACCATCCCTATTGTGATTCATGATTTTAGATGGAGAATAAGTGGAACAAGAATCAACACCTTTCACAATTTTATGCTCATTACTGCTTGGTAAATCCATCCCATATGATAATGACTTATTCTTTGGAGGATTGATAGGTACCTTTTGGATTGAAATATCTTTTTCAGTTTTGCAACCAACCAGCCATGTTTGTTCATACCTTTCAATGCCATCAATGTCCTCCATGTGTTCAAGATAGACATATGTTGAGCTACCCCCAACATTGTTGCTTGAGTGCCTTTCAAGGCCATCAATGTCCTTCGTGTGTTCAAGATAGACATATGTTGAGCTGCCCCCAACATTGTTGCCTGAGTGCCTGTTGAAATTATTTGAAAGATGATCAAAATTTTCTGGTTTGGAAATTACAGCAGGCTGCAATTTTACACCAGTGTCCATGTGAGGCTCCTCCTCATGTGCTAGCTGCTCCATAGAGTCTTCTTTCGGGGGTGTAGTATTTCTTGCATCAATTTCCCTCATCATTTCCTTGAACTCTTATATGTGTTTTCTTTCTTGAGTCACTATCAACCTAGCAGCTCTAGCTCTACTATTCCATTCCTCGCACTTTTTAAGAGTTTCCATTACATTCTCCTATCTTGCATAAACAAATTTCTTCTCCTGAGCTGGAATAATTTCTCTAACAAGAAAATTTTCACTAATGCAATTATTTTTCTCAATGGAAATCATACCCTTTTGTCTAGAAGATTCTTCTTCAAATGAGTTCTTTTGTAATTCAAGTACTAGCATATGATGACCTTGCTTGGGCTTGCTACCAATCTTCATCATGCAATAATCTGGAAATGACATATTATCTCTGAAACCCTTACTCAAATATTAGTATTTCCTCCAACAAGAATCCTCATCAATCACCTCTATTGGGTGCCATTAATTATTGTTCTCACCTTTTTCTTATTGCCTAGATTTTCTTTGATTCAAATTCTAAGTGAGTTGACACAAATAAAGGTTAGTGGCTTCCTGTTGTTTCACCATGTTAGTGAACATTTCCTTCATAAAACCTCCTTTGAGACCTTTCCAAACTACCATATTTAACCCACACAAGATGGAGGAACAACAGCTCTGATACCATTGAAATATCCCTAATGAGATACCACTTAAAAATGCACAAAATATAGAAAACTTATAGCCACATAAAATACTGATTTTACCATATTTTTATAGTTGGGACAATGAACTAAAGAAACTTAATATTTGCCAAAATATCCACCCAAATTACTTGAAAATTTTAATAGAGCTTGATGTTATTATAGATGACATAATAAAAATATTTTTGGTAATTTTACACAAATCAACATGTTGCAAAAAATTGAGAATGCCCGAGGCGGCTGGAAAATACCGAGGTTTGTAACCCTCTAAATACAAGAGTAGTAATAAGGGTCTTTGGAAATAACATTAACAGATATAGGTAGTAATAGTTCCACCTTTAAATCTGAAAATGACTGACTGGAAAACCCCCAAATAAAGGCTGCAAGTCACCTCACTTGGAATGGGGTCGGAAAATGATGGAGGTGCCTTCAAAAGACTACCACACCTGGACCAAATGGCTACCATGTATCTAATATGGAGCCCCTACTTATCTTCCCCAAATTCCCCCAAGACCCTCGAGATCCTTCCTCTAAAACCTCTGTTAATGTCTCTGCCACATAGCCCTAAAAGCAGCTCCAAAATGACAGACTAGGGTAGATCTCTCACTACCGAAGAATTCCTTGCTAGCTAGGGACAGGTCTCTCACCACCAAAGCTAGGGTCCCTGTGGGATTTTCCTCCACAAGCTTTAGATGCGCAATGAAGAGTGAATTTGCACAAGAATGGGTCAATAAAATATATATGCCAAAAATTTCCTTTCCTTTCTCCCCCAACTCCTTATATACATTCTAAAGCAAAAGATCCCCAATAGACCCTATACACATTTCATTCTATGGAGGGGCCAATAAAATAAAGTGACTTAAGTTACTTTTCCCCTTTAAGTTGCCATGGTCCAAAAGTGACCCTCAACACAAAATTAGACTATTAGAACCACATGGCCCCCTCCCCATAGCTCCCACGTCCATAGCTCCTTGGGTCTGACCACGGCTTGGACTTGACCTGGCCCTTAGGCCTTTAGCAAGAAAAGGGGACATTATAGTGAAGTGCCCGCTCCTCTTAGACACTTATTACACATTGATTTTTTATTTATCATGGAATATTGACATAGACCTTATTGTATTGTTTTACATTAGCATGATGTAGATGGTAGAGATATTATGATTATCGATATGTTTTGATTTATATTATGGCTTGTATGGATTCTAGAGTCATGATAGACATTACGTGTTAATGATGATGATGATGTGTTTTAGCACTTATATATATATACACACACACACACACACACACACACACACACACACACACACACATACTGAAATTCTGAATTCTTGTTATATTTACTATGTTTTGTGTTCAAACTAATCTTGTGATCTTACTGAAATTGATGTAACGGTAGAGCTGAAATGTTTATGAAATTGTAAACGAATGATGACATTACTTATCTTCGATGATGATTTCGTGATATGATGATGTTCTTGATAGATGTACATATATTTTATTATTGATATATTTAACGCGCCACGAGCCGGAAGAAGTTATTATTTAACATTTCGGTGATTGTATCACAACAAATAAATTGGGGTAGGAGACCAACCGTAGCATAATATCTGGTCGTTGCAACATTGGTCACCATGGAAACTTTGTGTTATGTTATTGTTGTTTATTGTTAGGATCTTAGGAGGTTTTTATGGGGCAATAACCTCAAATAGTGACGATGGGCTATGTGTTGTTATTGTCACTTTTATTTTGATTAATTTTTGTGGATGTATTTTATTATTGCAATCTATTCACTTTTGTTTTGTTGATTAAATTTACCCTTATTAGTAATTAAGTATACTAATTAAGTTGATTTTTGGATGTGACCATAAGGGGGCATTTATTTGGGTAGATAATCCTTTTGATCTTGTGATTTGAAGTTGGATTTAATTATTTTACTTGGTGTGTACTCAACCCATCTCCCCAAACTCGAAATTTGACTTTCAAAACCAATTTTGGAGGCTTGTGGGACAAGTTAAGCTTGTCCCACACCTCTTAAATTCATCTACCAACTATACCTATGGGGTAAGGGGTTAAAATTAGGCCCCATTATGTGATTTGGATGGTAAAAGGTGAATTTATTAAACTTTTTCTTGTATGAGTTTTAATGGTGTCCTTTTGAGGTATGAAGTATGGATTAGTGTGTGTAAGAGGCTTGTCATATCCTCAACCACCTAATTACTAACATTGGGTTTGATGTTTGACTTGGGGATGTGGAGTTGAGGAGAAGTGATGTGCCATCCTACATGGATCCACCTCACCCTCCTCTTCTCCTTTTTCTATTTATTCTTTTTTATTTGATGGAATTTACTTGGAGATTTTGGAGATTTCTTTGGGAAGAATTTCTTGGTTTTGGAAGAGGGAAAATCTTGTTGAAGATTGTGGAAGCTTTTGATGGCAAGGTAGGTCCTTTTCCTTTATTGTTCATTTACTTGTTTATGTGTGTGTACAAAGAAAATGGTTATATGGTTGAGATTTGTGTTGGGTTGGGTATATTTTTTCCTTAAGAAAAGGTGTAGGAGATGGAAAATGGGACTATTTTGGGAGGCAAAAGGAAATTATGTTGCATAATGGAGGGTGTATGAGTGGGAGTTCCCCCTTTGCGGAGATAAAATGGTAAACTTGTTATACTTGTGTACTTGCATTGGGAGGGAAAAGGGATGTGTTGAGAATTTTTGTGCATTTGGAGGCTTGTTGGATGGAAATCCTATCTCATTTGGGAGTTATAAGGAGATGGTTCCCATTGTTTTATTCTCCCTTTGGCTTGATCTATAAGCCTATGTGTTTAAATGTATGCATTTTGTTATGGTATCTTGGTGTTGAATTTATTGCTTGAAATGTTGGCATGTGTGTTGTAATGTTGAATAAAATTTATAGTTGTCATTGGTTGCAAACATTGTTTATTCTACTATGGTTGGGGCTCTGGGGGGTGTGTGTGATGAGAATGTCTTCTTATTATCATTAGAATAAAGTTTTGGAGGTAAGTGTTTCCTACACCCCCTCTTTTGTTTTTGATTTGAAGAAAAAGAGAAGCTAAGGAGTTGAAGATAAGAGGAGTTACCCTATTTTGGAGTCGATGAGATCACCCTTGTAATGATTTTCACTTTGTTGTAAAGTGAAAGATTCAATCTTGTATTTTTGGGAAATATTCTTAAAAACTTATTTTGTTCAAATTGATGAAAGGAGGAACTACTATGTTGTAAAAGAATGAACTAAGCTTCTTGAGAAAATATTGTATTGTTATCTAGTTATAATTTAAATAGTGTAATGATTGGAAAGAAGGACTTGAAAGTTGTATTCAAATGGGAAATGCATTTCTTTCAAAAATTGGAAATAATTTTTTTGTTTCTTTTGTTTTCCTTTGGTGGAACTACTATGTTTTTAATAGAAGAATGAAAGAAAGCTATATTTTATTTTCCTTTTTAGAATAGATATCATTCTTGTTGTGGAAAGAAAAGAGACACTCTCATTTAGATAATAAGACTTTGTATATAGAGAAGTTGGAATATATTGGCATGCCACTACCCTTGTATGCAAAATATGAAGATGTTGGATTGCAATAGCCTAAACTAAAGTAGGAAACAATGAAATTTACCTCAATGTAATTGGGATGGTGTATACATTTGCTTGAGTATCTTGAAGTTGGTTTAAAATGAAGAAATGACATCAACCTATCAACTAGTGAATGTAGGCACCTTAAATAAATTTAATATTATCATAGAAGTCAACTAAATTAGAAAACATGCTGGAAAATACACTAGATTAAGGTTCTTTTTTCGGGAAACAGAACCACTGCCTGTTCAAAGAGGCGGTTTCAAAACCCATCCAACGTAGAGCGGTGGTCGATCAACCACTCACCGGGAAGGGCGATAGTCACAAGACCACCGGCCTGCCTGTGGTGGTGGTTTTGTCACTTTTATGGAAAAATAAAATTATCAAACTGTGCAAATCTAGGATGAATTTAATCAAAACCAGAGCTTTAAAATTATAATATGAAACTACCAGCAACTAGTAAATGAAAAAATTTATTCGTTGGAGCATTTAAACCCATTTTTGGGCACCCAAATGTGTAAATAGAGAAATGATTGAAAAAGGAAAATATGTATAGGTCCAGATCTGTAATATATATATATATATATATATATATATATATATATATATATATATATATATATATATATATATGATTAACAAACTATGAGTACAAGATTTGTGAGTATACATACAATGGTGCACTAAATGCAACCATATCCAAATGCAAATCTAGATTTTACACTCCAAATTAAAGAATATAATGTCTAGAACTAAGAAATACATTGGAATCCTCATGGAATTAACCCTAGACCCACAAAGGGTTGTTCCTACCATGTTTAACAAACTAAAAAATGAAATGAAACAAAAATATGAGCAATGATCTCCATGGGAACCCTTCCAAGCTTCCATGGCCTCCATGGCCTCCATGCTCCCAAAACCTTAAAAAAATGAGATAAAATTAGGTCATAAGAGTATAAGAAAGAAGCCTTAAGGATTTTTAGGGTATTCCTAATCTAAGGGCCCAAAATGATTTAATCTAATGGATGAGATTTCACCCTACAATTTTAAGTGATGTGATTTTTGTGGGAATGGAAAATTAATTAAAAGGTAGGGGAAATGGGTTGAATGGGGCCACTTAAGGGTTAGAGTAAATTGTGACCTTAGTCTTAGGTTATTAAGTAAATAAATGACATTGGAATTATAAGGATAAATTAATTAATTTTGAAAAGAGTAACTTGGCTAATGAATTAAAAAGGGGTAATTATTGGAATTTAAATGTATAGTTAGATGATCTAGTGTGGGAAATTGTCATTAAGTTATTATGAAAGTAAGAACCAAACTAACCTAGGAATATTGACCTAGTTGATATCTTAAATAAGGTGAATTAATAGAAACCCTAGTAGAGGAGAAATGGTTTGGAAGGCATTATAATATTTAATTATTTATAAATTTTTGATAACCTCATTTGAGATGTGGAACTTATTAAATAAGAAATATTTAAATCTAGTTGTTTGATATCTTATCGCAACCTTCCTTTAAAAAATAAAAATAAAAATTTATCTCGTAATTTTCCTAATTAACTAATAGGAATTATCTTGGTTTTTGTGCATGGAAAATTTTTGCGTTACACTTGGTATCAGAGTTGTGGGTTCAACACTTGGACCCATAGGCACACAAAAGTAAAAATAGTTAACCTAATAAAACTACAACTATATCACACAACATTGCATGATATTTTAAAACGTAGAAAACCTATAAAATTGAAACAAAACTAAGATGATGATGAACTAACTCTTGTCCTGATCTATGTAGGAGGCATGGATTGGATGATGAGTTATTGCATGTTGAGTTCAATATGCCATCCCATAGTAGGTGGTTTCCACTATATTACCACGAGATACTACAAAAATTAGATGATGTTAATGCATCTATACGAGGTACGAGTGGTGGGGAGACAAGCTATTTAATATGATAGAGAGCCATCGGGAGAAGCTCGTATACCTTCATGACATACCGATAAGTATATAGAAGAGAACTCACATGCAGAGTCTACTAGTGTAATGACCACTTCTCTTCAACACTAAATGAAACATGATTATATTTTCTGAATTATTATGATTGTAAACCTTGTTGCTTTATTCTAATTAGCATACTAATAAGCGGCATCATGACTCCTTTGAGTTTTGGTTATTGTTATTTTAAATATATGTCATATTGTGGACCTTGATGGACATTTAAGGATAAAAAAATTAGCTAGAATGTTTGCATTTTCATAATTTGATTGTGATAGCATTACTCTTCGAGATTGTTTTGTTGTAATTGGTTTATCTCTATGACTAGACACATAGACACTATTTTGCTTTATTACTAGTAGATGTTAATAGACAAATGACATTTACACATTGTGTTATGGAAATTCAAGGATAGACATTATTGTAACCAAAATTATTAACTTTTGATAGACATTCAGTATGGAAGAAAACGATATGTTGTTAGATAAATATATGTTGATATTTCAAATCATTTTCATGATTGGTTTTTATTATTATGACTCAAATTTATTTTTGTGATTGAATTGATATTGGAAATCGGAGAAATTGTGAACAAGTAAAATTATTTCTTTGATCGATGATCCGGTTGGTCTTTGATCTTAGTTACAAACTGATGTATGAGTAGAATCAAAATGTTGAAAATGAGAATAATTGTTAAATTACTTGGTCTTAACAATAGTAGTTATGATTTTGATGTTTGAAATTGATAGTTAGATGTAATTGTTTTATTACTTCGATATCGTTAATATGGCCATGAGGCCAGAATGGTATTGTGTGTTTTGTAGGAAAACATATCACGACAAACTATGGGGGGATTAGAGACCAACCACATTGGAATTCTAGGTGAATTCAACAAGGGTCACCATGGCAACATGTAATTGTGTGTGTTGGAATTATTGTTAGGGGGAAATTGTGACCAAGGGGTTATGTTTTATCTTTTATTTATTTTCCTTTTGATGATGTTAGTATGTGATTTTAGTAATGTAATTCATTATATTAATTATTTGGAATTAGGAGTATGCATTTTACCCTTTATTATTAATGGGTTGTAGTGTCTTAATTAATGCTAATTTAATCGTGTCCTAAACTAAGTATAGATGTGAACAAAGGAATTTATTTATTAGGCTAGATTTCTCTTGGATTTTGTGTTGATATTTGAGTGCTTGGGAATCTTGAGTGTTGTACACTCTACCCCTTCATGGAAATTCGAATTTTGCCTTAGAGGCCAATTTTGGAAGCTTGTGGGACAAGTCAAACTTGTCCCACACCTCTTAAATGACTATTCCAACCCTACCTATGGGTTGGGGGTCAAAAGTGGACCCCAATAGGTGTTTTGGGTTCAAGACAAAAAGGTAAAATGTTGAGTGCACTTTCTTTCATGTAATTAATTTTTCCTTAGGAGGTGTGGGATTAGATTGTGTGTGCAAGTAATATGTCATTTATTAACCCACTTATTAATGGTGCTTTGGGGTTTGAAGTTTGAATTTTGGAGGTGGAGATAAGGATGAGTGATGTGGCGTCCACATGGAGCCACATAACCCTCCTCTCTCCCTTTTCTATTTAATCAAGTTATTTTATTTATTGGGGTTACTTCATTCTTTTGTGTTCTTGTTTTTTTTTTTGGAGTTAGAGGATTTTGGGAGTTCTTTTGTTCTTTGTGAGAGCTTGTTGGTGATTGTGGATTTTTAAAGATTCTTGATGTTTTTGGGCTTGAAGAAGCTTGTTGCATGGCTCGAGATCAAACTCTACCATGGCAAGGTAGGAGCTAAACTCTTGTAAATGCTTTCTTTTATTTTGCATGCATATGTTCTTGTTTTGAGTGTTTTGGAATGCTTGTTGGGTGCTTGGGTAGATTTCCTAAGCGTGGTGTAGGAGGGGACTATGGGGAGATTTCATTTAGGGAGGAATAAGATTTTATTTCATGTTTTGGAGGGATTTTGGATTGAGTGCCCCACCTTGGAAAAGAAATTGCTTGGATTTCTTACTTGGTTATTTTGTTTAAAGAGCCATAAGAGGTTTTTGAGGGAGGCATAAGAGTGTGTAGGAGTTTGAGATGTTTTTTGGAGGTTTTTAAGGTGGGCTCTCATTTCCCATTGGGAGGCATAAGTGACTTCCCCATAGGTTCTTGCTCCTTTAAATTTCATTTAGAAGCCTTGTATATTTTTGTTGCTTTCCTTCTTATGTTGTATTTGAATTCGGTTGTGTTTGGAATGGTTGTGAAATACTTGGTTATGTGTTGTGGAAGATTTTTTGTTGTCATGGTTGAATCCATTTTCCATTGCAATGTGGTTGGGGCTCGGGGCCAATAATGAGGATGGCTTCTCCTCCTCATTGGAATTCTTAGTTGAGTGGAGAGTATTGCCTCTCCCCCTTTTTGTGGTGATCAAATGAAGCATGAAGGAGCTCTCTTGATGGTTGTGTAAAATTTGGAGCTTTCTTGGTGCCTTTAAGAAATCCTTCCTTGTGATTAAGCCTTCTTATTATTCCAACCCATGGTGGAAGTTTTTAATAATATATTTGGATAGGTAATGTTGTATTGTAAGTTGTAATATTATTTGATGAAATCTCATTGAAGAGTGGTAAAACTTCCTTTCTCCTTAAAATTGTAGTATGGAAGAAAAGAATCAAAATGGAATGTATATGTAAAATTTTAATTGAAAGTTGCTTTGTGGGAAGAGGAAGGTTACCTTCATTATTGTAGTTGTTTTATTGATTATGTGAAAGAAGAAATATAGAAGTTGTAATATGTAAAAACATGCATGCTTAGTAAACTTGTATGTAGAGTTAAGTTGTTAGTAGTTGTTTGAGCTAAGAAGTTGTAATGAAAATGGAAAAGAACTACAAATTTGAAGTATGTTGTTATAATTTAAATATTACATTATTGTAGTAAGGAAAAGAATAACAATACTAAAGTAGATTTAGATCTTTTTACTCTAGGAATTGAAAGAAAATTAGTTGAACAAAATGATTCATTGTTGTTGCTACTTATTGAACAAGAAATGATTTAAAAATGAGTAATTTTAACTATGAAATGAATAAATGACGTTAAATCTTACAACTAGAAAATCTAGGCATATAAAATCAAGATTAGAATGTATTTTTAAACATTGTAGTAACTTTTGTTTTTGGAAAATCATGGCTTTGATGGTTCTGTTTCTAAGAAATAGGACCGCCGCCCTGTGCAGAGCAGTGATCTCGTAACTACCGCTCAGGAAAGGCGGCGGTCTCAGAACCGCCACTTTGTAAGGCAGCAATTCACGGTTTACCACCCGGGTAAGGTGGTGGTCCTAGGACCATCGGTCTGCTCTCACGGGTGGTAGTTTTGTCACTTGCGGTGGAAAAACATAGTTTCGCGCCTGTGCAAGTTTTAACTTAATTTAATTAAATTTTAAGTTTGTAAAATTTCATAAGAAACTTCCAACAAGCAAAATATGGTTATAATTCATTGTTCAAGCAAGTAAAACTTCAAAGTGGAAAATTAAAAGAGCTAAATCTTTTATATTAATGCTGGAAGGGTTTTTCCCCAAATGGAGAACCCCAAATACAAATGGCTTGAAATAAAACCAGTTTGGAAAGGAAAACATCCTTCAATCCTTGAATGAAATAGATTACAACAATAAAACTACAATCTAAACAAATCTAAACTTGATCTTGAAGAAAATCCTCCATAGTTCTTCCTCTCTTGCTCCCATGGCTTTCTTTGCTCCAACCTACAAATCAAACAAAAGAAAATAGACCAAATGAGGAGTTTAGAATAAAGGAAAGGTTTTAATAAGAATTCATAAGGATTTTTAGGGTTAGTTTGGAACCCTAGGATCTAAGGGTTGAGGATCAACCCTACCTTTATTGGAAGGAATAAAATATTTATTATATGCTTAAATAAATTGTAAGGGTATGTGTAGATGAATGAATGGGGCCATTTAATTACCTTATGTGTAAGTATTTTCCTAGTTCCTAGTATGTTTAGGTAAATTAATGAAATGTGGAATATTAAGGATAATAGGATAATGAAAGAAAATGACTAAGTATAAGGTTGGCCATGTTGGGATTGATCATTAATTAAAGAGAAGAAAGAATTTAACCAAGCAAATTAAATTATGGTACCTTCCTAGTTGAATGTTAATTAATTGAATTAGAGATAAATTAAAAATACTTAATCTTTGAACTAGACCTAGTTCCCCAATCATAAGGTTGAGAATATTAATGTAAGTTAATTTAATGTACCCTAGGGGTTGACATCCTTGTAATCTTATAACTTAAACCAAAAAAATTAGTCGCAACTTTCGAGATAATTGTTTAAGGTTTCAGTGTGTTCTAGAACGTCATTTTTGTGGGTGTCAAATTTGGTATCAGATTCATGGGTTCAATGCTTGGACCACAGGATGATATTGAAAATAGAAACCAGCTAGCAAGACTTGAACCTCCATAATTAAAAGAATAATAAAATAATAAAGTTGTTCAAATTGTTGAACTTGCCTAGTGGCATTTTTTTGAACCTAGATAACTAAAGATGTTAAAATTAAATGGATATTCTTGTCAAATTTTAACATAACAAGAACTTGTTTCCCTTTGAAAATATGTTGTTTGATGAGTGCTCACTTTTTCTTTAGTCTTATGATGCGATAAATCCTTTTGGAATCCTCCTTTTGGAATGATAAATTGTTTGGTGTGAGTCTTGTGGTTTGGCTTTGTGGTTGTGTGCTAGGGTCAGAAAGAGTAAAATAGAAGTTGTTAGTCATCTAAAGATCCCCTTTTTCCTTCAAGTGGTTAGACAAGTTAGTTTGGTTGCCGCCTTGGCGACTTAATCCTTGTATGAGTAAATGGATATTAGGTCTTGGTGTTACCTTGATCTAGCCTTGCGTATGCATCCTTATAACTGAGCTCGAGGTATAGCACCCCTATTAGCGGCCATGAAGGGCTGCAAAGTGACTGTGATGTGGACTTTTGTATTTTATATTTGTAAACTTGTGTTATTTTATCAAGGACCAGCACCTTATTTTATGATTGGATTGAGAAGATCTGACTCTTTTAGTTATTTATATTTTTGCAAGAATTTTTAGACATTGCAATGCGGCTACTTAGCCACTTCCTTTGATTTTTGATATTTCTTGGATTTTACTTTGACTAGTGACTCGAAGCTCGTTTATCTATTGGCTACTTAGCTAAATGTTACGTGACTCTTTCTTGCATGTTGTTGAGTTGGTTCTATGTTGTTTGTTTTGTGACATTCCGTTGTATGGGGTACACCCTAGGTTCCTTGAATGTCTTCTTAGGTGCCTTAAGTTAAGCCTTGGTTTTGGAAAGTCGGAAACCTAAGTGTGCCTAGGATATTGGAGTGAATCTTTGTTACTCAGTCTTATAGAGTGAGAGAGTTTGTGGTGTAGTGTGGTCTTGTTGGCAGTTTTATAGCTACGGTGGTGATTCTCTTACAACCTGGTAAGGGATTTCCTCCTCGTCAGAGTATATGTGTTTGGTTATGAGCTTATGGTTTGTGTGAGGTTGGATTGACTCTTGGTTGACTGTATATTTTGCTAGATAAGTGTTTGTTTGGTAGTGATGTTCCATGATGGCATGCTAAGTTTTATCATGGTTTCCTTGTTTCTTTATGGAAAGTATTGACTTGTGGATTGTATGCATTTTGGTAGTTATGGTTATATTTAAGCCCATTCGGGAAGTGTGTTTAATTAAGTGTGCTTGTCTTGATCTCATTGACCTATGAATAAGGTTACCCTTGTCTTAAACCTTTAGATTGTTATGAGTAAAACCCTTATGACCTTTTAATCTTTGGATTATGTGGAGACACTTATGAATGTTGTTGGGCCTTTTGAACCTTTCTCTTAAAGATGTTAGTTTGGTAGATCTTAATATTTTAATCTCGGTGGTGCTTATCTTGTGCTTCTTCTTTTAAAACTATAACTCTTGGTCGTAGAGTCCATGTTTGGATAGATTAATTGATTGTTCTCTTGTATTTGATGTTTTCTAATGGAATGTGGTGTCCTTGGAGTAAAATTTGCATAGTCATCTTGTTGCTTGGCTGGTGGTATCTTGTGGAAATATGGGTGTTGATTTGAAAACTTTCCTTGTCTTATTATGCAAGTAAAATTTTGAACCTAAACAACAAACATTGTTAAACCTCGTAAATTCATAAAATTAAATATGCCTCTTTAATGAGTCTTCCTTGTAACTTCATTTGAAATTTGTAGAGACCCACTAGAAATGTTTAATGATGCTTGTAATTATTTGATAAACCCTTGAAATATTGATGTGGTACACGTTGAATGATAGATTCCTAGTTCTTACAAAATTAATGATGCGGTTGCTATGTTGAATGCCTCTTGTTCCTATAGAATTAGAGATTTGATGTGTTGATTTTTCTCTCTCTCCCATGAAATTAATAATGTGATTTGGTTGCCTCTTCCTTCTCATTAAAATATATTTGGTAAAATGATTAATTGATCATAAGGAGACCCTAATTGAGGAACTTGAATTTTGAGACAAAAGTAAATAAATAAAATAGAACACTAGGAAAAAATAGGAATTGTTTTCTTGATATAATCTTGGTAGAATACTAAGAAAAGTCAAACTCTGTGGCAAGAAATAGAAAGGAAAATTTTCTCATTTTACCTTCTTTAGAAGTAAAATAAATGTTGTTTCTACCTATTCAAGATGGCGAGAGATCATGCCCCCTTAGTGGTGCTCTTTATAACACAAACTTGTAATGTCATAATAAAAGGAAGTTTTAATCAAGAAAACTTGTAAGGATTGTGTTTAACAAGAAAACTATAACTTTGGACTTAATAATTCAATTTATAAAACAACTAAGATTTATGTGTGTGAAGTGCAATGTTTAGTTGAACCTTTAGTTTTTTCGCCTACCCGAAATTGTGAAAACACCTTGTTGATAGTGATGTGTTCAAATTGTGTAGTACTCCCTTGTTCATAGATGTATGTGCCTTTCCCTTGTAGGATTTTGGTTTGTCGTAACCTTGTTTCCTTGTATCTCGACGAGTGTGAGTTGTGGCCTTTAGGATTGGGTCTTATCTCTTGTTTTTAAGAAAATAACCTCCTTGTGTGTTGATTTAGTCCTTGGGGACATAGGTCATTGTAATTTTTTTAGAAAACATATGTTAAGGATATGAGATAACTTTGAGAAATCCTCTTTCTTCTTTTTCTTAAGTCACCTTGTGGTTTTTGCCCTTTTGCCATTGGGAAGGAAAGTGCATGTTGTTTCTATAAGGTTTTTTTTCACTTTTGGTATGATGCTCTTCTGGATTGTAGTTGGACCACCCTCGTTACTTGTTTCTTCTCTCTAGCTCCCTTGAGTGCTCTTTGGTGTTATGACTTATGCATGTGCTCTCTTATGGATATTTCAAACTTGATTAGGGTTTAAGATAAATAAATCCCTTTGTGTTGTGTAGAGTGGGTGGTGCTTGTTGTATTGATATGCTAGTTCTAGTGTAAATTCCTTCTAAATGTTTGACATTTCTAAATAGGTTAGTGTTGTGTGTTTGTTCTTGAAGGGAAAATCAAGTTTTATAAAATCGTAAAGGTCATGTTTTCCTTAATAGTCCATGATAAATTTATTTGTACCCTTTTGGGTTGTAGAAGTGTTTTCCATGAATAGTTTTCTTGATGGTAAATGTGTTGGCTAACTTAAGTGACCTTCCTTGTTGTTAAACCTCATCTTGTGTGATCTCAAAAAAAAAAATTATGAGACCTTTGAGTAGACATGTTTCTCGTAAATTGATAGTCGTGGTTGACATGTGCTAGCCTTATCTAAATAAGAAACTTGAAAAGTGTAACTTAACCTCAGTGTAAGCCTTAACTTGTTTTGTTGTAGTATGTGGGATCCATGGGAGACTATATGGTCATTTGAGTTCAAAAATTCTCTTGGTCCTTCCTTCTCTTGATGGTTATGTTTGAGACTCCTTTGACCATTTAATGTTTTGATGTTATATGCTGGATCTTGGTTGAGCACGTAGATTTACTCTATAGAAGTATATGTTTGCAACCTTACTAAAAGAAAGTTTAGGAACTCATCCTTTCAATCTCCCTTCTTCTTGGTAAATTGCATTGGACCAAACTTGAGTTTTGTAGACCCACACTTGTTGAAGAAAAGGAATTCCACAAAGGATGTGATTCTATTTCTTTTTATTTGTTTCCTAATTTTTTCCCCGTGACTTCGTGAGGAAGTCAAATCTAAGAGGAGGGGGATGTAATGCCCACTTCTCTTCAACACTAAATGAAACATGATTATCTTTTCCGAATTATTATGATCGTAAACCTTGTTGCTTTATTCTAATTAGGATACTAATAAGTTGTGCAGGTATCATGACTCGTTTTTGTTTTGGTTATTGTTATTTTAAATATATGTCATATCTTGTGGAACCCGATGGGCATTTAAGGATAAAAAAATTAGCTAGAATATTTGCATTTTCCTATTTTGATTGTGATAACATTACTCTTCGAGATTGTTTTGTTGTAATTTGTTTATCTCTGTGACTGGACACATAAACACTATTGTGCTTTATTACCGGTAGATGTTAATAGACAAACAAAATTTACACATTGTGTTAGGGAAATTGAAGGATAGACATTATTGTAACCGAACTAATTAACTTTTGATAGACATTCAGTATGGAAGAAAATGATGTGTTGTCAAATAAATATATGTTGATATTTCGAATCATTTTCGTAATTGGTTTTTATTATGATGTTCAAAGTTATTTTTGTGATTTAATTGATATTGGAAATTGGCGAAATTGTGAACGAGTGAAAGTATTGCTTTAATTTGATGATACAGTTGGTCTTTGATCTTAGTTGCAAATTGATGTATGAGTAGAATCAAAATGTTGAAAATGAGAATAATTGTTAAATTACTTGGTCTTAGCAATAGTAGTTATGATTTTTGATGTTTGAAATTGATAGTTAGATGTAAGTGTTTTATTACTTTGATATCATTAATATGGCCATGAGGCCAGAAGGGTATTGTGTATTTTGCAGAAAATATATCACAACAAATCTGGGGTTTAAAGACTAACTACATTGGAATTCTAGGTGAATTCAACAAGGGTCACCATGGCAACATGTCATTATGTGTGTGTTGGAATTATTGAGGGGGAAATTGTGACACAAGGGTTATATTTTGTCTTTTATTTATTTTCCTTTTGTTGATGTTAGTTTGTGATTTTAGTGATGTAATTCATTGTAATTATTATTTCGAATTTGGAGTATGTATTTTACCCTTTTATTATTAATGGGTTGTAGTGTCTTAATTAAAGATAATTTAATATTTTCCTAAACTAATTATAGATGTGACCAAAGGAATTAATTTATTAGACTATATTTCTCTTGGATTTTGTGTTGATAGTTGAGTGCTTGGGGATCTTGAGTGTTGTACACTCTACCCCTTCATGGAAATTCGAATTTGGCCTTAGAGGCCAATTTTGGAAGCTTGTGGGACAAGTCAAACTTGTCCCACACCTCTTAAATGACTATGTCAACCCTACCTATGGGTTGGGGGGTCAAAATTAGACCCCACTAGGTGTTTTGGGAAGACAAAAAGGTAAAATGTTGAGTGCACTTTCTTTCATGTAATTAATTTTGTCCTTAGGAGGTGTGGGCTTGGATTGTGTGTGCAAGTAATATGTCATTTCTTCACCCACTTATTAATGGTGCTTTAGAGTTTGAAGTTTGAATTTTGGAGGTGGAGTTGAGGATAAATGATGTCGCATCCTACATGGAGCCACCTCACTCTCTTCTCTCCCTTTTCTATTTAATCAAGTTCTTTTTCTTGTTTGGGGTTACTTCATTCTTTTGTTCTCTTGTTTTTTTGGAGTTAGAGGATTTTGGGAGTGCTTTGGTTCTTTGTGAGAGCTTGTTGGTGATTGTGGATTTATTGGAGCTTCTTGGTGTTTGTTTGGGCTTGAAGAAGCTTGGTGTATGGCTCTTGGATCAAGCTCTACCATGGAAAGGTAGGAGCTAAACTCTTGGTAAATACTTCTTTTATTTTGCATGCATATGTGCTTGTTTTGAGTGTTTTGGAATGCTTGTTGGGTGCTAGGGTAGATTGCCTAAGTGTGTTGTAGGAGGGAACTATGGGGATATTTCATGTAGGAGGCATAAGAGTTGAATTCATTCTTTGGAGGGAGTTGGATTGAGTGCCCCACATTGGACAAGAAATTACTTGCATTTCTTACTTGGTTATTTTGTTGAGGAGCCATAAGAGATCGCAGGGATGCATAAGAGATTATAGGGAGGCATAAGAGTGTGTAGGGTTTTGCGATGATTTTTTGGAGTTTTTAAGGTGGGCACTCATTTCCCATTGGGAGGCATAAGTGACTTCCCATAGGTTCTTGCTCCTTTGGATTTCATTTAGAAGCCTTGTATAATTTTTTTGCTTTCCTTTTGTGTTGTAGTTGAATACGGTTGTGTTTAGAATGGTTGTGAAATACTTTATTATGTGTTGTGGAAGCTTGTTTTTTTCCATCGTTAAACAAAATTAGTTGAACAAAATGATTCATTTTTTTGCTACTATGAACAAGAAATGATTTAAAAATGAGTAATTTTAACTATGAAATGAATAAATGAAGTTAAATATTAAAATTGGAAAATCTAGGCATATAAAATCAAGATTAGAATGTATTTTTAAACATTGTAGTAACTTTTGTGTTTTGGAAAATCTCGTGTTTGATGGTTCTATTTCTAAGAAAGCAGGACCTTTGCCCTGTGCAGAGAGGCGGTCTCGTAACCACCGCTTAGGAAAGGTGGTGGTCTCAGAACCTTTGCTTCGTAAGGCAATGGTTCACGGTTTGCCACTAAGGTAGGGCAGCGGTCCCAAAACTACCAACCTACTGCATGCGGCGGTTCTCAACTTGCAGCGGAAAAACACAGTTCCGCGCCTATGTAAGTTTTAACTTGATTTAATTAAATTTTAAACTTGTAAAATTACATAAGAAAGTTCAGCAAGCAAAATATAGTTATAATTCATTGTTCAATAAAGTAAAACTTCAAAATGGAAATTTAAATGTGCTAAATCTTTTATATTAACGGTGGAAGGGTTTTTCCCAAATAGAGAACCCCAAATACAAATGGCTTGAAATAAAACCATTTTGGAAAGGAAAACCTCATTCAATCCTTGAATGAAATAGATTACAACAATAAAAATACAATCTAAACAAATCTAAACTTGATCTTAAAGAAAATCCTCCATAGTTCTTCCTCGCTTTCTCCCATGGCTTCCTTTGCTCCAACCTGTAAATCAAACAAGAGCAAATAGAACAAATGAGAAGTTTAGAATAAAGGAAAGGTTTTAATAAATATTCATAAGGATTTTTAGGGTTAGTTTAGAACTCTAGGATATAATGGCCAAGATTGAATTGATCTAAGGGTTGAGGATCAACCCTACCTTTGTTTAGAAGGAATAAAATATTTAATAGATGTTTAAATAAATTGTAAGTGTATGTGTAGATGAATGAATGGGGCCATTTAATTACCTTGTGTGCAAGTCTTTTTCCTAGTTCCTAGTATGTTTTAGTAAATTAATGAAATGTGTAATATTAAGGCTAATAGGATAATGAAACAAAATGACTAAGTATAAGGATGACCATGTTGGGATTGATCATTAATTAAAGAGAAGAAAGAATTTAACCAAGAAAATTAAATTATGGTACCTTCCTAGTTGAATGTTAATTAATTTAATTAGAGATAAATTAAAAATACTTAATCTTTGATCTAGCTTTGATTCCCGATTATAAGGTAGAGAATATTGGTGTAAGTGAATTTAATGTACCCTAGGGGTTGACACCCTTGTAATCTTATAACTTAAAAAAAAAAAAATTAGTCATGACTTTTGGGATAAGTGTTTAAGGTTTTAGCATGTTCCTAGAACATCGTTTTTGCGTGTGTTAAAGCTAGGCCAAATTCACCATAGAGGGGACATGGAGATAGGGATACAAGACACAAAGATAGATCTAGGAGCCCTAGGCCAAGGGATGATCATGTAGAGAGACCTAGGAGACGATAGACATCAGCTGTAAATCATATCATGGAGATCCTAAAGCTATGCCCATCTCAATTATGTTGGTGATACAGGAGGATTTCAGGCAGAGGCTTGGTTAGTGAGCTTGAGCGGATGCTTCAAGTTGTGCCCATGTACTAGCAACATGAAGGCTCATGTTGTGATTCATCTTTTGAGAGATGGAGCAGGTGTTTGGTGGAGGAATGAAAAGCAAAATCTCCACATAGACTTAAAGACTATAACATGGGAGATATTTGAGGAGCGGTTCAAGAGTAGATACATATCAAGGATATTTACTCAGTAGAGGATCGATGAGTTCCATGACCTACGTCGGACATCGATGATAATAGTTGAATATGAGAGTCGTTTCTAGACTTACTTCATTATGTCGACTACATGCAGGATGAGAAGGTTAGGATTCATAGGTTCATCAGGGGCCTGAACTTGGATTTGGGAGGTGTAGTACGCATTCATTATCTATAAAATTTAATAGAGGCCATTGAGAAGGCCTACATTATAGAAGAAACTAGGGGGAATACATGACAAGGGAGAGATAGAGTGAGGAGTCATATTCAAGAGATACATGATAGTATGTTGAGGGAGTCAGCTCCTCCTCCTCATGATAGACATGGTTCAACACAGTCCTCTTTCAGGCTGCCACAACAACTACCTTAGTAGCAATAATAGTAGACTTAACCACCCTTTAGGCCTCCATAAGGACATGATGCGAGAGAGAGGATGTATCATGTGATCCCCACCTAGAGGACTAGTCGGGACATAGGTCCCACCGTGGCTTAGTCAATAGGATTACGTCCACGTTCTCATAACAATCCATGGCAAGTTCATTGGGGTCTACAACATGGACTCTTAGAGGGACTAGAGGGGTTTCCACTCATTAGAGGGGATCAAGAACTTACTATGGATGTAATGTGAGAGGAACCATTGGTGAGAGTGTATGTAGAACCTTGTTAATCATGGTAAGGAACCTATTTCAGAGCCTACAGTCGGTGATATGGGACGTATCCATTATATATATGTAGTGGTGAGAACAACCGGGTAGATCATTAGGGTACACTAATTGAGACTATAGGTAGTATTTTTGGTAGTATCTTTTGGTATGCTAGATCTTTAAATTCATTTATTACACCATAATTAGTAGAGCGATGCGATCTGGTGGTAATTAGGTAGGGCCTTAGTTGGGATGTTGAGATGGCTTATGGATCCAAGCTCTTAGTGGACTCCTTAGTTAAGGAGTGTGTAGTGGACCTAGGACCCTTCACCACGACCTTGAGATCTTCGTATCCTTCCTTTGGGTTCATATGGAGTTATCTTGGGTGTGGATTGGTTATCTTCACATAGAGCTAGAACGGAGTTTACGACAAGCTTATATCTTGCATAGATGATTTGGGGTTGATTCGGTGATAGTTGGAGTTAGGAGACCCATCTCTATTTGCACCATATCTACTATACGGCTGCAGCGGTGTGTGAAACGAGGATTTCAATCATGTACCATCACTATTAGTGACAAATCGAGGATGATTCCAATGGACAATCACTAGATGATCACCCCATTTTACAGGATTTTTTAAATGTGTTTCCTAGTGAGCTATCACGGTTACCTCCACCACATGAGATATATTTTCACATTGATTTGGTTCCTATAAGTGGATCCTATCTCACGTGCACCATATAGGATGACCATCCATGAGCTATGTGAGATCAAGTTATAATTAGAGGGCCTTCTTTAGACATTTATAATCCATCCTAGTGTATCTCCTTTGGGTGCACCAGTGATTTTTGTGAAGAAGAAGGATGGATCCTTATGTTTTTGTGTTTACTACAGAAAACTAAACAAATTAACGATCAATAATTGTTACCCCCTTCCATGCATGTGACAACTTGTTTGATCGGAAGAAGCGGGCTACAAGTGTTTTCCAAGATATACCTTAAGTCTGGTTATCATTAGTTGAGGATTTTGGAGGTGGATATCCACAAGACAACCTTTCACACTAGATATGGCCACTACAAGTTCACAGTTGTGCCATTTGGTCTAACGAATGCCCCCACAATATTCAAGAGTCTGATGAATCGGCTATTTATGAATTCTCTTAACCTGTTTTGTGCTTGTGTTCCTAGATGATATTTTTATTTACTCATGTACACGTGAGGAATACGAGGAGCACCTTTGCCAGGTTTTGTAGTGTCTTCGAGATCTGCAGCTATATGGGAACGTGGAGAAGTGTGTATTTTTCCAGTCATATGTACAATATTTGGGTCACAATATCTATGGGGAAGGTATCACAACCGATCCTTCCAATATTAGAGCTATCATGGATTGGTCAGTGCCAACCAATGTGATAGAGGTGCGCAACTTCATGGGATTAGTAGGTTATTAGAGGAGGTTTTTGTAGGACTTCTCTCATATTACGCATACCATCACTTCCCTTTGGGGAAAGGGAAGAAGTTTTTTTGGTCATATAGATATGAGAAAGCCTTCAGGAGACTAGAGGAGTGCCTTACAACCGCCTTTTCTAGGTGTGAGATCTTGAGAGAGATTTCTTCCTATTATCAAATGTTTCTTTCTTTAGAGATAGGAGGTGTATTTATGCAAGATGGTCGTGTAGTATTTTTTTGAGTCTAGAAAACTCAAGGATAATGAGTTAAACTATCCAAATCATGACCTTGATATTGTAGTAGTTATGCATGCTTTGGTGTAATGGCAACATTTTATTTTAGGCATTAATTTTATTCTCGGAGACAGATCATTTGAGTCATCAACATCTCTTCACACAACCTAATCTCAACGCCCATCACCAAGCACTAGATGAAGCTTCTTTATGATTACGATACGGAGATATATCATGTGAAGGGGAAGGAGAATGTTGTTGCGGACTCCGTGAGTTGATGGAGGTGTTTGTTTATGGTGACAAAAATTGGTATAGACTTGAGGAACAGGATCTTATAGCAGCTTCAAAATGGCATATTTTACCTTTCGGTTAGAGCAGAGATCGAGTCTCAAATACCCTTGAAGTGAAGTATGAAGGATTTTCATCATAGTCGGATTGGCTTCTCGACAAAGGGGTTGTATTTATGTATCCATAGATGGAGGTTTGAGACAAGATATTCTAATAGAGGGCTCATTGTAGTGCCCACTTCCATTTTACACCTTTTTATACTGATCATGACACTGTCGACTATATTATGGACATTATTATAGTTTTGATTTGGTATGATGTTAGATATTTGATCATGGATTATTATTGAATTTGATTCTTATATGATGCATGATGATTATTAGAGACACTTTATATGTTGATGATGTTATACTATTGGACATGGTTATATGATAGATGTTGTTCGGACTTGTGATATTTGGATATTGTGAGTAGCCCTAGAAATGGAAAATTATTGGATGATGATATAGTTGTTGATAAAACTATAATGATATTGTTAGATTGCTTGGATGTTGTTGTGATTCATATATTTAGATGATTTTGGAAATTTAATTATATTTATATTAGTTTGAACATTTTGATATGACCATTAGGCCGAAGGAGGTATTTGGGTTTTCGTAAGTTAAAAATATCACAACAAACATTGGGGATTAGAGACCAACCACATTGGAATTCTAGTTGAATTCAACAAGGTCACCATGGAAACTAGTTTTGTTTGTGTGTGTATTTGTTAGTGTTAGGGATTCCCATGGGGGGGATCACCTTTAAATGTGACCAAGGTATTTTATGTTTTTATTTTATTTTGGTCCCTTTGTTATGTTTACATGTGTTTATTTTGTGATGCTTTTACCCTTTCATTAATTATTAAATGGTGTGTAAATATTGTGAGTAATCATATTGTTTAGTTAATTAATTAAAAGATGTCATAAGAATGTAATTAATAGAGTTGTTGGCCATGTTTTAAAGTGTTGTAAGAATGTGTAAGTAATGTGTAAGTAATATGTAAGTGATGTGTATGTTAAATTTTGAGTGTGAAACACTCCACCTTCTTGGAAATTCGAATTTGTCCTTGGAGGCTAATTTTGGAGGCTTGTGGGACAAGTTAAACTTGTCCCATACCTCTTAAATTTAATTACCAACCATACCTATGGTTGGAGAGTTAAAATTAGACTTTTTAATGCATTTTGGGAAGACAAAATTGTAGGTTTTAATTACACTTTTCTTACATGTTTTAATTTCAGTCCTTTGGGGTGTGGGTTGGATTTGAGTGTGTAAGTAAATTGTCATATTATTCACCCACCTATTTATTATGCATTGGAGAATGAAGTTGACTTTTGGGGTTGGGGTTGAGGATGTGTGATGTGGCATCCTACATGGATCCACCTCATCCTCTTCTCTTCCTCTTTTATAAAATTTTAATTTCTTGTCTTGTTTTGGGTTGCTTCACTTTTGGGAGACTTCATTTTGGGTGAATTTTCTTGCTGTTTTGGGAGCTCTTACTTGGAGAAGTTTTTGGAAGATTGTTGCATGCTTGTATTGGGTTGATTTTTGGATTGCTTGCATTGGAAGGAGCTTGCTTTGTTTGAACTAGGAACAACTCCATCATGGAGAGGTAAGATCTTGGCTCTTGAAATGCTCTTTTTTTAATTATGTAAATGTTATTGTGTAAATTTTTGGTATATATTGTGGGATGTTGGGTAGATGGCCTAGGAATGGTGTAGGAGAAGACTATGGGGCTATTTTGTGGGAGGCACAACTAGTTTTAGGGAGGTATAAGGGTGGAGGGAGTTGGGAATTTGGGTTCCACCTTACAAATAAATAGCTTGCATTTATTTATTAGTTATGGGGTGCCATAAGAGGTTGGGAGATATAAGAAAATGTGAGGAATAAGGGGTACTTGGGGGAGGCATAAGGGCATGACAGGGTTTGAAATGATATTCATATATACATATATTTTTGGTGGGTTGTACTCAAGTGGTGATACCCATTTTTCCCCTTGGGAGGCATAAGTAGTATCCCCCATAGCTTCTTGCTCCTTTGGCTTGCTTGATGAAGCCTTTGTATTGTTTGTCATGTTTTAATGTAGTTGTAAACTAAAATTTGGAGATTTGTGTTTCTTTGTGAAAATGTTGTGTGTATGTTTTGTGGAAGCCTATTGTTGCCATGAGTTGGATCACATCTTCTATTGCTTTGTGGTTGGGGCTCAGGGGCCAATGAAGAAGGATGGATTCTCCTCTTCATTAGATGTCTTGGTTGGGTGGAGAGTGTTTCCTTTCCCCTTCTCCTATTGTGATCAAATTGGATGAATGAGAAGAATGCATGTTGTTGTTCGAACTTGTGAAAAGACAGTTTGACAGTCCCTTGTGAGATGAAATCTCATTGTAACTTTCCCACTTGAAGTGAATGATCTTGTAAATGTTTGTAATGGAAATATTTTGTATATATTTGCAAGTGAAATTTGAAATGTAAAAGAGTTATACTTTGTATTCTGTTTAGAAAGAATGTGAAAGAATGATATGTGTTTGGTATACATTGTATTTTGTAATCAAATGGAAAGGAAGTTGTAAGAGTTCATTTGAATTAATGAAAATGGTTTTGTCTTGTCCATATGATGTTATTCCATTGGAAATATGTGTTTAGCATACTCTATGAAATCTCTATTTGAAAAGTGGTAAAGTGGAACACGTGAAAAGAAAATGTATTATGTCTTTTGTATACAATAAATGATTTTGGAAGAAATGAAAGAAGGAATTTTTAAGTTGTCATTTGGAATCAATAAATGAATGTAATGCTTTTCTCAAATTGCATTTTTGTATTGAATCTGATCATATCAATGTATTGAAATCTCTATTTGAAAGGAAGAAATGCATGTGAGAAAAATACAATATTTTGTCTCTTTGAAATGTGAAAATTTGAATTCAGTATTGTATTTTGGTCTTGAATGGTTTGTTTTGAATCAACCAAATATGTTAGCTTGGAATTGGAACGTATCCTAAATACTTGGAAGAAGAAAGTGGCAAATAGACCCATTAAAATTTGATCCTTGTTATTTGTAATTTCAAACTGGCAATTATCTAAATCAAAATGCATAGTTTGAACCTGCAACAATAAAATAAATCAAGAGGCCCTTAATGAGTTCAAATAGACAAAAACACTTAAGGAAATATCTCAAAACTTAGCAAAATCGGGCTCAAACTCTTTTGCAGTCATTTTTCTATCAAGAAACGGAAATGCTCAAACTGCAAATCAATCAGACAAATTGAATCTTGAATCCTTTCTTAAATCCACCTAAGAATGATTCTCCATGTCTATTTGACATGTTGAGAGAGGAAGAAGATCAAATTGGACAAATCTCACAAGTTAAAAATTACCAGTTCGTAATGTAAAATCCTGCAAGCCATTTTCTTAAAATTGACCCCTTAAAATTTGTCAAAATACAAAACTTATTGATCTTTATGAAAAGAGGGCGTCGAGAGATTTCCATAAAGTCCTATTTTTCCCCAAACCAAGCTCTCTATCAAAAGTTATGGCATTCTGAATTTTTCTTCACTTGGCATTAAAATTTTGGGAAAAATTTCCTTGGTGGGCCCGCGGCTCGAATATTTTCCTTATGCACTTACGAAAAAAAAATTGGGAAAATTTTCCAAATTTTCCCACCGCCCCCACTAGCCCACTGACTAATCGAGGCTTCCTGTGGCACCATGAAGTGTCGGCGAGGGGCAAATCCCTTTTTAACTTGGAGCTTACGGAAAATTTTGGGAAAATTTTTCAACTTTCCCCCCCCGACCCGCAACCAATCAGGCGATGCCATGTGGCGTCACGAGGCATCAATGGAGGAGCGGGTCCCATTTTTTTTTTTACATTTTGGTAAATTTTCAGAAAATTTCCCAGTTTTCCCCCTCATTCTACCGGCTTGCATGCCCAATCAGGGGCTACCACGTGGCATCGCGAGGTGCGGCGCAGAGATGCGGGTCATTTTTACCCTCTAGGCTTTTCAGGAATTAAGTGAATTTTCTTCCCGCCACCCCACCTTCCCCACTTTGGCATAGAGGATTCCACGTGTCCCTTGTGGACTCATGAGAGTGTTGGCACAAAGATGACTTTCACCCTGCACGGGAGAATTTGTAAAATGTCTCCCGATGCCCCATTATCGCCGCACTGACTTGTGAAGCACCACGTGTCCCTTGTGGTGGGCAGACCCGTAGGAGTGTGAGCATGAATGTGGTTTTTCCCCCCCATGCAAGAATTTTTCCAAAAGTATCCCCGTGGCCCGCCAACCCACCCTTTGGACAAATTTTCTCCCATGCGCCGCAGCCCGCCCTTGGGGAAAATTTTCACCCCAAGGCCCACTAGCCCATAACTTGAAAATTATGAGGAGTTAGGAGGACTTATTTATATCATTAGAAAGGTGAGGAAATTTCCTATCCAATGGGAGTAATTTAGGAAAATTTTGAATGTGTTAAGGGTGAGAAAAATCAAGTTGAAACTTTAATCTGTTAAGGAGTGGGTATGGTGAGGAATTACCCTCTGAACCTATTTGAAACTTCTAACCCTAAATTTTGGACCTTATGACCTCTAATAATTATTAATAAAAGAAAAGTATATTCTAGTAGATTAGAATTGTTCAACCTGTTAGTGACAACTGTTGTCTTGTAACCCGGTTGTAGACTCTTTTAAACAAAAAAATTGTTCCATAATTTTTCCTAACCCACCCTAGGTTGTTTCTTGGGTCTCAAGTGGGTTATTTTAGCGGGAGTTACACACATCGTACACCCTATTCAGCCCATCTAGGATTAAAGAAGATGCATGCAACTTTAATATAGTTGTACCATTGGAGAGGGCTTCCGAGAGATGTAGCTCTTTTTGTGTCTCGATTTCTAGAGTGTAAGAGGTTCAAGGTGAGAATCGGCATCCAGCCTAGCCTTTTTACCCATATGCTTTATATCGAGTGGAAATGGGACACCATTTCCATGAATTTTATAGTAGGGCTACCTACATCGAGATACCACAATGATGTCATCATGGTCACGGTTGATAAATTGATGAAAGTGGCCCATTTTTCTCCGGTGAAGACCACTTATACAACTAGTGTAGAAGCACACGTATATCTGGATGGTATTGTCAGATTACATGGGATTCCATGGAAGATTATTTGTGACCGCGATCCCTTATAAACCTCTCATTTTTAGACTACCATGTAGCATGCCCTTGGGATGAACATTAATTTTAGTACATCTTATTATCCTAAGATAGATGGATAGATCGAGCCGGTGAATCATATTTTATAGGAAATGCTTTAGATGTACATCATGGATCATCATTCGAGATGGGAGGAGTATCTATACTTGGCTGAATTTTCCTACAACAATAGATTTTAAAGTTCTATTGGTATGGTTTCATTTAGGAACTATATGGCACGGAGTGCATGACAACACCGAGTTTGTATAGGTTAGAGGATAGGATATCTCTTGGGATAGCTTTATTATAGGATATGGAGCAACAGGTTGTCATGATTAGATAGAGATTGTAAGAGGGTCAGGATAGGTAGAAGAAGTATGAAAATATGAGGAGGATAGACCGCAGTTTTGAGGTGGGCAAGAAGTTGTTTCTTCGTGTGAAGCCTTATAAGAGCCCTATCTATTATGGAAAAGGATCTAACCCAGCCTCCTAGATTCATGGGCTCCTTTGAGATCTTGGAGCGGATCAATCCCTTAGCCTACTATCTAGAATTTCCACCCATCTTGTCTTGCATCCACGATGTGTTTCATATTTATGTTCTTAGGAGATACATTCGAAATCCTTCTCATGTATTGGATTGGACCACATTGTAGGTGCAAGAGAAGGGGCGGTGATGGTGGAGTCCATGCACTTTTTAGAGCGCAGGACCCTAGGCCTTTGAGGCTGAGATATTGACCAGGTTCACTTCCAGTGGAATCAATATGATGAGACAACAACTACTTTGGAGGATTCCACACCTTTGAGAGCATATTTCCCACACTTGTTCCATTGAATTCTAGGGGAAGTTGAGTCTAAGGGGATGGGGATGTAGTGCCCACTCCTCTTCAACACTTATTACACACTAATTTTTGATTTATCATAGACTATTGACATGAACCTTATTGTGTTGTTTTGGATTAACATGATGTAGATGGTAGAGATATTCTGACTATCGATATGTTTTGATTCATATTTTGACTTGTATGGATTATATAGGCATGATAGACATTCACGTGTTGGTGATGATGATGTGTGTTAGCTTACACACACACACACACGCGCACACACACACACACACACACACACACACACACACACACACACACACACACACACACACACACACACACACACACACACACATATACACACACATATACACACACTAAAATTCTGAATTCTAGTCGTATTTACCATGTTTTTGTGTTTGAACTAATCTTGTGATCTTACTGATATTGATGTAATGGTAGAATTGAAATGTTTATGAAATTTTAAACGAATGATAACATTTCTTATCTTTGATGATGATTTTGTGATATGATGATGTTCTTGATGGATGTACATATATTTTATTATTGATATATTTAATGCGGCCATGAGGCTGAAGGAGGTATTATTTGATTTTGTAGGTGATTGTATCACAACAAATAAAGTGGGGTAGGAGACCAACCATAACAGAATATATGATAGTTGCTGACATTGGTCTGCATGGAAACTTTGTTATGTTATTGTTGTTTGTGGTTAGGATGTTAGGAGGTTCCCATGGGGAATAACCTCAAATAGTGACCATGGGATATGTGTTGTTATTGTCACTTTTATTTTGATTAATTTATGTGTATGTATTTTACTATTGCAATGTATTTCACTTTTGTTTTGTTGATTAAATGTACCCTTATTAGTAATTAATTATGCTAATTAAGTTGATTTTTTGGATGTGACCATAAGGGGAATTTATTCAGTAGATAGTCTTTTTGATCTTGTGATTTGAAGTTGGATTTAATTATTTTACTTGGTGTGTACTCAACCCATCTCCCCAAACTCGAAATTTGACTTTCAAGCCAATTTTAGAGGCTTGTGGGACAAGTTAAGCTTGTCCCACACCTCTTAAATTTATCTACCAACTATACCTATGGGGTAAGGGGTTAAAATTAGGCCCCATTATGTGATTTGGATGGTAAAAGGTGGATTTATTGCACTTTTTCTTACATGAGTTTTAATGGTGTCCTTTTGAGGTATGGAGTATGGATTAGTGTGTGTAAGAGGCTTGTCATATCCTCAACCACCTAATTACTAACCTTGGGTTTGATGTTTTACTTGGGGGATGTGGAGTTGAGGAGAAGTGATGTGGCATCCTACATTCTTGTTTATTTGATGTATTGGGGGTTACTCATTTGGATTTGCACACTTGTTCTTTTGGAATTTGCTTGGAGTTTTTACTTGGAGCTTTTGGAGATTTCTTTGGGAAGACTTGCTTGGTTTTGGAAGAGGGAAAAGCTTGTTGAATATTTTGGAAGCTTGTGATGGCAAGGTAGGGCATTTTACTTTGTTGTTCATTTACTTGTTTATGCTTGTGTAAAAATAAAATGGTTATATTGTTGAGATTTGTGTGGGGTTGGGTAGATTTTGGCCTAAGAAAAGGTAGATGGAAAAGCATAGTGTACATGAATTAGTTAACAAAGTGAAGGAAATCAAACCTAACACCTTATAGCTTCAATACAATGCTAACTAGATCAATATACCATCATGATTAGAGCTTAAACAAAGCTAATCTATTAACATATTTGCATTAGAACATGAAATGATCATTCAAACTAACGTGTTAAACAAATAAACCTCTATATCTAATTGAATTCTAATGAAATGAACCCATTTAGATCCTTATAAATCAATGAGTTTGATTGTATGCTTGAATCCCAAGGTTTCAAGAATGGAGTCTTGTCAATCCATGGCTACAAGACCATTTGATATGTCTCCATATGACTTCAAACTTGGAAGAATGAATGGAAGAAATGAAAAGAGCTAGCTCCTTAAATGAAGAATTCTCTAAGATGATCAAATGGTTATAGCTTAGGCTCTATGCTCATTTTGGTGCAAGAAAAAAGGTAGAAGGAGGGATCCTTATATATCCCAATGGACAAAAGAAGTATTACATCCCTTTACATGTGGGATAATACAAAGGTTGAGTTATTTGTAGATAAGGATGGTTTAGAGAACGTTGAGTCAACCTTAGGATAGTTAAATTTTTCCTTTAGTGACCCATGTGAATTGAAGGGGTGCATATAATTAATCAAAGGTGATTCAATAATAAGGAGATGAGCCTATTAGGCTAGCTTAGATAATAATTAACATGATTTAGGAGATAGGAAGGATTAAATTAGATAAATGAAAGTGTATTTATCTAATAGAGGAGGAAACTAAATTGACTAGACTTAATTAATTAATCTAGGTAGAATGGGGTTTAATTAACCAAAGGTCATAAATTTTCATTTTTTCATTTATAGATGAGTCAGTTAACTGGCATAATGTAGTTAATTGACAACGATAGAAGATAGGATGAATTTCATTTGACAATTTGTCATCAAATTGCTAGGAAGAGTATAATTAGTGTAATTTAAGTATTTAAATTACTCTAGAAGATTATAGGTGTCTACATTTTCCCCTCTATGGGTGGCGTAAGTGACGTCACTTCAAATATAGTAGACAAGTAAATTTTTGAAGGGGTAGAAGAAAAATTAGTATAAGTGAGAGATGCCTCCTCGAGTGTTAATGGGGTGATGAAGGAAGGTGATCGATGATCGAAAAAGATGAGAGAAATGGAAATAAAATGAGGGACATGATGCCCCAAGTGAAGGAGAAGAATGGGTAGGAGCAAGATGCCCCAAACAAAATGGAAGAACAGTTTCAAGAGGAGAATGATATAGAAGAAATATGAAGAAAGGGAGAGAAGAACTAGCCTTCACCCATTGCATTGGAACAACTGTATTGTCATCATATAGCCAAATATATATGTCATCGGTACTTATTAAATATATAAGCATATGAAATGCATAAGATTACATGAAAAGTCATAATACAAAGCTATTGCCCCTTGCTAAAAACCAACCCAATGCAACAAAGCAAATGTAGTGCAGGACGAGGAGTAAAAATATCATGTAACAGGGAAACAAGTAAAAACACACATACTTAAACCAAAAATGGCCAAGACTATTGTACATATGTATTTGTTATTAAGATGAAAATCCCAAATGTTTATGATTGATGAAAAGGGTTAAAAATGATGCCATAAGAAAGAATATATACGAGGGAAAGTGATGGAGGATGTAGTGGTCCAATGATAAAGCATTGTGCACAATGAAACAATATCAAACAACTGAATGTGCCCTAGAATACCGACGAAGAAAGAAGGCTAGCTTTATAAATTGTTGTAAAACTGATGATCCGTGAGTTGTGTGGTTTATGAACACGTGAAGATTCCAAAAATATATGGGAGAAGAACCATGCAAAATAAACGAGTTTCAACCATTTTGGGCTGTTTACCTATTTTTTACAATTTTTAGGATTTCAAACTAAATTTTTTTTTAGAGTTTTGACATATTATTTTAATTTTTATTGATTTTTTACGTTTTTAGGTTTTGATATTTTCATATTTTGAATATAGAATTATTCAAAAGAATCAGAAAGATTCTCTTAGGAGGGAAATAAATGTCCCATGGAGAATAAATAATCGCTAGGTGGCAAGTACCTCCCAATGTAGTGAAAAAAATAATAGGTGGCGGGTATCTTGAGAGATACATAGTTGTTTCCCCATATGCTTAAGGCCACACTTACGAGGTTCCACAGAGGGAATATTATGTTCTAATTGGGCAATGTCGATTTAGTCTACATGCAACTCGAAAACCTAACATCCCAACTAACAACACACGATCCATGCTTTGGTAGACATAATGAATATGACCATTAACATATTAGGTTTTATACTCTATCGGTGGCTCACGGATATCCGATCGAATGGGCTCGAAAGGACCATCTGACTTATCACCATCAACTGTTGGAGGATTATCTCCATTTTCTTCCTCCCACGATGCTTGCAAAACACGTACCGCCATGTGATGTGAAGGTGATTGTATCTAGGAGTCCAAGTGCATAAATTTTAGCCCAACATAAAATATTAAGTATTTTGCAAAATAAGTAATTTTCACATAGTCGAATATTACCATCATGGAATGTGTAGAAACCTCGTGTCTAAAGACATCAATTTCATAATTGTTATCCCAAAAAAAGACATTAGGTACATTACTATGAAAAACAATTAATGTTCACAAAGTTATTTATTACCGTCTCATTATTTATGTCTTCCCCAAAAACATAAGAACAAATTCTGAACATGGATCGACCCATGTCATCGAGCTTCCACATATTTCGTTCATGTGCATTGTAAAACAATTTAAAATAATAAAATGGTGCATGAACTTATTTATTTGTATTTTGCATTCATATTGAGAAAATCGTTCACACTAAACAATGTGTGACAAAATTAGCCGCACACATTATTTTTCAAAACTAGATACTCGACTCTGATTCGAAGTAAACATGGAATGTGAATTACAAGTGTGTTAAAAGACAAGATAGGATAAAGCATAATGTATCCAAAATGCCCGGTTTATCAACCAACACTATAATACACTAGAGGTGATTCACATAATATTACTTATTCATAATCTAATAAATAATGTATGTCTACCATTACGCAAAAATGAAATATAGTGTGTCATATATCATATTGAAATGTCTTAGTAGCAAGTGCTAGAAAAGCTACCACTTCTTGGTTTATAGTTTCCCTAGACACTTGACATACATCTTACCTACTTTTGTTAACTTTTACATGCACGTATGAACATTTCACAAAGCGAGATACACTTTCAGTGCTTGAACTCAAAGAATTGAAATATTTACATTGTTTCATTGGTATACACCAGTCATTTGTTTCACAACAATAATATCATTAGCAAACACACAAATGTTCCAAACATTGTGGTGTATTGCTTCCTCAAGACCCAATATCAAGGCCCTATACTCGGCTGGTGGAAGGTCATAGTGGCATTTCTAACAATTGTAACTCTTTCTACTATATTTCTTCCATCAGTCGTATAATATGAATGATGAACATGCAATATTTTCATAGGTATTCGACACTCCATGAATTTCCAATCTCCAAATGGCAACCATGTTTACCTTTATAATGGAAAAAATATATCGTAAGCAAACATAAAAAAATTAGAATGAACACTTCAAACTTGACTTTTTCAATACAAACATCTGTAATTTAACATATGATAAGGCCCTAAAACATTTGCTCCTGAGTTCATTCATTAATAATGATTTCTTATTGGAGATTCAATGGATTTAGTACTTTTTCTAGGGACATACACTCTTAATGAGTTAACATCATGTGTTCGTGAGTGACTTCTTTTAGGGAAACAATTTAGAATAATTTTTTGAAAATATGTTTTCCTATAATTATGAGTTTATAAATGTAATGGGTAAATATTAAATTAGAATAAATCACTTAATAATTGATTAGTCAATTATGAATAGATATATTTCTATCTATTTGTAATATCAATATCTATAAACATTTTATTAGGGTTAAAATGGGTGCAAACAGTGAATAAAATTTGATTAGTTTTCAAAACCAAATCAATAAAGAAATATCTAGTACATAGGGTTTACATTTATCATGTTTGTAGAAGTGACAAGAAGATGATCATCCAAGATATAGTTAAGATTTATCATGTTCTTGGGAAGTGACAAGAAGATGATCATCCAAATCTTGTAGTACAATTGATTTTTATGAGACACGGAAACCTAGAAAACTTACATTTATCGAACCAACAAGTGTATACTATACACTTGACATACCAATTATACCTAAACCATACACTTGACATTCCAAGTAATATCATGCACTTTAATTCAAAATATGTTATTATGAGCAAATTTTCTAAAAAATCTCTCAAGTTTCTAAAATTCATTACAACCAATGGTAAAATGTACTTCTTTAGCTTTCCTAAATGGGATGTTGAAGTTTAAACCATAAGGAAACAATAATATGTTTTGGGGTTTTCATTTTATCAAACATACTAATCTTTCTTGATATTTAACAGTCCATCAATAGCATAGCATATAGTAATGCAAATGACATTCCAATAATTGTTATAAACCATTGTAATGTATATCTAGTATTAAAATTACATGCTTCAATGATTACTTGAATTCTCTAGAATTAACTCATTTTCAAACAATACGATTTTCTATATTATGTTAATTAAGTAGGGTACATGTGCATCTTTAGATGATTTGAACTCATATTAGAATACTATTAACACAAAATAAACAAACTGATATATGACTATCAAAAATGAGAATAAGGTAGACCAAGGGTCACATGGATAAATTTTGAAGAGAACGGGGACTCTTTTCTCATAAACATGTAGTTTACCAAAACCTTTGGGACTTAAATTCCTTGTCAAGTGCACTCGACCTATCAAAAGACTTAGAACTACACAAGTTAATTAATAAATACATAAATAATCAAAGGGGGCCATATGAACACCATAAATGATATTTGCACCAATAAAATATTAAATAGGACAAATGATCATAACACATACTTAGTGAATTTGACATGAATATTTAAATATTTTTAGACCTTGTTAATTTTTCCTTTTTAACTAGACTTCACTTGATTGGTTTCAAATAAGCTGAAGACATTTCATTTTTGGGGTTGTGAATATTTTAGAAAATCGTTACCAATACGCATTTGGTACCTAAATATAATTATAACATAAATGAATTTTAATAATCTAAAATTTCTCTAAAATATATATAAATTAGTAATTTTAAAAATATAATCTGTAGAAACACAATTTCATGCTATGGAAAACATATTTAATCCAATGCAAAAAAAAATTGAATGATAAGGCGGGTTGAAGGGACCCATTCCCTATTATCACTTTTTTTACCGGAGCTATGAATCGGAGGGTTAAGGGACCCCACCCTTACAACAACCAAGATATTACAATTAAGCTCAACAAGTTATGAACCACAAGCCGCCCCCAAGCACACTCGATAGGTGAAACACGGGCCGCCTCCACCAGCGAACCACAAGCCACTACATCACATCAAGTGAAACACGAGCTGCCAAAGTGAACCACAAACCGATGCATAACATTAAGCAAAACATGAGCTGCCACCAGCGAACCATAATTTGTTACAACACATCTAGAAAAACATGAGCCACTGCATCACATCCGGGTAAACACGAGCCACCTCCAGCGAACCACGAGCCACTGCATCATATTTGATGAAACATGAGCCGCCATGTTTGCACACACCACTGATAGAACATGAGCCACCTAACAAGCACACACTACCACAAGCAAAACAGTACCCACCACATACACCAAGCGCAAATCTTCTCGATCCAGAAACTCCTTCCGTAAAATCTATCCAACCAAATGCACCCCCTAGGACATTAACACCCTGAATGGGGATCTTCCCATTGTGGGATTTGAACTTGGGTGGAGCCGGAAACAACAGTCCGACTTGACCACTCCACAAGACCCCATTGGCTAATGCAAAACATATTTAATATTTAAGCTCGTGTGAATCAAGAATATATTCGAACAACAAAATAAAATATATTTAAGCTCGTGTGAATCAACATTAGGCAAAAATAAAATATTTATATAGGTTTTTTTCAAACATGGCATAAGTTTTTTAGTACAAAACATATAAAAATCAATATCTATTTTTTTTTAGCAGCAAAATTGGAGTTACTTCCTGTGCAATCTATTTTGCACAATTTTTTGGATCTATCATCGGTTTTATGACCGGAACTCCCATCTTCCTCAGCTTATGGGGAGGCTCGTACTTCTGGGCCTCCTCCATCATGTCATAAGGTAAATCGTATCCACATGAATGAGAATCTATAGCGCGGAACATAGACAAATAAATCACTAAAGTTTCTCGGCAAATTGAGTCGGGATTTAACCATGTTTGTAATTTCTGGTTTTGACAGATTTATTTTGGTGATGGTGGTCTATGTAGACCATAAATGTGGACCTCTTGAAAGTTTCCTCCCTCTAAAATTTGGGAGTAGTCAATGTTATTCCGATGGGATTCAGATGAATACAGCTGCATGTATTCATTTTCCCCAAAGAAGAGAAACTAAATACAACAACACACATGCATACAAAAATATACAATTAACGTTAGTACGATACATGAAAATCTAATATATGTCATCCAATATGATAAAATAATCACAACATCAAAAATCTAATATCCATGACAAATTCAAGTATCAATAAATGCCAACGGCTATCCTTCACTCAAGATGCACCCTCCCATAATATCACAACCATCCATTGCAAAAGGGATGATTGCAATATTATGGGAGGGTGCATTTCTGAGTGGAGGTTCTGCGAGCACCTTTAAAAACCTCTTCTCTCAGACACAAGATACCAGCCAAATATCGATGTGAAATCCTAAGGGCAAGCCCCTTCACGCGCAATGATATTTGGGCATATCAATGTGGCATCCTAAGGGGAAAGACCCTTGGCATGCACCAATTGCTGTCTTTGCAGAGGCACTTGCCCCCATATGCCAAATTGAGAGTGAGAGTATCATATCACATATTTTTATAGCTTCAACTTACATCATAAAAACATATAACTAATAAACAATTTTTTGTATACAAATTATACATGCACATTACCATTATCTACAAATATAATTAGTACAAAAAAATCAAACTTACTCTAATGTTATTCCATTTAACACAACTAAGTTCTCTCAATCATATTAAGAAATTACTAAATGTTTACAATTAATTATATCAAAAACATACTAAACTTATGATAAACATACTAAATCAGCTAACATTAAAATCTAACATCAACTAACATATGATAAACATGATAAATCAGCTAACATTAAAATCTAACATCAACTAACATAAACATACTAAATCATTGAACATCAAAAACAACCATACTAATGTAGACAAGAGTTAATATTTACTTTATGTAGACAAGAGTTAAAATGAATAAGGATCCAACAAGATTAGACCTTCAAACACTCATCCTCACTCCTATTTCTATCAATAGTAGATGTTCCTTTATTTTCATAAGCTTATGAAAATTTGTGAAGATAGTAAAATCACATATTATCTAGGTTTGTGATCAAATCATAAATGGGTTCTCCTCAAATCAAACACAACCAGGCGGTCCCTCATTTTTCAAATTGCAAAAGTTCCTCTTCTCATGATTTCCAAAATCAATGGTCTTTCACTCTTTAAAAACGAATACACACTCTTAATGAGACACCTTGGGAAAATGTGAAGCAAAAATTCCAACCAGGAAATAAAATTTTACTCACGTTACGATATTCAAAGTACTATTTTAGATTTTCCATATATTTGTGTTTTTTTATGGTTTCTTTATCTATTTTCATCCTTTACTGTAGTCTTGAAGTTAAAAATGCGTACGCATATAGGATATGTCAACCCCATTTTCTCAACTTCTAACTAATTTGAGACAATACATAAACTATTTTAATCTTCCCCTTTTCCTAATCTTCTTCAATATTAATTAACTCTCTTTTTAGTTATTACATCCACATTTCATCACATAGTGTATTAACCCTAAATTAATTAAATAGAGTTATCTAATTAGCTTATATATAGTTGAATAAATTATACATTTCATCACATAGTGTATTAACCCTATATAATTTAATGGAGTTATCTAATTAGCTTATATAGAGTTGAATAAATTGTATATGAATTTCATTAATTCAGACCACATTTATTTACAATTCAATAATAGAAAATATCATATCATAGTGTGCTAAACTGATAAGGAAAATAATAGTATAATTTTGGTTTGAGGGGTAACATAGCTTATTCGGTTGACTTATCACAATATCATTGCTACATTAGGATATATGAGTAAATCTAAATGCCTTTAGGTCAATGTTTTCTCACGTAAATATAGAGGTATTTCCAGTGCTCCGATACCACAAACTGATGCCACCTTAGCTCTACTCTATTCAGATCATAACCATTATTGATATGCCTCACATTAATTATTGTTAGTCCTACCATCCACAATCTCATTTTAACTTGACGATTTAACGCCTTAATTGAAATTACCAACTCTTTTTTCTTGTACCTTTATACTTGATTGATTCTCATTTGATCAAATCTATATACTCAATGATGTAGTCTATCATGTGACTCAAGAACAAGCTTACCTTAGCATTTCTCCAAAAATATGCATGATTGATCTCAAGAATACTACCCATTCAAGACAATTAATGATCATTTACACTTCTCTCTAGGTATGCAAAGATTTCTCTAGGGTCTCTTTTTTCTTCTTTGATGTTTGTGCTTGTATGTATATCATCACCTTCAATAGATAACTTACCTTATCTTTTCCCTTTCTCCCTTGTACAATATTCTTCACTATTTTCAACCTACATTGATATTCAATCTTGAGTGGAGCTATATACTCTATTTTCTTTCTCATTCATATCATAACAGTCCAATCAAAATGCTTAGGTATCCTATTGAGGGGATCACATCATAGTGAATGATGTTTAAGAGTACACTCCGATTATTGATGATTAATGACCTTCCTTTCTAGATCTCACCTTGAATTCAAGACACACCTATCCATGGCATACATTCCATTAATGTAGAAAGTATTAAGAGAGGTTTTGAAATTAAACTTATTAAAACAAGGTATCGATCCATGGCTTGAACTCTTGCCTTTATATAGGACTTTGATATAGGATTCTTCCATAATATAGATATATCCTGATTGAATCAATACAATGTATCCTTTGTCTTTGATATCTTGGATTACAAATTTGAGAGACAAATTTAGATAGACAGTTCTAGTACTGAGTTAAGACTGGTTTTGGGATCAGCTGATACATAATCCTTTTATTACCTTGTATAGCATTGTAAACACATTAATTATTCCCCTAAAACATCATGCAACCTATTCTTGGATGTTGAAACATAAAAAGTTGTCAAATTTGCTTCACTTACCTCTTTCTCTGTTCATTGTGTTCTTCCATTTTCCCTCAAAATTCTGTCATGGAATTCTTTGTGTTCACTCAATGATATGCTCTGAAACTTCGTGGTCATGCTCTCTTGGCTTGGGCAGAGATTTGTTGCAAATTTTAGAGGATTCCATCAGGTGAATCAAAAGTTATACATTACCCTAGTTGAAACCCGCGGCCATAGAATTATTTGTAACTCCCTCAAAATTCAATGTCAAGATCTCAAATAAATTACATTTCAATTGGAATCAATTCCTCCACCTTTTGAATTAGCAGTCATGAATTTTAACGTGGTTTCATCACTCAAGTTCTTCTACATTCTAGGAAATATGACCTCTCAAGTTCTTCTACTCTCCATTGTTGACACAAGTTACTCTCATCTACATTAACTTGCCAATGAAGACAATACCTAGAGGAGCAAATTTTCTTTTTATACTAAGAGATACAAAAATTTCAAAACTTGCTTTTATTATTGAAAAAAGACAAAATATACTAATCATAAATTAAGAAAAGTTAACCATGGATCTACTTGGATGGCAAGTGGGTTTGGCTTGGCTACAAAAACAAGAATAGGAAAAGAAAGAAATTGTAGTATGAAAACAATTGAACAATAGTGACTACTTGAAGGTATAAAAAAATGTAGACTATAAATTCAATTATATTAAGAAATTATTTTAAAATTTCATTGTTGAAAAACACGGTGTGTTTTTCAACCATGTTGACTTGAATTCTCATAGTGGTAGTAGTTTCAAGGCATATATCTTTTTATAGTAAAATGTTGACTTGCAGTCAATATTGATCATTGCAAACATCATTGTCATCAAGGGAATAAGTACGGATGGTTCGTGGGTAAGATATCTAATACCCTGTACATAACTTACCTCCTATGAGTTCACAAAAAAAGTATCAAGACTTAGATGAATACATTATATAATTACAATAAATAACATAGTAATATAATAACTAATTCAATAAGACCACAATATGGAATATTTTTGGGAATTAATAAATAATTTGCGGAAAAACATAATACAAAGTAATCATTCAAATAAATCTCCCACATAATGGCATGGGTGGCAAAGAAACATGGTGTTAAAAAGGTAAATTGTATCTAAACATATGTTATTTAATTTAGAAACCCATGCGCTATAACATATAATTGGGAAGAAATTGTTTACAAGCTAAGTGAAAAGAAAAGAACCCTCTACAAACCACTGGCATGCAATATGATGGACAGAAGCAGGAAGAAGACAAGCATACTATTGTAACATTGAGACCATTTATAACCAACAACGACATTTGGCAAGATGGGACCAACTACATAAACAAAGACCATAATTTTTAGAGATATTTTGTCAAACATTTTGAAGAGATTCTTTGAGGCATTGTGTCAAACAATTCACTGGAGACATTTTGTCAAACATTTCGCAGAGACATTTTGTCAAACATTCATGAGACCATATTTTGCCAACCATTTTGTAGAGAAATTTTGTCAAACATATCGCGAGACCATATTTTGCCAACCATTTTGTAGAGACATTTTGTCAAACAATTCACATGCTTTGTTTTTTGGGAAATGCTTTTGCAGAGACAAAGGTCAATTTAAAACAATGGTGGAGCGATGGTTTTCGAACACCCATGTAAGACAATCATGCCCAATTTAAAATAAATGTAAACAAAAGATAAATAATTTAAACTTTTTGTTATTATGGTCAAAGCATAGACCACAATTATCTCCATGGCGACTACAAGTGCATGAAACGATAAAATAGATACCCATATTTTACAGTCTGTATTTACCACTACCAAAAATGTTTTGGAAATAGAACTTCCATAAACATAAAACAACATAATCTCTATTGGGCAGGCCTAGCAAAACCACGAAGTAAAACAAACGCACGATATGGAAGTAATACACAAAATAACTCCATTACGAAATGGTATGAAACCATGAATCTATGAAACGGTATGGTTACTGGTAGCCATGGATAGGGGATTTTAAACTTACGGTAGAAGGGAGAGAAACGATGTCCTCTACAACTAACTCCTCTGGCTCGCTCACAATGTAATGATGGCTCCCTCCACTGACGATGACGGCTACCCTTCTTGCTTCTTCCTCAGAAACACAAACACAGAGAAAACCCGGACTTCTTGCTTCTTCCTCATAAACAAAAATGTAGAGCAAACCCACTCTAGTCTTCTTCTTTCCCTGGCCTCGTTATCTGGTTTCGGGCTTCCCTCTCCTCGTGAATTGATGCAAGATTGGAAATGATTCAAAAGACGTGGTATGATGCATTGGCGTGGAGGGATCGGTGGCACAAACATCAATGATTCAAAATCGAACAGTTGGCGTCCCCATCACTTCTGCCACATCATTTTTCAGAATGTATTCCTCAATTGTGTGGTCCCCACCACGGTTTCCGCCTGACGTCAGGATTCCGGGGACCAGCATGTGGAATGGTCCATAGGAACCATGGCGGAGGGGGCACCATACATAGGTGTGAATTGAGTGGAGCGTAGGCACTGGCCATCCACACGGAAACTCTACACGTCGTCAATGCGAACAGTGGCAGCTCAACTCCGGCTGTAAAGAACGGCTATCCGCGTGAATAGTCTTATTCCAAGCTGCACATGTTTGTTATTTCTTATGCTTGTAATCAGAAGGCGCTAAAACCAAACCTGCTTTCTGGGGATGTTTGAAAGCTTTCCTACAAAACAATTCCTGTCTTCTTCACAATTTAATTTATAATAAAATGAGATTCTTCTTACTTAAATGAAATAACACGTCATACATGTGACGACAACTGCAATTGGCTGCCAACAACTGGAGACTGCAGTTTTAGATGAACAGAACAGCTACGGTACAGATTTATCTGAACATTCACTCTCTGTAATACAATACAAACATACTTCACAATGTATACCACGAACAGCTTCGACTAAGAGAAATGAATCCATTTGGCCACACTCGGAATTCCATTGTTAACCACGAAGAGCATGTAGTACCCACCTGGCGCTGCTACTGAATTTGGCGGCGCCGTCGCCACTGCATTAAATATTCTTCCCAATCTTTCGGGTGTGTTTGCTGCAAGAACCAGCAGCCTCTGGTTCATGGAAAACGAGTGGGTTGTGAATGAAGGCGCGTAAATATGGAAGACAACACTATTCGGAACGTAACTGGAAACAGTGAACTGAATCGTGAAAGTCGTTCCATATCCAACTGAAGAAGAAGATAAGGCGACTATGGAGGGCCTGTAGCTCTGATACGAACTGTCAATATAATAGGGACTGTAAGCTTCCAGACGGAGCTCTGTGGGATATGTCGTTCCAGACAGAACGTATCTAGCGTGGGGGTTCGATCCTCCCACGAAAATTCGTCCACTGGGAAGCACATTTGCAGAGGAATGATACATTCTCGGAATAGTGGAGGGCGCCAGCGTAGAGAATCGTCGTCCGGGATCTGCAGAAGGTCTATACAGAAATGGAGCCAGAGCCGGATTCATTCCCAGCTCCCAACCGGCGGTTCCTTTCTCCGCTCCATTTATAATGAGAATCTCTCCATTGGGCAGAATGAGCATGTCTCCCATCACCCTCGGGGCCGGCATGTCCTCCATCGCCCAACCAGGCTTCGAGTCCGTAATAACAATTCTTCCGCAGCTTTGAAGAGCGGAAACAAAATCCCCGGCTTTTGTAGAAGCGAAGCCCTTATCAGGAGCGCCGCCGCAGAGGAGAATTTCTACTCTGTGAAATCCGTCGGAGGCCATCAGCGGCAGCATTACAGAGGAGCCGCTGGACGGATAATTCCTCGCACCGCCCGGCATTGTGGGAAACGTTTTCACCACACGATTTCTTTTGTAATCGAGCAAGATCGAATCTTTGTTGGCAAACACGAACAGATTTCCGTCGGAGGAGAGATGAAGAAAAGGGTACAGGTTATTCTCCACGTTGGCGACATAAGTCTGAGTTAAAAATGGAAGCTTATAGTATCCTTCCCCGGCCGTCTTTGGCACGAATTCGTACGAAAAAGACCGTCTGCCTCCCACAATTATGATTCTGTTATCGGGAAGGATCTGACTCGAAGCATACCATCGATTCTGTTCAAGTTTAGCGAGTTGGGATTCATCCCAATCGCAGGAAGAATCGGCACAGGGCGCCATATAACGGATCACCGTGCCGCCGTCGTTGTATCCGCCCAAACTGACCAAATTGCCGTTGTTAGCAAAGGCGGCGGAGGAACAGAAGGTATCCGTCATGACCATGAGAGGTCTGAGATTGTTGGAAGCAATGTTATACTCGATGGAGTGAGCCCAGCAGTCGTGCTTCAGAGCCATGTCATTCTCATCGTCTCTGCAACGTCCCCTGTCCAGCAGCAGCTTGGAAGGACCGTAGTCTGTACGATCAAACATAATGACTGTGTCTTTGTGGGTGGTGGTCATATGCATTGCCGACACGCCGCACCATTGGCCACGAGCTGCCATGACCCGGGCTTCACTGCCTGACCGGACACGTCCCTCAATGATATCAACATAAACAATAACCAGCATACAAATTTCATTCTCAATGATATAAACAATAACCACCATACAAATTTCATTACTTTGCTCGCCATAATCGAAAGAATTGCGTATTCCCTCAATGATATTTATGGACGTGCGACAAAAGAAATCTGATAATTGTGGTACTCTTCTCTGCCACGTTTAGGGGACCTGATAAAGATATATATAGACAGCGATTCTAATAGCGTTTAGTGTATAGAATTTAAAAAATTAAAATTATAGTTAAAGGGAGTGAAGAAGTCAGGAAGTTGTTGGAAAAATTCACAAGCATGTCATTCTTCTCAAAAAAATTTTTAAAAAAAATTAGTTAATAATGTCTCTAATTAATTAAATAAATAAAATTTATGTATATTATCGTATTTTAAAATTTACATAAGGATTATAATAAATTATTAATTTAGAGAAATTGGTATACAAAAAAATAAAAATATTTTATAAAATTATCAAATAACAAGAAGTAATAATTTATGGATGGAGATAATTAATTACACTTAGAACATAATAAATTTAGAAAATGTTGGTTACTCATCTTATTTACCAATATAAAGTAGGTGATGGGACTCAAAACTAAACAAAACACATCTTTTCTTCAAAGCAATAAAAACTTCTAGGTGGCTCCCCATGGTTTTGTGAAGAGTGGTATCTGGACCAAACCTACTAATTCCTTCATAAAAAGAGACATTTCCCCCAAAACATTAGAAATAGAGAATTAAATAATTCTTTCCTTCAATTATACTTGCCTCTATTAGCTACGAAATGACATTATAAAAAAATAAGAACATTTTATGAGAAAAGTTACAGACCTTAATTATTTAGAACTACATTACGAGTGAATAACAATATCAATAAAATCGTATGAACTTAAAGATATACATTTTTTTACTTGCAAAAATATTATAGTACCTTTTTATGTGTATGCATGAAATTTATGTTACTTTATAATAATATCAATAAAAATGTCAATAAATATTGACTTCAGGAAAAAAATCAATGTTATGTGCTAATGATAGCCAAATATAACGAAAATCTTTAGATTTACGTTCCCTAACTGTTGGTGCCCTAGGCAATTGCCTAGTCTATCTAAAACTTAATCCCGCGTGTTTTTACTCTAGATCTTGACAAGACATTCTCCATCTTTATCAGTATTTTTGTTTGAAAGATGTTAGAGATATATGCCTACTATAGAAAGTCCAAAGATCTAGTTCGAATGTCATCATATGTGGAATACTAAATATGGTACGGTATTATTCCTTCTAAACTTTATGTGCACATATCTTCTCTTCCTACTCTACATTCGAAATTTTACCCTTCCCCATCTCGGACTAAAATTTGTATGACCATATTCTCAATTACCCATGAACATCTTCACTCTCAACATTCTTATTCATATCATAGATATTTTTGATATACTCATATGTGAAACATGTCGTTAATATTGTTTTTCCTCCTTATTTACTTTGTTCACCCGCCTATGTTAAATGGCTGTTTTTTGTTGGCTTTTAACCCTACATGCAATATCATTCAAACACGTAATATGTACCAGCCGTCATCCACACGGCACCAAGTTACTGTATTCTCTTGGCGTAATGTCCATTACGTTGCGTTTGAAACATCAGCTTTCAACAGCCTGGACTGGTTTGGTAAAGACGGCTTTATTCAAGTTTGAAATGGGAACGGTATTTCTACTATATTTTTATCTTCTCCTTCCATGCGTAGTATTTTATGTTCTACTTGTAATTTGATTAGTTTAAATTTTACCTGCTCATTAAAAAATATATAATCCTTATAGCGAGATGGTCGCCACCAAAATCTGAGCTTTAAATTCTGACCTTGCCCAACAACCTTTTATGGTATGGTAGTACTCAGTACCACCATATGTAAAACGGAATTTCTGTTGACAAGGAGAAAAAAAAAGGAGTGATTTAAGCAGGAATTAAAGTTTTGGATTGTAATTCATGATCTACTAGCAGGAAATTTTATGTTTGATCTCTGATTGTGATATGATATTTCAATGTCAAAAATTGTACACAATTTTATTTAGAACTTTCTTTTATAAAACATGTTGTGTCCTCACTAACTTATTTATATCAATTATTAATTATTTTAACGTAAAGTTAACAATGAATGACATGTACATTCCAAATAGAAATTCTAAGAAACAAATAGGAAAACCAGCAATTTTTTTCTTTGTTTCCATAAAAATTATATTATGATTACGGAAATCAAATTACCTTCCTTTGCGTTTAAAGGATGGACCCACAAAATACACGTCCATAGGAACACATTACATATCTTCTTTACCTAACACATCCTTTCACCTAAACAAGTTTCAAATGTGCGTATTTTATAATAAATTATTATTGTTATCAATTTGAGATAATTATTTTCCACAATTTCTTTATATGTTCATAGAGTTTATTAAACGTATAGATTGCAATTTTTTTACATTTGAGAAATTAATAAATGAAATTTAATAGTAAATTTTGATGCGAGAGTATATACATTCAATAAGCCAATTCATTTGACAGTTTTTATGGAGGAATTAATGAGATATTAGATGAGTAAAATTTTAATATAAGGTGAGCACAACCGATTAATCTCAAATGAAATAGCATACACCGAGCTATCAATATATGTTATGGGTAAATCGTGAGATTTGACAATTAAAAGTAATATATTTAATATTTTTATTGTTAATTTTTATTAATTTGTACGTAGTTAGTAAAAATATTATTTTATTCTTAATGAAACCCTTTCTTTTAAAAAAATTGAAATGTCAAAGATAATTAGAATTTTATACTACCACATAGTTTCTCATTGATTTGAGATAGCTATATTCGCAACAAGAAGTGGAAGAAAGGTCTAAACAAGAAGGTAAATCAAATCCATAAAAATCAACAAAATCAAATGTTCTCAACCAAAATCGTACAAGTATTAAAATGGAATAGTTGGAACCATACTAGTATGTTATAAGCAACTTCATGTGAATTTGAAATGAAACAATGTAACTCAATTCTTTGTTCTTGTTCTCAAAAATATTAATCACTTTGCTAAAAATCATTAGAAAGTAGTAAAAAATTGTTATCCTTTCTTACAACCCTAATTTTGCATTAAAGTTTTTCAAAAATATCAAAAAAATGGCACATATTTAGTAGCTATCTCGATTAGAAATCATTTAGTGAAAAAAGCTTGATAACATGAAGAATATAATGCATCTCAACAATCATTTTACTATATTATGATTGTCACAATCCTTATTGTTTCAATATATGTAGGAAGTACTAAATAGTATATGCCATGTGGATGTTAAATTCAAAAATAAACTAAATTCATTTCATTACAATTTAATTATAACTCATTTGGAATCATCGAAAGTGTCATAAATGCTCCATTGTATCATGTGTATGTCGACAATGGCTCAAAAGGGCTAATAAATAAATTAAAACCCTAATGCACAAAAAATATGGATAGAAGCAATCCATGAAAGTAAAATCCTAAACAATATAAATACAATTTTGTAAAATGTCTTAAATGAATAGAGAAATAGAAGAAATAATAATTAGATGGAAATAAGATAGAAAAAATAATATATCAATAAACAAAAGAATTTCTAATATTCCATAAAAATTTAAAAAATTTGACTATCATATAAAATTCAAAAAAATTATGTTAAAAATATAACATCACAAAAGATATACACCAACAAATATCAAACATAAAAAAGTAAACAATAAACACAAATAAACTAATACCATAACAATTAATCAAGGCATATCAAAGTTAGAAATCAACGTGCCTCTAAAAAATCGAGGAGTAATCTCCTCTTGTTATGTTAAAGTTCATAAATTTTTTAACTAGCAATCGCATGCAAGAAGTGCGATGTTAATGCAGAAAGGGATACAGTGGAGGAACTATATGTGGAAAGGGGAAGGGAATAGAGAGGTAGAGTAGTGTTGGTTAAGGTATTTGATTTTTTGGGTATAAGGAGGAAGTGATAGTGGAAAAGAAGTGATATAGAGGAGTAACCATCATTGGTAGTTATTTATATGAAAGTAGTTGAAATGTGAATGAAGAGAAAGGAAAAACATATGTAGAATATGGAGTTGACATGTAGAAAAGTTTTTTTGCATAGTACTGCAAGATGTTGGTGTAGGATGTGGTAATGGTCAATGAAGACAAAGTGAAAGGAGGGGTTTAATCTTGGTGAACATTTCTCGGCTCAGAGTGAGACAAATGGCTTGGGGTGACAAATGACGAAATAAAAATTATAGTGTTTGTCCGTACACGAAACCTAATCGATGAACATGTTTTTTTGTGAATTAGCTGATGTGTTCAAAAATGTCAAGCATTAGAGGGAAAAACTCTCATAAGTGACTTATATTGGCATTTAAAAGGTTCATTGTTTGAAAATAACATTCACAAAGGGTGACAGTCAACAACGAATGGAGAAGTCAGAGTGAGGGGGGTTCGAACTTGCTAAAAATTAGTTGACTTCAATAGGTTCTTGCGGCTTTGGGTAAAACATTGTAGCCACCATATTTCCATACCTTGTTGATTTGGTAGATCCATAACTAAATCACCGGATTTGTGACACATTGGCTTTCTTCAAAGTGGCAAGCATTGAATCCCGCCACTATCAATGGTGCAATGTTTTGAAATATGCAAAGTATAGGTTCACTACATGTGGGAAGGATGTACATATGGCGGTGTTCTATCTTCAAGACCATCTTATTTTGACCAAATGTCAAATCTACGTAGTGTAGATTTGGCACATGTGCATAGGAGGTAAAATGGTGGTGATCATTTTCCAGACTGGAGAATTAACACTTCTAGACTGAAACTTTTGGAATCGGAGGCGCTATCTTAAGCTTGAATGGAATCATGCATTTGAAATTCAACTCATCTTCAATAAATTTGAGCATGGGCACACTAAGTTGTCTTTAAGTGGACAACCTTGCCTCTGAAGAATAGACATGTTGGAGGTGATGGAGGGAAGAAGTAAGTGTTGAGGAAGTGATAAAGAGGGAAAGGATATGGGTTGATAAAGAAGGTGCTTGAGTGAGGAGAAGTGCATTATGTTCCATAGAACCGTGTTTATCTTGCTCGCAATATTCACGTGAGCACAATATGCACTTTTAGGGGACAATCTAAAAATGGGGAAATTTGAAGAGGTTCCATGTTTGAAACCCAACTGAAATACTTTCTTCAAGGAGAAATTTGTACCCCACCCCCTTTACAATTCTAAGCTCAATCAAGTGCAAGGAAACAAACAATGTGCGATGAGCAAAAACTTTTCTTAGAGGGGGAAAATTAAACAAAAATGAAAATCCAATAGGTTCCAAGGTTGAAATCCTACTGGGAACAATTTCAAGATTTTTGATTAGGCAACATTTGATTATTTATATGAAGATGAAGACAATGACAAAAAGTTGGAAATAGACAAGTGAGAATAAATTACATGCACTTTATTGACTCAATCTTGGTACGATTATTCATGTGAGTGGAATTTATGGTTAAAGGGGAAAAAATAATTAATGGGAAAAATCTAAAAATTTCCATGTTCAAAACTCAATTAAAATGTTTGTTTCTAGAGCACTTTGTAGCCCCACTTTACAATTCCAAGCTTGAGTAAGTGCAAGAAAACCAATGATGTTTGAAGAATAATTGATAATTGAGTTTATATTATTAACATGAGTGTAATTTTTTCTTAAAGGTGCAAAAATTAAAAATGTAGAAATCAAACAAGCTTCATGTTTGAAACCTTTCTGGTATGCTTGTTTCTTAGAGCACTTTGTAGGCCCCGTTTATACTTCTAAGATCGAGTAGATGAAGGAAAAGAAGCTTCGTGCAAACAATAATCAATAATTATCCATTATTTGTCTTGCACTTTATCATCTTGAGTTTGCTGCCATTATTCACATGTTACCTCGCACAAAGACCTTTGTAGACCATATACGTAGCATGTCTCTCCACCATTTCCGAATCCATCATACAAACACAATATTTCTATTAGCTAATCTCCGATAATCCAAATTTTTTTAAGAAACATTCACCTAATTAACCATCCCTATAAAACCTACAACTTGGGAAATTTTGTGGCTTATCTCTCACATCTACTTTCTTTCTTGGAGGAGATGACATTGGCATTAAGATATGCATCATTCATTTTTCAACGACCATACAACCACTTTCATTTCCCTATGCTATCTTGATCTCTCACCTTGTTATGACACCATAGATTAGGGTTTTCTCCAGCTCTCCCTACTTTCATGTTAAAATTGTGGCTCATCCTTTTTAGGGTTTCATCTCCAAGCGATGGTTTGTTGGAGATCATACTTCAATGACCTTTCCTTTGTCCTCTACACCATTGTTCGTAGTGGAAAGTGTTAGAGAAGAGAGATGTGATCGATGGTTGAAACATGTCTGAGCTTCAACATCCTCACCAGCATGATCTCATCTATTGATGGAACCACCACTTGTTAGTGGTGGGTGGGTTCACTCTATTGAAAAAATGACTTGCAGCGTATGAGGATTAGGATGCAATTTCAAGTTATATTTATTCTTTAAAATTCCCATATGATTCCAATTGAATTTCATCGTTGACTTGAACATAGGTTATAAAGACGATTTTCCAATGAGCTTGTAGACCTATCTGAGGGAAGAAAAAGCTTTAAGGCTTTGAATTTGTTGGATACCCTGGCTGAAATTATTTAATATAATTTGTGGTTTTTTGTGAGGGACTTTGTGCCAACCACTTTGGATTTTTTGATGAGTAGAAGCTTGAAATAGTGATGAATTCCCTGCTAAATATGCTTCATCTACAAGGGAGAAATGAATATTGTTTTAGCTTTTGTAAGGGTGTCATGCATCAACTTTAAATAAGGTTTTTCATGATTGTTTGAGAAATAATGAACGATAGCAAATTTTGGCGAGAGCACCATTGGGAGGGTGGCGTATGTGGACTCTAATTTGGGGTGGATTATTCTACTTCGAGCTTATACACAATGTACATGAGACCACACCCTAGCTGATATCCTTAGATGCAACATGGGATGAGCCTTGTTTTTAGCCTCTTTTTCTTTATGAGGTTTGACACCTTCCCCACCCTACTCTACGGTGATGGTTATAGTATGATTCATAAAATAATGGGAGTGTAGGGCTATCTAGGAGAATTTTTTCATGGAACTCCACTCTGCAAGAAAGTTGTTCAACCTTGAAAGCAAGAGAAAAGAATTCATTGACCGGATCTACAAGCATGTGCATGCCTTGGCCTACCATATCAGGTCCGTTTTGGTTCTACTTCATCCATCATAATAACATTTACCATTACTTCTAACCTTTCCATGCTCAAAGCCATAAGCTAAACATGGGAGTTATCAATTCTGATTTGAATAATGCATGCAAACAATGAAACAAACATAAAAAATAATATGTCGTTTAATGGTTCCATTATACTGATGTCAACGGGGAAATCTCCACATGGTTTATGCTTTGATGTCGTTTTCCTCTCCCTATCCTCTATTGATATCTATGACTGCTATCAAATTCCCACCATGCCCACCCCATTGTAAGAAACAATATTTGGCATAATTATCGCTATAGTTTCCAAATGAATTACTCCTATGCAACGAAGTATCCTTCCATTGAAAAAGCTTCCTCTCCAAGTCAAGAGGCCAAATGGCCTCAAAACCCAAACCAAGATCCCTGCCATGTGACACTCAATTCTATCCTTATTTCCAATCCTTTGCGTACACAATCGCTGCTCACCCTAAAAATTGTTCTTTAAACTTGTGCCACAACCGATATTTGTAATAGTTAATCATCGCCTCACTCGATTGCATGCCCACTATTTTATAACCATTGTGTAGCTCGAAGCGATGAACAACATCTAGCAAAGACAGATAAGAAACCTCTAATGACACAATGGGTTTGTGTTCCAAGAATGAAAATAGGCTTTGAAATAAGAAGACCAAAATTCTAAATGACCATAAACTGCTCATTCTTATAGGACACAGTAAATATCTTTCTTACTATTGGAATACAAAATATGATTTCCCGCACGGAATACATTATACAATTACTGGATTACATTCTAATAAATATGTTTAAAGCTCACATCAATTACATATATTGACCACTAATACAATCCAAGAAAACATATAACCTATATTTTTTCCATTATTCCATTGTTACACAATGTCAAGCGATTTTCGTTTATGACTAACAAATCATATGCAAAAAATACAAATACATATTACATTACATCTTGTAGCTTCTTCCCCAAGATGCTCCTATGATCCTACTACAAACCCTAAAACTAAACCTCCATCCATTCCCCGAAATGACACATTTTGTCTTCCAAACCTAAAAGTATTAGGATTCCATATTCTAGAAGACAGAGATGGTCTTATTCAATGAATAAAATTTCCAACACCGGTATTGCATCATGGACTCTCATGGCCCTTTTTTCCAACAAAAAGAGCTAATAAATATGGAAACAAACATTGTACATTTATGGCATTATACGTATAACTGCAAAAGTTTTTGTTATCCAAAATCCACCCCTCAAGTTAATTTTGATAACCTGCATCATTTCTTTAGGTATGAGCAGTAGAAATTCATAAAAGGTGAAAAAAATAAGGTTTCAGACGTCCCTTTGCCTTCCTCTAACTTTCATGTCCAAGAAGTTAGAAAAAAATGCAAAAATCGAAAAAATGGGCTTCTTTTAGTGTATTGCGGAAAAATCGGGTATTTTTGTCCTAGATGGTCTGTGGGACGTTGGGATAGGTGATACCCACAAAGCTGAAATGGCCGATTTTTGCAAAGGAATCGGTTAAATAGGGTTTTTTGTTCCGAAGCGCGCCTTGAGTTCACGAGGACACTGGGACTGCATCGCCGAAAAGCCGTATTCAAAGGGAAATCAAAAAATAAAAATAAAAATTTCCACTTGTTGTCCAGCGGGATAGTTGGGACATTGGGACGCACGAGATCCGAAAAGTTGACTTGTTCGATTTGCAAAGCTGTTGAGAGACATACGGAGGCCAATGAACCTCACGGCCCGGTCAACATTGGGACATCAAAGGCCAAAATCACCGCACCAAGAGAAAATTAGAAAAAGTGGAGGTTTTCAGCCCAAGTCACACAAGGGACATCTAGGACACCAAGACCCGAAATAGCCGATATGCCCGCATACAAAGGAAAATTCAATGCTTGACCCTCTCGAACTTCAAATGGTCATAAATTTTGACTCGGAGCTCCAATTTTCATGAAATTTGACTTTTTAATTTTGATGAGGGTAGGTATATGAAAATAAAGGAAACATATCTATCTCTGATAAATTTAATGTCAGGTCCCGTTAAATGATAGAAATGTTTGGTAAACCCAAAATAGCTTCCCACACTTAGAAGGCCATAACTTTTGCATTTCTCAATGAAAATGCACAAAATTGGTACCGTAATAATCATGTTTCGAGCCCGATGCAAAAAAATCGGAAATCTGGAATTTGATGAATAATCAATGGATAATTTTTAGAAAGCGGGCTCGAGGTTGAATGGTGTTTTACTTGGTAATTTGGGATTCATTAATGAAGCATGGGGTGTGATTTCACTGCTTGAAAGTTATGGGACAGTATGGGGGATTTTGTAAGAAAAATACTATCATTTCAATCCATTTATGACATCTTGAAAGTGGTGAGAGGATAGATTTTAGGATTTCCATTTGCCCTCAATCTCTCTTCTCAGATTTCTATAAATTGGAGTGTTGGGCTCATTGTAAAGAGAGATAGTTTTGGAGTAGAAAAAATTTGTCAAATTTATTTTTGAAGCCAATGTGTTGTAGGCCCTTGTAGTGGACTCCTTGCATGGTGATCCAATCCCTTATCCTATTATAGATTGAACTGTGCATATCAATGAAAGTAATAGATACAAGTTTGTGGATTTCTCTTCCCTTGTTGTGTTTGTTTGTATTCCTCTTTCCCCTTCAATAACATTGTGCATACATATTGTTTCTATGTTATGCTATTGCAAGGATTCATTATCTTTGTGTGTGCATGAAATATTGTTGTGAATGTAGTTGCTTTAGACTATGGAGGCTGTTATCTTATAGTATGCACTTTACTTCTTTTTCACACATGGATACTATTCTCACACCCTCTTTTTTTGGTGTATCACCGCTTTAGTGTAAGATTTGTTTTCATGCACTTCTCTCCCTAGTCCCTTGGAAATTTAGATTAAGATTAAATAGTTTTCTGCATTAGAGTAGATTGTGACGGGTAGTTTAGGAGAAAGAACTAGCTTTCTCTCGGAGGTATATCTCAAGTAGCAAGTCCCACATGACTTGGAGGTAGCACCCATGTTATCCAATCATACCGTGAGCTCAAGCACTCACACTTGTGCAAACTATAGGGTGATGTGATCTAGTGATAGTAGTTTTTGTTAGCTACTTTGTAAATCAAGCTCTAGTAACGAATGGGTAAAGTGATATTAGAAAAGGAAGATGGTGGGGTTTCACGCAAACCAATGTTATGACACGCCCTATGCGATTCTTTGCGATTGTCTCCTCCCACCGAATGACACATCTCATTTTTCCTCATATAAACTACAAAACCACATAAATAAATAAATCTAATGCATTATATTATGCTTGGACGCTTTGTCTATGACCATTAAACTAGTGGGGGGCTGAAAAACCATATGGGCTACTTTTCCACCGTGGCTATGACCGCTCTTGCTAGTTTTTTTTAAATCTGAGTACACTGTTTCTCTAGAAAGGGAGGAAGCTCGATGGTGATGGCCATGACATTTGTTGTTTCGACATGGCATCGGTTCTATTGTCGTATACATTCACAACTTAAGAGTAGAGAAACAAACATTTAGTAGAGGAATAGTTGAAAATATTTGTACTTGAGGCACGATTGTGATGTATCCATGGGAAGCGATGTGTTGCAAGAGTTGGGTGTAGAAGGAATTGAGGAGCAGGTAGCCATGGAAGAAGATGAAGACATGATATTCCCCTTGTTGCGAAGGAAGAGCGGGGAGCGAAGCTAAGAAATCCCTCTTCTCAAGAACCCATTTCACACCGTCATGCATTGAATTTTACACATGTTGTTTTTTCAGTAGGAAAATAGCAAGTCGACAGGGGACGAGAGGATCAAAACAATTCATAAATATCGATGGTGGAATATTGAATCATACGTGACGGGGCGTCAAAGTATTTGTGCCTTAAAAATCAATTTCGTAAACATATTTCACCCGCTTTCTTGTGCAAAAGGAAAAATAAATGAATGCGCATGTCATGCCTTTGACACTTGAAATCCTGGCACTACTAGGATTTTAACATCGAGGGTGGGATTGCATCTATAATCAATGTCCTCGTCTACTGTCATGCCTTTGACATTGAAAATCTTGGCACTTTCGGGATTTTAAATTCTTATACTTTTTTAAGAATTTCTTACGATTGTTTATTTTTATATTTCTAACCAACTCCTTTTGACAAATGGTTGATCCATTCCTTAAGAAACAATTTTGAGAAGGCTCAGATCTCACTAAATGGCATGTACATAGATGGAGTTACACTTGAGCGATAACATGAATTTTATCCAAGTAATTGGTAAACAAAACATGAAGTCAAGAAAATTTTAATCAAACATGTTTTCTAATCTATGGTCTAAAACTTGCACAAGGAAAGAAAAAAACATGAAAAAAGAGTAATCGACTAATAAAAAGTGATTGACATGATTATTGAGACTAGTGAGATGGAGCTCAAGAACCTAAGGAAGAACGTGAACATCGAGGTTGTTACACGCCATCGAGAATCAAATATGTTCTCCAAGTAATCATCAAGAGATTAACTAGGAACTAAAATTGATTTGCATAAGAGAAAATAACCTAGAACATTCACATAAATAAAAAAATAAGTACATATAGTAGTGTTGTGTAACTCCCATTCTTGGACTCATCATACCTTCTCAAGGGAGAAATGAGTTACAATACAAAAATGGAATGACAAAATATATTATATAACTCCTAATGACACCTAATGACCTATGATCTCATTTAAGTAAGATTACTCACCATGGGTAAGGAAGTTCACCTAATTAATACATTATAATTAAATAATATCCTTCACACTAACACCCCCTTCATCAAAGCTTAGGTAGAGGTAAGGAAAGTAAAAAAGAATGATGACTCCCTAGAAAATTGAAGAAAGATGTACCATATGGGTTCCGATAATTAAAGGTTGTATGAGGTACCCATGTACAAACAATGGTCAAATAGAAACGAAGAATATGAGAAGAATAACGTGTCTCATGACTAGGTCCAATGGGGTACCTAAATACAATAAAGATCTCAAGTAATAGAATAAAACCCAATGGGAAAAATTTCCACTTATAAGAGATATAGACTCTCATAAACAACCTAAGAAAGATGAGTCAAATGATTCCCAAATACTAAAGGCATGATAAGCTACCCATGTAAACTATAATCTTCATACAAGAAGATGATGAGGAGAAGGAGGAGTTTAGAATCCTAAAGTAGATGTGAAGCTACGATGGACCTCACCCATGATGAGAGTGCAAGTAGTGATTTTTGGCTTTAGTGTAGGGTTCAGTAAATAATTTTGCAACTAGATATCAATTCTGCAACTCTATGAAGTCTCCAAGAATATTTTTGATGATGTGGTCTTCCTCATGTACACTGAAGAAGTTTCATCCACATAGATCAATGTTTCTTCCCTTAGCAAGAAAATAAATGGTGTACAAAAATTTGTTCCACTCGAAAAGGAAATTGAAGGAAACTTGATGACGAAGAAATTTGAATCTAGTCCACAATGTATGAGTGATATAGGTCTTGAAAATAGGTGCTCAAGAACTGAAGGTAATTCCACTTAAGTATAACTAATGTCCATATGGAGTGAAGGGACAACAACCCCTATAATAGTAGAAAAATGATCCACATGTAGAGGTGTATCATTGATATCTCCAAAGTAGTAGAAGTAATGGATATCCCAAAAGGGGCACTCCTAGGAAAGGATATTAATGACTCCTCCAAAGTGAAAATGTGTGAAGGCTCATCAAAAGCAACTCCTGTCTTTATGCAACACAACTAGGATATGCAAAAAAGACATCCGAGGTTTGGAAAGAAATCGTCCCAAAAAGGCATCTCAATTAACATAAGAGAAATGTATAATATGTATGAATCATCAATACAAGAAGTAGGAGGAGTATAGGGTTCTCGTACACTAGTTATGGATTGGTGTGGAACAAAGGCAGATGTAATAAAAGTATGTGACTATGAACATGACTTCCTAGTGTTTGATGAATAAAACGAGGTTCAACATTCTTTGAAGGGTGACCGAGAGAGGGAGGATATGCATCCTCATCATCAAAAATAGAAGAACAAATCTCATCATTTGAAATATGAAAAAAAAATCGTGTCTACCAAATCGTCATCACATAAAGTACATGAGGAAGAAACTATATTAGGAGAAGAATCAACAATGGTAATCTTTGAAGGGTCTCAAAATAAGGAATGAATAATATTCCAAAGCTGTGTGAACACACTCTATGTGTGCCACATCATGGTGGTGAGGCATAGAAATGTACATAAATAAACAACCAAGAACCATGTTATAAGTGTTAATCCATTCATTGAGTTGATATGAATTAGTAGGGGTGGGTACTTTTCCATATAAGTATGTATAGAGATCTTGTTGAATGATAAAATGTTTCATGTTCGAATGCCACGATGCATAATTCTACCTATGAAGAAGAATTGGAGTAATGCATATTTGATCCTACGACACATAATTTTGGAAAGAACATTCTCCATGACACATCCACAAATAATATCAATTAGTGTAGAAGATTCAAAGGAAAAAATGCATGCTCATATGGATGTCGGACATGACCGTTAAATGCATTGAAGAATGAAAGAAAAGAAAGGTGTGAGAATACACACAAGGATGCAAGACATATGACTTAACTAAAAATGTGTCTACATGTAATTATAATACCCAAAAACAATAGTTTCATCCATTTTTTTGGTAATGTCTTGGTTTCACGCATTGAATACAATTATATGTGATTGCGTGTCTTCAAAATAAAGTCACTCACCTTGTAATAGCCTAAAAACATACATTTGTGGAGACCATAATGAGTTTCGAGTGAACGTAATAAATCAACGCTGTAAGAAAGTACAATTCAATGTGAAAACAAGAAGGGACAAAAAAGTTATGTGTGAGAAATATCTCTCACATCGCAAAAGGGGCTCTATTGTTACAAGACTATGGTGAACATGCTCATTTAGCCCACAAGCAATAATAAGAGCACTCTGATGTAAAAATGACTCAAAATGAATTAGAAGCCTATCGAAACATAATAAAAAGGCTCCAAAAAGGGGCCATAAACCTCCACAAAGTTCTCCAAATGAGCGTTAGCGAAGAAAATGCCAAGAAGACCGCTCAGAAAACATACTGAAACACTCCACACGCACAAGTTAGTGGGATAAAATGTCCAATACCCCCATTTTTGCAATTAATTTACCTAAATTATTTAATTATTGGAAATAATTTAAAAAATCAAATGAGGTATTCATTGGAAAAAAAAAAAGGTACCTCTAATGGATTAGATGACTTAGTTGAAATATTAATTTTCCTTCCTTTTCAAAGGGCCCTAACTTAGATTAATTTAAATAAAAGCTAGCATAAATAAAATTAATATAATCTTAAAATAATTACTTAAGGACCAATATTTAATATAAGAAATGAAATAAAAATATAGCCTAAGTTATATACAAATAAGTCTTAAATTAAAAAACAAGGTGCATTTAAAATTCCAAAGGGAGGGAAGAGAAGTCGAGCAAGTTAACGAGAGGTAGGTCGAGCCACGAAAGAGGTGCGGGAAGGGCCAATGGTGAAACACAGTAAAAATTGGTTGGTTTTGTGTGAAGGTTAAACACAAAAAATTATTTGACAAGTGAGAAGGAAATGTCGCGGGGTAGGTCGAACTAGGGAGGCAAAGTCAATAGCACGGATCGAGTGGTGAGAAAGTGACAACATGATTTGAGTAAGAGATGTGCCTAGATGAGATGAGTTAGCATAGTATGTCAAAGAGAGATAAATCCATCGGTCAAGTGATCTATCATGAGCATGCGGCATATAGGGGTCAATCCAACCAATGGATAGTGTAGACACCTAAAATATGCTTACACTTAGCATTTCCTCCCATTCATCCAATTAATGACACTTCATTAATAAACCATTCTTTGCTCCATTCTCGGATGCCCATTCACGACACCTTCTCAATCGTATTCCTCCCATAATCATCTTATTTGGCTAATATCTCTCTTATAAGCTAAAAATTCCACCTTTCGACCATTCGAGAACCTCCCTAGTTCTCTCTAGACCACTTCTATTGGCTTCGTAGGCTGGCTCTATTAGTCAAAATTAGTTACTCGGACCCATCCCAACTCTTAGTGAGTCTCTAATCACTTGCTAATCAAGTTTAACTAGCCTAAACCCTAGTTAACTAACCTAAACCAAGCTTAACTAAGCCTAAATCTTCTTTATCCTAATCTAATCTAAAAGTGCCTTTTGAGCTTTAGTCCCACATGCACCCAAAATCCAATCTCTCCCAAGTGAAAAACTATAAATACAAGGCTAAGCCTACCCATTCAAACTTACAACTTTATATAACGCAAAGCCAAAACAAGCCTAAGAAAGCTTAAGAGCTCATTTGCATTAGCCAAGCTAATAAGGCATTTGATCTTGGGTCATCCACCATTAAAATAGCTTCATCTTGCACCCATGATAGGTTAGTAATGAAATAGCTAAACTTGGTCATGTAGCCATTTAGTGAGATTCATTCACCCTCATGGAGTAAACAACAAAACTGATTGCTTAAGTCTTTAGTAGGCATATTTTGTTAAGCTTTCAAGAATAGAGGTTAATGTTATTTGTTAGATTTCTTGTTTATTTCAAGTTTTAATACATGCAAATAGGATTCCTTTCTCATTTCTTATCATATGGTCCATTGAGGGACTTTACACAAAGCTTTGGGGTCTTACTCCATTTCAATAGCTTTTGCAAAACCTTTCATTGAACACATTTGCATGCCTAGTGGGACACTTAGTCCATCCTCCATTAATGGAGTCACTTTGAAGCTTTTTGTTTTAGTTTCTAATTATTTCTTAGTTTTAATCTTTCTAGGATAGTTTCAAGCTTTTTAGATTAGTTTTTCAAAGTTTTTTAGATTAGTTCAAGTTTTTGATTTCACTAATCTTTTTGTATTAATGGCTAAAAATCAGGTTTCTTAACTAGTTTAGCTAGGATTGTCTTGCTTTTGTGCTCTTTTACAGGATCAAAGGAGGTAAAGTGCTGCCAAAATTGAACCAAATTGATGAAATTTTGACATTTTTTGAGATTTTGTTTGAAAATCCCCATTTTTTTTAACCACCTATAGGGAAGGGCACACATACACCTTTTTGCCAAAGCATAGGCACCACTGACTATCATTTTTTGACAGAGGCACATAGGTACACTAACCGTGGCGTAGGTACACTAATAGCGGCACATGTTCACTAAGCGTGCATAGGTACACTAATAGTGGCACAGGTACACTAACTTGATGGCGTAGGTACACTAACAATGGCATAGGTACACTAACTGTGGTGTAGATACACTAATAGTGGCATAAGTACACTAACCATGGTGCAGGTACCCTAATCCTGGTGCACATACACTAACTCTGGCGCACACGCCCAAACCTTAGCGCAAACATCATTACCAATCTTTCGGAGGCCATAACGTTTTCTCTCGAGCTCAAAATGACTATGTTTTTGTTGCGTTGGAAAGGTATTGAAGAGAAATACACAATGAAACCATAAAATTAGGATTTTTACTTATAGAAAATTTATGGTTTACTTTATTATGTAACTAGTCATTTTCTAAAGTATCTTAAAGTCTAAAAATTATTTTCTTGACTATTCTAACACTTTGAAAGGTTTTGTGACACTAATCAGTTGGTTACAGGGTTTTGTTTTGTTATTTCAACTTTCATAGCTTAAGTGTTTTCATTTCTTAGCTTGAATAAATCTTGTAAAGTGTGTATGCTCTCTCCTCGTGCCTTTTTGGTGATCTTGGAGATCAAAAACACTTGTTCAAACTTTATGTCATACTTTAAAAACACTTTTTCTATGATGCTAAAAAAGTAAAATAGATTTCCATATGATTTGTCTTAGTGGAATTTTCACATTGTGTATGCTCTTCCTTCGTGCCTTTTTGGTGATCTTAGGAATCAAAAGCAAAGTGTAAATTCTCTTTCTTAAGTTTGCAAATGGAAAACTACTAAAGAATTGTTGTATACAGGACCCAATGCTTGTAGAAGAAAGACATCCAAAAATGCAAAACTTCTAATACATGTGCTCTTGTAGGTTGCCAAATGGTGTGCTACTTAAAACCACATTAAGTTAAGCAAGATAAAAAACACACCATATTCAAAACATTGTATTATAGGTTTCGGAAAAGGGTACGTCCCTATCCACTCAACTAGAACATAACCCCTTTGGCATAATGCCTTAAGCTATAACAATGGGGGTGGTTCCAGGAACCCTAAAGTAATCCACCACTGAGTAACCTCGTGGATGAAACAGGAAGTGCTCCACTTACCCACTTGACTAGTACACCTTGTGAGATAGAGTTACTAGTTGTCGCATGGCGACCCCAGGGAGAGCACACGTGGATGCACTAGTTTCCCTTTGTGCTTGAAGGGGGTAAAGTAAAGTCGAGATACTCCTAAGATAGGCAAGGGACTATTTGGGTAAATCACACTCACTTAAGACAACTTTGTAACACCTAGTTGAGAGAACTTATTAAGGAGGCCATTTTATCTTGGAGCCCACTTTACTAGTCCATTATTGCGTCAAGCCATCATGAAGTGACAACTCATTTGGAATCTGAACCATGTTCTCAAACAAAGCAAATAACCCTTGTGATTTTGATCTAAGTGTCTTTCATCACAAAACTAAACTACATCCCACTTTCACTTAGTTTTATTCTTGTCTTTGGACGAGGTGAAACTCTGCCCAAGTGGCACTTGGTTTGTTTTCATCTTTTGATCTATACCCTTGCATTCTCACCACCCATTTTTCAGGGTGAGAAAGGTGCATACCTTGCGCGTTTTTATTAGAGATAGTGCTCGCCACTTTTTGTCTTTTACACCCATCCATGTTTGCAGCTGGGTTGTTAAGCATCTAAAGTGCATAGGTACATTTTTGTATCTTTGATAAAAGTCCTTCCATCTTGATTTCAAGATCATCATCTTAGTTAGGATTAATTGATGTGATTGTTACCTTGTTCGCATTGTCTCGACACAATTAAGATACTTATGTTGTGTTTTTTTTCGTAAACGTGATCTAAGTATCTTATGTTTTGGCGTTACGATGTGCACATTTTAACACATCCTCAAAGTATAACTTAACTTGGTTTGATTTAAACATTGTCCCAAATCTTAAAGGTGTCGCTTACTATGTTTGCATCGTTTCGATACCACATTGGCACTAATATCTCATTTCTTCGTGAAGATTGATTAACGTGTCCAATTGGTGTGGTTATGTGGCTTACATTTGTAAACCTCACCCTTTAACATTTTGGACTTGTTGGTTGTTGAACACGTCATTGTATGCTTTGATTGGGAGTCACATCTACCCTTTGTTAATATTTACGCCTTGTTAATTTTGAGCTTGACGTAAATATTGACATTGTGTTCATAACATTTACATCAAACTCACTTTGCACATGTATTTTCATATGGTGTATTTCCTTGTTTATTGGCTTTGTGTTTCACACTCACATGATTGTTCCTTGTGATTATTCATCTGGAAAAATTATTTTCTAGGACAATCATTTTTATCTCATTAAGATTGCGTCATCATAATGTCTATTTTCCTTAGAACTTCATAAAATCATGCACGCATCTCCATACTTACCAAATGTCTAGTTGGTTTCCCTTATGCTACCCAAATCGACATGTCACTTCCTTCCCTTTGAAGGATTTCCATCACACTATCTAGGTATAGACAACACCAACAATGACTGAATATCATGTGGTTTCTCACATTTAAAAAAGTGTGGAACCTAGGTTTAGGAATTCAAATTAAAAGATTCTCATTACAACTAAACCTCTTTTGGTTCTTCATGCTAGAGATTCCATTCGGTTACCCTATTCCCCACCTTGACTCATAGTCGGTGGTATGGTTTGGATTCTTGATCCAAATTAGTATTTGGGTTCCCCCACTCTTCTTCTTCTAATTCAGATCTAAAATACCATTCAAAATCCCACTCTTCTTCTAAAGACTCGGATCCCAACTATTGTTCAAATACCCTTAGATCAAATCTTGAATTATAGTCCTCCCTTCCTTCTGCAGGACCTTTATTCCAAATCACCTCAACGACGTCTTCCTCTTTTGAAGACTCATGTGACTCCACATTCCATTGATCGAAGATCTAATTTGGTTCTTAAGTCACGATCCTCCCTTTCTTCGCAGGACCTACTTCATCAGTTGTCTCAACGACCTCTTCCTCTGTTGAAGATTTCCATGACTCGGGTTACCTCTAGTCAATCATATAATTTGACTCCTACATCACAACTTAATGAATCGCTATGTGATCCTATTTTCTCTCCTACATTGCATTGTCTTCTAGAAAATCAATCTAGGTCTAGATCCAAATCGTACATTCATGAGGAACCTACCACCAATCCTACTTCCTCTCTTCAGTCATCTTCTTCTGTCAATCAATCTTCCCGCTCATCGGACCTGTTTCTTCTATTCAACCTTCTATGGCCAAAGAACAACAACCTCTACTAATTGATTTCTCTCATAATGAAGGAACAATTAGATTACATGATGATATCCCTTTAGAGGATTGCAAACAAGGATTATTTCTAGAACTCGATACGCTTGTGTATGGGGAGGAAGAATTTGATTCCTTTTATCAGAACATAGAGGAAGTGCTTAAGGTCATGGAACTTGATTCTTCTTCTATTCCATCTTCACCTTCTTCTGAGCATGATGAGACTCCTAGGTCTTGCATTGATCCATGGCCTATCTTCACATCACCCAATAACTCTTTGTTTATTATAATTCCTCAATCACAATCTCTTATGGGGTCAACACTAAGTATCCCTTCATCTTCATCTACATGTGGGTCACCTTATAGTAGCCCTCCTCTACTATTTGTGGGACATTTTCGAGTAGTCCACTATCTTCTAATCTTGGGGCACATCCAACTAGCCCTTGTCTTCTATGTATGGATCACCCCGGGTAGTCCATCATCTTCTATTCTTGGGCCACATCCTAGTAGTCCATCATCTTACATTTATGGGTCACGTCCTAAGTATCCCTTCTTCTTTATTCTTGATCCACATCCTAGTAGCCCTTCATCTTATATCTATGGGTCACGTCCGATAGCCCTTCTTCTTCTATTCTTGGGCCACATCCTAGTAGCCCTTCATCTTCTATCTATGGCTCACCTCCCATTAGCCCATGTTCTTTCCTTGGACCATATCCTTCTCATCCATCACATTATTCTTCTACCAATGATTTTTGCAAGCCGCGGTCATTTCCCACATCGATTATAAACGTCTGCTCTCTTCTCCCACTTCTCGGTTCGAAACGTCACATGTTAGCTTATAAGAAACCCAAATAGGTTCATTATCAAGCTCATTTCAAAACTTCCAAGAGCTCAAAATCCCCTAACAACTCGAACAATCTCAAAATTATAAATCAAGCACGATTCAAGAACACACATCAATACAACCATCAAGTATGGCGCAAAGTGTAGAAACCTATGGATAGGGAACTCAAGCTCCCGCATGAACAATCCTTGTTTTAGGATAAATCACAGTCATTTGATAAGTACAATCTCACCACAATCATCGAGGTGAGGATAACATAACTCTTAATAAACAAATGCACCTAGTCTCCCTTATCAAGGAAGTCACAAACATCGTTGTTGGATCCTATCACATGGAGTGACATTTTTGGTCCCAACTTTCCAAAAACTATCAAAAAGCTAAAAATTAAAAAACAATTCAAAAATACAAAAAACATGAGAAAACACAAAAAAAATCAAAGGTACAAAGATCAAACATTGCAATTAGGTATTGCGTACACATGGATGTTATTTCTTCCCTTCCTTGTTATTCTTCTGCAAGTCTTCCTACCATTTTCATCCCTTCGGTGATATTTTGGTTAGCTTATTCACACACATTTTGTGACATTTATCTCTATGGTATTTGTTTGACCTTGGTCTTTTATCACCTTGGTAAATTAAAGAACGAATGACCTCTTAGAGATCCTATCACATTCAACATATAATAAACTTGTTGTGAAGAAATTTTGGACATATTTTTAACACTAGCCAATGTCATCATCACAATCACTTCCACCTCCTTTCATCAAGCCATCAATGGTTCTTAACCCCTTGTCAAACAAGAGAGCTGAAATAAGTTTTTAGAAAGAAAGAGAAAAGAATCAAAATCAATCAAAAATCAAAAGCTAAAAGCTACAAAAAAAAAAAATTGATATATAACTCTCTCTTGGGGTATTTCAATAATCTCTATCGGGGCTATGGATGCCTTGAGAATGGAAGTAGAGCAACATTGCGATTAGAATAAAATATATCTCCATCGGGGCTATGGACGTTTGGGGCAAAGCGAAAGCGAATGTACGGATATCCTTCCACCCTTCATTCACAAATCACCTATCATCTATCAAAATAAATCATTTGTACACATTGGATAGGGTGTCCTCACTTGTTGTCTATTAAATATTCCCTTCAAGAGGTAATTAAATTCCACGTACACACACTAGATCTCTATGAGTAGACAGGATTAGTATGTTACCAAGTGTCTTTTTTGGACCTTGTTCAGACTCTTACTTTAGTCCTTATCTTGTCTCATGATTTGTGCCTTTGGCTAATCACTTCTTCATCGTGAGGCTTCTAAGCTACATTCATATCATTCACATCATTCTTCTACTTTGTTCAGAACATCCATGTGTATAAGATTACTTTTTTGCCATGTTTTCAGACACCTTTGTCCCCTTTCACAAAAACAATCTTCTCCTTCCTTTCTATCATGTGATTTTAGGCCAACTTATGTTGGGGGAATCCTTGCTTCTTCTCATCACTTCATTGGTTTATGTTCATCATCATGTTGAACCTATGCATAATGGCCTTGGGTCCTCTTCTACCGTGAAGAGTTTACCTTTGAATACTCCCACCTAATCGCTGGGATTTTTGCATCTTCATCTTTCTCGTACGCACGTGGCCTTATGCCCTTGTACATCCCATATATCGCTAGTGGCATCCACATTTCCTTATCTTCCTGTACATAGTTTCAAAAACTTATGAAATCGTCAAAAACATTCAAATATGTTAGAAAAATCAACAAAAACATTCAAATATGTTAGAAAAATAAAAACATTCAAATATGTTAGAAAAAATAAAAACATTCAAATATGTTAGAAAAATCAAAAACATTCAAATATGTTTCATAAAACTTCTAAACAATATAAATCATCCTACAAAACATCACTCTTTGGTTCTCACCTATTCATGTGTGTGACTTGCAGGTCATCTTGATCTACCTTCATCAACAAAAGCTAGGTTGCTTACTATGTCTATACTCTGCACAACGATGAGTTTCATCTTGTTTTGTAGTGCACATTGCTTTTTCATAGGACTGAAGTGTCCTCCGTTATTCCCCTTGTATGTATCCTTGCTTGGGGAACCATCTTCAACCCTTGTTGTTAATTTGCATAGGTTAGAATTACATCTCGATAACAAAAGCATTACATCTCATTTCTCTGTTAATTTAGCTTGTTTACATTCTCATATTTCATTGCATTTTTGTATGTTGCATGGAGTTAGGCATCTTTTAATTTCTCGTATTACATTTCATTTTTATGTTGCATGGAGTTAGTGCTTTTAGCAATGGACATTTGTTCATATATGGCTTTTCATGTCATACTACACTTTTGTTCATTCTTTTTAATAAGAATCGATGATGAAGATCCTTAGCAATATGATGAAAAAAAAGTTATTTAAAAGGAACTGGATGGATGTTAGCTCATTCCCTCTTCCTCATATTCCTTTTTTCTTCTATATTCACGACACCTTCTTGGTCATATTCCTCCTATAATCAGCTTATTTGGCTAATATCTCTCTTATTACATTCCTCCTTTCAACCATTTAGAACCTCCCTAGTTCTCTCTAGACCACTTCTATTGGCTTCATAGGCTATCTATTAGTCAAAATTGGTTATCCAGGACCCTCCCAACTCTCAATGAGTCTCTAATCACTTGCTAATCAATTTTAACTAGCCTAAACCCTAGTTAACTAGCCTAAACCAAGCTTAACTAAGCCTAAAGCATGTTTATCCTAATCTAATCTAAAAGTGCCTTTTGAGCTTTAGTCCCACATGCACCCAAATTCCAATCTCTCCCAAGTGGAAAACTATAAATACAAGGCTAAGCCTACCCATTCAAACTTACAAATTTATATAACACAAAGCCAAAACAAGCCTAAGAAAGCTTAAGATCTCATTTGCATTAGCCAAGCTAATAAGGCATTTGATCTTGGGTAATCCACCTTTAAAATAGCTTCATCTTGCACCCATGATAGGTTAGTAATGAAATAGGTAAACTTGGCCATGTAGCCATTTAGTGATATTCATTCACCCTCATGGAGTAAACAATAAATTTGATTCCTTAAGTCTTTAGTAGGCATATTTTGTTAAGCTTTCAAGAATAGAGTTAATGCTATTTGTTAGATTTCTTGTTTAGTTCAAGTTTTAAATACATGTAAATAGGATTTCTTTCTCATTTCTTATCATATGGTCCATTGAGGGACTTTACACAAATCTTGGGGTCTTACTCCATTTGAATAGCTTTTACAAAACCTTTCATTGAACACACATAGGAAAGGTTCAGCAGAAAAGATCCTTAGGTAGGGTAGTAAGGAAGGGTCCCGAATGGGACCAATCATATCATTGAGTAGCAAAATTGGTAGAGGAAAATGGAACATGATGACTCTGTGGGGAGGAATAACTCGATGAATGAGTCAACCAAGATATGGTTTAGGCTCACTAGGCTCATGATGATCTCGTGGTATAACAATGTTGGAAAACACAAACAACACCGAGAGGTGAAGGGTGAATCAATGCTTATCAAAACTTTTAATACCTTTCAAAAAATTATCAAGACATTCAATCTTAATTCATATTTACCATATTAATACCATGACATTCACACATATGCAAAAGATAAGCAAGTACACATGAACACAAGGTTTAATGTGGGAAACCCTTTAAAGGAGAAAAACCCACTTGAAATCAATGCACTAGTTTGGAAAAATTTTCCTACAAGATGACAAGGATTTCAAATTTTATCAGCTCACTCAACATGAAGCACCCACTCCAAAAATTTAACCAAGTTACCACTTTATACTTAGCAAAATCCTATTTTCATGGAATCTCCAACTCCCAAATTCAGTCAAGTACCCGCGACCTTTGTAAGCTCCAACTTACTTACGGGGAAGATTAAACTCCTATTTGCTAAGAAACAACTTAGCATTCTTAAAAATTTTGATCACCCTCATTTAGTTTTCTAAAAAAAATATCAATATATCATCTCATTCTTCTTCTCATAATTCATTCTTCAAGTCACTCACACTTCATCTCATACACAACAATAATTCACAATTTCATATCAAATTCTACACACTTAACATAGGCATTAAAAACTAGTTTTCTTGCACACTAATGTCTTAATATACAAGAGAATTACATCTTATTCAACTTCCACTTTTAACCTTCACATACTTGTCTCTTCAACTCATGAAAATGGTGGAGAATGACATCATCAAAACTGCCAACAATTTCATCATTACATTTGCAACATGTCGATCTAACATTTGACCCTTCTTGTAATTTTCATGACACCTCTAATGTTTGTGAAGGCTTGGAGAACCTTCCTCAACTCATTGCATAACTAAAAAAACCCATAATATACCTTTTTCAGACTTGACATTTTCATTTCTAACTAACATCTTCCATTTTGTCCTTTCCTATGTTGGAATATTTTTCCTTTATCTTAAATTAAAACATACCAAGAGTTATGATGAAGTGTGCACATTGCAAGTAACATTTCATTTTATTCTTAAGGCTTTGATGAGATCCACAACTCACCATTTCTTCCCCAAGACTCCATTAGAGCTCATATGCTCAACTAGGTGTGCACATACATAGAATCTTCAAAACCCAGTCAAGAGATTTTTTCACATTCACAATTTTTAGCAGCTCAAGCACTTCCATTCTCATCAAGACACACTAATTTTGAAAGGTCTCAAAGGAGTTGTAGACCCATAAAATTAGTCCTCACAAAATGAGGTATAAATTCATTCAAACACCTTTTCATGGCTCCTATCATACCTTTTTCAAAAATGATTGATTTGTGCATATTTTCATCTTACGAAAAAGCTTCATGTCAAATATTTTTGCATGATAGTTCTTACATTAATGAGATAGCTCTTATCGTGTTTCAGACCACAAAAACCAGTTTTGTTTAAAAGACATAAAACACACTAAACCACACTTTCAAACCAAACCAATGCTTGTAATACGTCATAGGAGTCCTCTACTTCAATTTCAAACACTCAGATGTAGGGTTTATGTGGATAAAATCATGCTTGCACTTCCATTTCTCAAACCTTCTTAACAGGCCTAAAAGGGTAGTTTTGGCCATTATAAATTGAACACAAAAATCACCTCACCAAATAAAATCATGGGATCAAACATGTTATATGATACATCTATTAACCATCCAAGCTCACAAAGTTCTTCAACTTACACTTGCATCATCATCCCTATAATTCAACTTGGCTAGTCTTGGCTTTTCTAGACCTCAAGGAGTAGGTTGTCTTAGTGACCTATTTCAAAAATTTATACAAATATCACAAATGAAAATATTCATGGAAACTTGGGGAACATCCAAATATTTCTCCCACATCAGACTTTTCACCATGAAACCTTCATCACATGATTGTACCATCAAATTTCTTCAAAACAAGCATATTTCAGTGCCTTACTAGTTGACCTAGAGAATGATCCCACGGGTAAAATGAATTAGGAGTATTATACATGGAAAAATAATCACATCAAATTTCCAAATATATTTCATGACTTAATGCTTCATTTCTTCTCTATCACTTTGAAATTGGGGTTTTAGGAGGGTTTGGAACCTCCATAGGGTTAAAGTATAGACCATCATTCTAACTCATTATTCTTGAAAAATTATCCATAATCAATTACCTAACATTGATAAATATATTTGAGCACCATGTAGAATATTGACATTATAATGAGCAACTCAAACTCATCCCTCTAGCTAGAATTGTTCATTTCAAGAGCTAGTTTGCATTAAAACTTCATTTTCTTGTTTGTCCCTTGGAATTTTAACCTGAAACTTTTTCCATATCACTAGGACAACCTCTTCACATATCCCAACACTTATTTCCCTCTAAACTTACCTAAAATTCATCCACCACCATGGTTTCTGCATGCATATCTATCTTGTTACTAAGAACGAGCCTCCAAGAGACCTTAAACATGTTCCCTAAAAATCGTGAAGAGAACCATAAGTAGGTGGATCAACTAATAATTCATCATGATGTGGTAGATGATAAGTGGATGGTGGAGGTGGGTCCCCATCACTATGGTAATCAACCAAGATAGAAGAGAGGTCGTCATCGTATGAAGTGAGCTCGAAATATCATCAAGTCCATGTGAATCGATGAAAATATGAAGGAAGAACAAAGTGAAAAAAATAATAGAGGTGAGTGTGATGATCAACTATAATAAAATTTTCAATGTGAAGATATTTAACATAAAAAGAATCCAGAGTGAACTCAACTGGATGACCTGACTAAGGTGAGTGATTTGATATACTAAAATGATATTAGTTGAAAGTGAAGGAACACTAAACACATTGTTGAAATTTCCCCATTCAGTTCAATAGAACCTCTCCCTAAAATTGGTGTAGAAGTGTCTTCACCAAGCCGAATATAAGACATGACACATGGCTCTAAAGAAGAAAACTCAATGTCAAATGAGGCCATATGATGAGATGGACTCAAATTAATCACCGATATAGGGGTAGGTGACACACAACTAAAGCTCATTTTGTTTTCTCGTTAGTTTATTCTTATTATTTTTATTTTTCTTTCCCCTTTCCACTATATTTTTCCTTATAAATTTTGTGAGTTGATGATGAAGATGGCTTGAGAGAATCATGAACTCCTATTTTGTTCTTCTTGAGAAGACCCTTGAGGAGGTCAATATTATTCTTCAAACATTTTTATTCTTCATGCATACTACTACAAAGGTAACCACATCTTATACATTATTTAGGAGATTTAGAACTAGAAAAAGAATTGAAAACATTTGATTTGGTGGTGGATTGGTCCTTTTTATCATCATGATCCTTATTGTTCTTCTTTTCTTTGAAACCCTAGGTTTTTCATGACCGACAATGAGAGCATGGGATTTTTTTGATCTAAGAGTACCCATCTAAATTATCTTATCCTATTCTCTAGTCAAATCGAAGAAAAAATCATCAAAGGAGGGAATAGTCAAACTTGCACCATGTGATATTTTTGTATCATGGAAGGTAGAGACGAAAACTAAATAATCTAGACCAAGTTTTGCAAGGACTAAAAGTATGAGCTGTGAATATTTATTTTCAATTCCCCAATTTTCCAATTGCAATCTACAAGATTTGATTTTTATGAAAAATTATTGGAGAGTGTGAAACTTTCTAGGGCTAAGACTAATTAACTCATTTTCTAGTTCATGCCCTTTCATTTCATCTTATTTCCCACAAAATTATCTAAGGATTCCCATACTTCCTTGGGATATTTCACTTTGTTAATATGAAATCATAATCTGGTGATACAAAAAGACACAAAATACCAAATTCTTCATCACATTTGTCAAACCACTTTTCTTTCTTTACATCTTTTTAGGTTAGGTTTATAATCCCTTAGTTATCTCGATAAATTTTTGTTGTCTCAAAATGAGGGATATGACATATTTCCATTTTTAATAGTTAAAAGGGGTAAGAAAAGGAATAGAGTTAGGGTCCATAATAGATAAAAGTGAGCAAAGAAAAAAGTAGAAAGAAAAGAACCACACAAAATGAACACCCCTAGTTGTGGAACTTTATAAGTAGTTCATTTATTACACTCAAGTGTTCATGCAACGTGAAATGGTTGGTCACTCAACTTGTAATTAGAAAAATATCGCACAAGCATGGATACCAAAATGTGATTAATCATGTGTAACGGAACAAGTGAATGAGAAAAAAATCAAGCAAGAAGGGAAGGAGGCTCTCCTACGGCAAGGTTTTGGAAGATGCGCACTCACTAACCCACAAGTGAAAAAGAGTGATTTACAATGTGGAAAAAGGGATAAAGAAGAGTCCAAGAGGTTTATAGGACATAATAGAGGCTCTTAGAAGGTAGAAAAGTGATAAGAGGGACACTACACACTTAGCAAATAGATTAGTATAAAAAATAATCTAGTAACACTATAAATCGTAATTTTGAAACAATAAATTTGTCTAATTTGATATTAAAAGGCAAATAGAAAATGATTCCAACGTTAATTAAATGACTGATTTAACTACTAATCTAAGATAAAAGAGATAATTGATTAAGAAACTTTAAATTATATTTATTAATTTTCCTTTTAAAAGGTTTAAAGATCCTAATTTAAACAATAAACAAGAGCTAAAATTAAATTAATCTTAATTTTAATGAAATTAGATCCTAATTTTCAAAATTTGATAACTAACTAAATAAAAACTTTAATAAAGCACAATCCTTTAATAAAAATGCACGTTACCTTATGTTGAAAAGGAATTCACATTAATAAAAGAATTCCTACTATTTTAAAACACCGGTCAATATATAATTCTCACGCCACTCAAATTTTTAACAATCCTACCTAAACATGACCCCCACATTATTATCCACTTGACCTTGTCAAATACAAACCTAAACACACTTTGATTTAATAAACCCACCGATTTAACAAAGAACCCACCAATAATTTAAACACCCACACAGGTAAATTTTAGGGGTGAATATTTGTGAAAAGGTGAATATTAGGAATTTTGAATTTTAAATTTGGAAAATTTGATACAATCATATGGTAGTTTGTTTGCCAAAATTTTACAAGGCCTAATAAAATTTGAATATAACTTCACTTTTGTGTTTCCACCAAGGGCCGACTGATGTTAGTAAATTCACCTTCATGTTATAACATTCTAATATATATATGAATTCTCCATAATATAGTCATATTATTTACATTATAAGTGTGTGAAAAATATGAAAGTATAAGAACAAAAGCTAAAAGATTCAGGAGAAAGAGAAAGAATCAAGAGGTAACCGAAAAAAGAGAACTGCCCACAGATCGACAAGTTTTTTTGTGTTGATGGATGGTGATGGTTATTTGTGTTACCATCTGATAATAAATTTTGTGATGATGGATAACAAGAAAATGTGCAAAGTTGAATGATAACAACAAAATGTTACCATTTGGTAACATGTATAAGTGTTACCGATAGTAACAACTATATGTGTTACCGGCCAATAACATTTAATTGTGTTACTAGTCGTTGCAATATTTTATGCTTATTTCCTACATCTTTCCTTGCCATTCGATTGGTATGTTAGTTTTTCCTTCTTAATTATTAAGTTGTATTGTCATGTAATTGGATAAATTTGTGTTGTAGTTGGTATTTGAAACTTCTATATTTTTTTCACATATGCAGACTTCAAAATCACCCTTTTGATGATCCATGTTACAAATGAGAAAATAACTCAAGGAAAAATAAAATACGATATGGACATTTCAAAATATTTTAGTCATCTAATAGTAATCCCAGTGATAAGAGGTAGTTTTGACTCTTACTATAATAATATTACTTAATTTTTTTATTTACTTAGGGAATCTATAAGTAAACCAATTTATATCAAATGTAGAAAACCCTAGTAGTGACTTGATTCCAAATGTAATTTCCAATCATTAGATTAATTTAATTCAAATTTACATTATTGATAATCCCATTTCTCATCCAACTCAAACTTCTAATAATCATTCTAGAAACTCAAATAAGAATTGTAAGAGTGGGAAGTGGACTATAGGAATGACTTATAAATTTGAATGGGAAACCAAATATCCATTCATTGAACCTATTGAACTTGAAAATAGTATTGATAATCCTATATAATGTATATGTACTATTTGTATTTGGAAACTAGGAAGAGACCACAAAATTCAATTGAAGTTCGATACAAGAGAGAAGCATTATGGGAAGGTATATGAGTCGATAAGTAAGATGAAGGAATAGTTATAAAAACAACTAGATGGAAAATTGAGGAATATTGTTTACATATGAGATATGCCATAGAATATGAAAATCATCATAAACATCTTAGGAAATAGTTGAGAAAGGTGGATCAATAAAGACTAAATTTGAAAAAGCTAATGACGTAAGTCTTTAGGGAAAACTCATTCAATTTAGAATTGTATTTCAAATAGACCAATTTTAGATCTCATTAATTATAAGATATTGTTTTAATCTAATGGGATTCCAAATATTCCAATAAAACACTGGTAAGATACTAGTGAATGGGAGATGGAAAATTGTATGTGATAAATTGAAATCACCTGATTATAGAGAGAAGGTAAAAATGCAAATTTTATAGCATTATCGATTGATGAGGTCACAATAGTAGACAATACATATTGGGTATGCATGCATTCCTACACTTTCAGCCAAGAACCATTTTAGGGAAAATCATCTACTAGTTATGCACAAAATGACGGAGAACTACAATGATGAGAACATCTCCAAACTTGTTATTAAAATTTTAAAGGAAATAGTTGGAATGGATGATCATTCAATCTCTAAAAGGTTGATTTGTGTAGGAGACGATGGCACATCTATCATGCAAGATCACAAAACTAGACTTTGTATTCATCAATAAACAATTGTAGCCCCTTACATGATACATTTTCACCGTATGGCTCAATGAATGAATTTAGATTACAAAATTGTAAGTAATTTTGAAAATGTTTCTAAGGTGGAGGAGTTGATACAGGACTTGCATTCATATATGTGAAGTAGTCCTAAAATATTTTTGGAGTTTTAGATATTTTCCAATGGAATAAGAAATGGTAAAAAAAAGTTAAAAGATGTTGACACTAGATGGATATCATTGTATGAATCAGTTTGATGGATTTTTGAGGAATATAAGTCCTTGGCAAGGTATATGTTTAAGAAATGAAGAAGAGTGGACAAGGATAAAGATATGTTATTTCATTTGACATATTTAGAGACATTATTAAATTTATGCGGTATTTTGCCAATGTTGAAGGAAATAAACAACTTAGTGAAACTTACTCAAGAAATATCCATATACATTGTTGATTTTATAAAATTAAGGAGACAAGTATGTATGATTATAGATACCTTATATTGCACCCAAGACTAGATTCATAACCCAATTTTTAGCATATTCAAGGTTTTGACAGATACAAAAGATCCCAACAACTATTTAAAGTTCAATATCAATGGTCATCTTTGTATTTTTGTTGATGGGAAAAATATTCCAATGCACACTTTATACAAATATCCTTATGTAATAGGTTCTAAACTTGAGGAAGTACCAATCACAAGATGTCTTTTTGATGCTAAAGTTTCGATACACGTAAAAATTGATGAAGATATTTGAAACATTATCTTTTAAGATCAGAGAGCATTTTTAAATAGTGATCTATTTGAGGCCATGGGAGTTATAAATCCCATTTTCTAGAATTCGATGATTGATGAAGAACAAAGAGCTACAAACTTTGGGAATCCATGACTACACTTATGGAGCAATTTTGTAAATATTTAGATGTTGATGGAGGGGAATTAAATGGTATACATGACATAAAGTTACTCATATCAAAGTCACAAAATTTGTATATACAATGTCTGATCAATATAATTCTATTGCAAACCTAATAGAAATGGGAGCTATCACACTATTGTGGAGAAAGATGTATCAGAGTAGCATTCTAAGAGAAAATAAAAGTGAGTACTTCAAACTATATGAACTCGTATAGATAATTATTCATGGGTCTGTTGAAGATGAGAGGGTATTTAGTGCATTTACATTTGTGAAATCAAAACTTTGCAACATATTGGACAAGAATTTGGAAACTTGTTAAGAATCTATGTTTTAATATATGGTGGGGAAACATTTCCATATGAAAGAGCACTAGCTACATGAACATATATTGCAGAGTATAGATTTATTAATTAGATAGTGAACAACAAAGTCTCTAATAATGGTGAAATTGACTTGGAATTTTCTAGACAATAAACTCCAACAAATATAAGAAGTGATGAAGGACCATTCGGAGAGGGTTAATTCAGCTACCGAATAGTTGATTGTATTAATTTTATGAAATATATATTGTTACTTGAGATATTTTTTCATTTACATATATAGCGCATATAATTTTGGAAATTTTTTTAATCCCTTCTATATCTTTAATGATGTTTGCAAATAACAGATGGTAGACAATTTATATTTGTGTAATATGCAAACTAGATGATGTAATAAAATTAAAGTTTGTTACTAATAAAGTATGTTCAATCTTTGATTTCTCACTATCAATTCCATAGGCACAATTTCTCACAAATATATTATAATCCATATATTATATATAAAATCGTGATTATTAGGATTAATATAAAACATAACAAATCTACAACTACATCCCATCATGATTATTATAGATAATCTTTACATGATGAATCAAGATTGAGAGTAACATGCACATTCAAGACACAAGTATTAATTATTGAGTTCATACATGTTTGAAACTAAATTATAAATTATAAATCCAGATTCTAGAATCCATGTGTACTATTCATCAACTATAGAATCTTGAAAAAAAAATAAACTAAAGTAAAAAGATCAACAATTTCACATAAAGATAATGTTTTCAAATCCCATTTGTCAAATATTGAATACATCAATGGTATTATAGTTTAAAGTTTTAATTGAAATTAATTAGACCCTTGTCCTTGAATAGATTCAACAACTACAACATTTGAACTATCTAAGATTACACTAGAGTCTACTAATTCTTTTTTAATAACATTAATATTTTCTAAAATTTCTCTATCTTCGTGAGTTGCATCTCTGTTAAAGGATAGAAGGATCCTCATCAGATTTTTATTCTTCATAAAATTTTGGATCCGCACCATGCTCCTTGATAATCCTATGTAAAGTATTGTTTTGATTTTTAACAGAACAAGTTTTTCTTTAAAACCAATATCACTCATTTAAAAATCCCATAATTAGTATTTATAATAAGATAAAGGATAAATATATATTTATCTAACATTCTACAAAAAAAATAGAACTTACCACGACCAAGTCTTTCTCTGCATTAGTAATAGTGACAAGGTTCTTGTCACGATTCCACTTATTGTAGTAAGATTATGCCTTTACATTCAAATTATCGAATCTATTTAACATTATTGTCAAAAATCCATCCATGTTGTAAACATTATTGAAGATTTCATTTCCTTTTTTTTCTTGAGCAAGTATAGCATCAATCGTCATTGGTTCATTTTTAACCAATGAATTTTTTTCTCTATTTTCAAAATTATGATAACTATCATCAATTTATTTTATCCGAGATTTCGCTTTGATCTCCTACATCTTCAGTTCCTAATGTCAGGAATAAAATTATCTATGACAAGGGCTATAGCATTATCTCGACACGAGGATGTCAATTAAAACCTGGTCTTTGCATCATCCTCTATGTTTTCCTACCCAATTGGGGAAGGAGGATATTAAGAACCTACCAGTGTGGAACTTTCTTATGAACAGATTGGATTAGATCCTGGCATGCCTCCCGACACTTACATGTTTTAAAATATTTAAAACTCGAGATACTCCTCATCCATATCTATATTATTTAAAACAAAATTTCCTCTGACACTCGACATGCTGCCAATTGAAAAATTAGGGAACTTAGATGTTGTGAAATTATGAGTTTCCCTTCTCGTAGTTATTATAGGGTTAGGGAGCACAAAAAATTTCCCCTACCATAAGTAGCTAAAGGAGGTAGAAAGGGAGTTCAAACTGATTGACTCCTTGTGCACTGAGATGGATTCAAAGTAGAGAAGGTGGCTATGGGCGTGGTTGCAAGATGAATTTCAGATTGTAAAAGATCTGCGAGCATCAATAATTTAACAATATCAAATTCAATAATTAGTATGTTGAAAATTTGAAATTAAGAAGATAAACAAGTGAATAGTAAGAACTTCAAATTAATAAGATTGAAATCAATAGAAATTTTTTTATGTGTGAATGTTTTCTATAATCAATATACTATGGTCGTGGCACTAGGTGGAATGGTTGTGGTGGCACTAGTATGGAAAATCCTGAATTTAACGAAAACCAATTAAAAGGAATGATAAATTCATAAAATAAATTTAAAAAACTAATATAAATAAATTTTAAGTCATTGTTTATTAGTTTCTTTATACCATATCTTGAAGGTCTTAAGCAATGATATGATATAAACTAACACTCTTTGTGCTAAGGTATGTATGTCATGTCTCGCACTAGTATGAATGGAAACTCTCGGAGGTGTCAATGTAGATATGCCGGAAAAGGATGCACATTAGGATAATGAAATTAGAAATATGTCATTGTCAAGAATTAGAGATTCAAATTATCATTAGTCTATAAAATAATTCAATAAAATTGAAACGATTGTGTAGCATGTAAAACTTAAAACCTAGATTTACCTATATGCCAGAGAAGTAGAGCGCATTCTCTCCTTTCTCTAGGAATAGTCAAAGCGAGACTAATCCAAATAACCAAGCATCCATTTGTCTAGTCTTAACTCTATAACCAAAGAGTCATCATACATGGTGACATCAATTGTATTGTTGTAACCAAACCCCTCAGACCCAACAAGGTTATGCGAGCAAACAACCGCATGATGGTGTTCCGGTATATCGCTTTCTTTTATCTTTCAAAATATAATTACACATTACATATTTATATTAATTAATTTAACAATTATTTTTTAAGGAAACAAGATTAAATGATTTTAAAACAAAATACTTGCCAACTTTTGGTCCAGAGGAGTTCCATGTTTATCCATCTTCTCGTGAGGAGTAGTTGGAATAGATGTGGATTTGAGTCCATAAAAACCCTCATCATATAAAGCAAGAACATAACAAGAAGAAGAAATAACTGTAGAAGGATTCAATTTGGCTTTGGAAAATTTAGAACGAATATTTGATGCAAGATATGTTTGATGAGGCCATAAAATGGCCATAAATTGCCATTATTTTGTCCTTCCAAGTTACCTTTGAAAGTGGATTTAAATGTAACTTAGGAACTTATAATTTGCTTAAGATAGAATATAGGATATATATCTTGTTCATTCTTTAGAAAACATTTGTTATCTATTTTGTTGACTAATCCTATTGATTATTTGGGATAAGATGTAAAGTCTTGTGTATGCAGGCCATAAAGGAAAGATAATGCTAGTATTGGAAAAATTGGAATTTATCATGGATGGTATATCTAAACTCAAATCTTATTTCATATTCAGATTCCTCTCAAAAAATTATGCAAGTTCAAAAAAGAATCATCTCAATCCGAGATTATATGAAAAATTTATAGTTGTTTTAAATTAGCTCCAGAACTCACAAGATTAGTTCAGGAACTCGCAAGCTTAGTTCTGGAACTCACAAAATTAGTTCTGGAACTCGCAGCTTAGTTCTGGAACTCATAGATTTTGACATTTTTTGAGAATTGTGAAAGATCAGAGAATCCAATGGAAAATATGAGAGAGGTTTTTGTTCATAGCAATGTGATTAACAAAAACCTCATTCAGATTTTCTACAGGTATTACCAATAAAGAGAGATCTAACTTTTAGTGAGCTATAGTTCGAGGAAAAGTGTATCAGATAAGCACTAAAAGTTCCATAAATAGAAATAGAAAAGTAAAATAAAAATATGAGAGAGGTTTTTGTTCATAGAAATGTTTTTAACAAAAACCTCATTCAAATTTGCTATAAGTTTTACCAATGAAGAGAGATATACCTTTTAGTGAGCTATAGTCCAAGGAAAAGTATATCAGACGAGCACTAAAAGTTCCATAAACAAAAACAACAGAAAAGTAAAATGGAAAATATGAGAGAGGTTTTTGTTCATAGTAATGTGTTTAACAAAAAACTCATTCTTATTTGCAACAGGTTTTACCGATGAAGATAAATCTAACTTTTAGTGAACTGTAAGACAAGGAAAAAGCGTATCAAATAAGCGTCAAAAGTTCCATAGTCAAAAACAATAAAGTCAAATGGAAAATATGAGAAAGGTATTTAGTCAAAATCATATTTTGAGGGAAATATTCCTTCTAATAATGTAGAGGAATAAAATCATTATGATTCTTGTTACCGAAAAGCAAGGAGAAGATTTGGGAGAAAATCTTCCTAAAATAAGTGAGATAAGACTTTGACTCCAATAATATATCTCTCTCCATATTTTGTGGAGATGGAGATCTTAGTTGTTAGGATTAGAATAAATATATGATAACATTGTATATCCCAAAATAAGGAGTTGGTTAGATGCATAAATCATAAATGTAACCTTCCACACTTAGATATGTAATGATTTTCTCCTAAGAAATAAAGATTTGTTCTTTCCTCTCAAATATTTTGTAGTTTTAAGATCTCAAAAGTATGATTTAAATCCTCTTCCAAGTAATGAGCTGGCCACTCATTTCAAGGAAGATGGATTTGTGTATTTATGTTTATGTTTATTCATTTGTTTGTAATTCATTTTGTTGTATTGTTTTGATCTTTGTATTGTGAAAATTTAGTCTGTTGTGAACCTACAGGTGTTTCATTCAATTATGTTTATTTTAATTCAGTGATTTCAATTTATGCACATATTTTTAAATTCCCGAAAGTGTGATTTTCTTCATGCAAGTGTGATTTATTTCATGTAAACTTTATTTCGAAAGTGTGCCTTTATTTCTGCATGTGTACTTTCAATTTATGCAAGTTTGGATTGTGTTTAAGGGAGTTTCTTTCCAAGATCTTCTTCTCTTAATGCATATAGCCTTCGGACACCAACTCAGATTGACATTATTAATGGTGAGGATTGACGACCCTCATCAATGTTCACCAATCAAATATAATGTTGAAAATGGTTTTAAGAAGGTAGTATATTTCCCACCGAGGAATGTCATTTTATCTTCCCGTAACACGATACAAGAGTGGAAAAAATTCCACCATGGCCAAGAGAAAGGGGTATTTAATAGATTGAGAGTTAGTGTCTTTTTGGCTGGAGTTTTAACCTCAACCTCAACAAGAGAGATTGTAATGAGATTCTAAAAATTTATTTTACTCATCAAGAAGAACCACTATGGTGGTTACAGGAAATGTGTTATCATGGGGTAGGCTTGTTAGATAATAAATATCTTCAAGTGTTATTTTTATGAGAAATTTGTGGGAGCGAAATTGAAATGTGAAAGTTCCATCAAAAGTATCATACACTTGCATTAAATTATTTAATAATTTGTGGTTTTTCTAATATTGTCCTTTAGGTCATGTAAATATGTCCATGGAAGCTTGAATTACCAATCCAATTAGATTAACTCGATTATTTTAGGGTCTTGAGTAGTTATAGAAAATGGGGATATAAAATGTTTTAGTAAACATAGGAAGTTGGTTTAATGGTACTTTTTCTTGGGGCCATTATTATTGAACATTGATTTCTTGAAATAAGAAGTGGTTGGAAAAAGGTAGATTAAGATAACTATATATGATCCTTGAGGATCTTAGAAAAAATTGTGTTCTAAGTGGTAATAGCTATTATCTAATACTGGAAGACTGGAAGTGGACGAGAAGGATGGAACTCTCTAAAAAATACTATCTCGAAGAAACTTACACGTGAAAATGAGACAAAATGAATAGGGATGAGTATATATAGGAAAGGAAAGTGTATTAAATGCGAGAAGACACATGATGTATTAAATGCCAAACAAAAAAAATAAACTGTGTTCCCGAATGACAACAAAAAGATGGCAAGTTAATGGTTACCATTTGGGAAAACCATTTATGTTACCGTTCAAGAACACCATATATACGTTACCATCCGTGAACACCATATATACGTTACAATTCATGTTACCGACTAGTAATGCTATGTTACCATTTGACAACACCATGCCATCGCCAACACACTATGTTACTAATGGTAACATCATGTTACCAAACTGAAAAATATGGTGCTAATCAAAACCCTTTGTTAATGGCTGGTAACACTAACATTTTTGTCATTAACATTGAAATTAAGTTACCGGTTAGTAACGCTAACACTAGGTTACCAACCAGTAACAACGACATGATTTTATTCCATACTTTTGACCAATAATAAAAACTTTAGTTCCTCCACTATTTTTGAAAAATCCTTCCTTTTTCCACCATCACGAAACCCATTTCCATACATTCATGGATAGTGCAAATGGATTTTTAATCGATTCGCTTAGCCATTCTATATTAGTTGTTTTTGGGGGCTTAAAATGAACCCTACACCCATGATTAACAAAATTAAATGGATTTGAAAAATTCCAAGTAGGAGATGAAAAAATAAGTAATGGGAGGGTAAAATAGGAGGAGGCCTAGTCAAGGGTGATGGAATATGGATTAAGCGCATAGTGGGGTGAGCAAGGAGAATGTGAAGGCTCGAGGAAGAGATGGCATGATTAGGCGGGATAATAGAATGGCCAAATGTAGAGCTGTTTGAGAGATCCACATGTAATGGCCGGGAGGGAAAGGAATAATTACTTCGGTAGTGGAGTGGGTTCAAGGGTTTGGTGAGAGCTATAGAGAGGTCATAGAGTAAGAGAAGAGTGAGCATGGGTGAGGTTGATAAGAGCTCAACAAGATTGAATCATGGCTTGAGTAGGTGTTTTAATAAAGCATGAACAGACACAAAATAAAGGAAATGACTTGCCATAAGGTCTAAATACAACTTAGAGTTGGTTTGAGTGCAATGTGAGTAGGGTAGGTGAGACCCAAAGTAGAAAATGGCGATTAGGTTGGGGCATGAATTTGGGAAAATAATCCAAAGGTCAACATGCATACAAATCAACACTCAAAGACAGGGGCTCAAGAAGAACCTAGAAAATAATAGCCCAACTCATGGTAATAATAACTAGCTTGAACCAAGCAAACATGCCAAGGTAAACAAACAAGAAACATGTAAACTCACTAGATAAAAGACAAAATGAGGGCAATGCAAATTTTACATTAGAAAACTCGTCAAAGCTAGCAAACATCTAACTTGGGTTCATTGATAGATAGATGAACATCTCGATCGGTTAGTGTTGGATATCATAAGCAATGAGAGGGGGTGAATCAATACTAATCAATTTTACAATATTTAAATCTTCTTGAATACAATAAGAAATCAAAGGATGAACAAATTAAAGTATAAGGAAGAAGACAATTACTCAGAGACAAATTATAATGCCAAAACAATAGAGGGAGAAACCCACTTGAAATCAAGGCCTTTTATTAGGAACGCCAATTCCTAGCATACAATTATTTCCAATTTGGTTAAGCACCCACATAACCTATGAAGCACCTCCTTCAAAATCCTTCAAGCACCCACTAGAAAGAAACCAAGCACCCACTTAGCTGGTTTATCAAGAAACAACTTGTAAGGAGCACTACTCTTGTGAACTAAGAACTCACTTAGAAAGATACAATATCAACATGCAATTTGATCATTTAACTACTTATTGATTCATCAATGATCATGATCTCCTTACTTGATTACAATTCACTTATGAGTTCATCATACATTCTACTCTCTAATTTTTTCTCCTTCATCATTGATATATTTTCATTCAAATTCAGCTAATGTAGTATCACACTATTTAAATATTAATCAATTGAGAAAACCTTTCCTTTTTTGAATCTGTTAGGTCACTATTATCTTACACTTTTCATCATTGTCATTTTTTATCGAACTTATTCTTGTCTTTCAAAATCATTGTATCAACTTAGTAAACTACTCCTTGAGATACTATATCATTGTATTTGTTCCACTCCTTCATTATAGTCATATGCTCTATATCATCTTGCTATTATTTTTTCACACTTTATACAATCCTTGAATTTATTCTCTTTCCTACACCCTAAACTCGTATTTTCTTATTTTTCACAAGTAATTTCTTCATTCACATGCACCTAATGCTATCTCACACTATCGGGAGCTACAATACAATTCAATTCTCTTCTTTTATCTCACTTTTTAGGTAACATTGTTGACATAGTTTCAATCTTCTACAACTTCACTATTTACCTCTACAATATCACTTTTTATCATACCTCACTCATACCGGTTTCGTATGTTTTTTTTTTTCATACCATGGTCTTCCTTCACACACTCTCACACTATTTAGTTACCATTTTAAAAAAATTCAATGAACTTTTGACTTCTATAATTTCTTTACATGTATTTTCTTAACTTAGCCTTTTCTATTCAAGAATCCACTTGATCAATTACCTTTTGTCTTATCTACACACTTTTCAAGTTCTCCTTTAAAATATTTTAGCACATATCTGACCCCTTACCTTTAATATTTCCATTGAAACTCAAAAGTTGAGACGTTCATTTTGATTAAAACATAAAATCCAAGTGGCTCTTGACCGTGTTCTTTGAGATATGAAGATGTTGCATGCATTTGACTCTAAAAATTATTATTTCCTTTTTTAAAAGTTTCTCCAAATCGAAAAAGGAATTTTAATAGTCCATTCCTTCATACAATGTGAAATACCTTAAGTATTTACAAATTTTACTAATTTTCATACTTGAGCAATACTTAATTTGCATCAGGGACTTATCCTCCTGATCCATCGCCATTGTTCTAGCTGCCCCCCCTTGAATCCTACCCCACCTTCCTCCTCCATTCCTCCTCCTGCTCGCACCGCTTCCACTCCCCCCTGCTGAAAAGGAAGCTTGAAACTGCTGCTTCCAGCAAGAAAAGCAAGAGCATAAAAGATAAAATCCCTCCTTCCCAACGGGTCCTAAGAAGCCATAAAGACCTGGAACTTGCTGAGAACCTCCTGCATATCAGTATTCCAATGGAGGAGCCCAAGGAGGAGGGCTTGATGGACAGAGTGGACAGGTTAGAGAAGGAGATACAAGAGCTAAAAGGGACTATAAAAAATATGGAAAGAGCTAAGGGTAAAGGTATTCTTCAAAGTGATGATGATGAGGGGGTTATTGCTGAGGTCTTCAAGAAGTTACAGTCCCTGGATGGCAGAATGGGCAATGCTAAAAGCCGCAATGACTGCATATTATCTGCCCTTAAAAGCATATATAATTTCATTGAGCAGCATGTGCATAGTGTCTGCAGTTTAAGTGGGGTTAGTGAGGACATCTGGGGACCTAAAGAGAAAAGAGATATGGCAATTTCCCAGGCTGATGTGACTGACTCCTCTCAGGCCACTGCCATTGCCTTCTTCATGTCGCTGCAGGCCATCAAGACCAAGATTGACAGGGCAATAAAGTAACGGGTTGCTGTGTGGCTACTTTTTGGCTGCGATGTTGCTGTTATCTGGCGGTTCAGGTACTATTTTTTGGCGGAGTTTTTTATGATGCTTCTCTTTTTGTTGCTTTTTGTTCTCTTTGGCTTCTTTTGGGATCATCATTCGTTTGGATCCTTTCTTCACTTGTATTGTCTTACTTGGCTGTTGAGCCCTCTTTGGTTGGCCATTTTGCCCTTCTCTGGGATGTATCTCTCATTTTGACTATCTGGCTTTTGAGCCCTTTTGTATACAGGGTATAGTCCCTTCAAAACTATTTGCCCTTAATAAAAAAATACTTAATTTTTATTCTAAGAAAGATTCCAATGTGTTTTTACCTTCTAGATTGTCTCAGGAATCACATGTACTTTGTATGATGATTTCACACTAAACCACTTTCTTTCACACAAGTGAAGCACTTTTGTAAAACTAATAAACATTCACCGCAAAGTTGAACTGAGCACTCATGACTGAGATAATACATGTTCAAGCTAATAGAAGGCTCTTCAACACTCAACCAACTCTTGTACAACTTGAATCCACACGAGATAGATCTTTTCTAGTAAGAACAGTTGAGAAAAGTGTTGAAATTATCATTTTAATGACAAGGATGACTATGAGAAAAAAATGGTAACAAGAAATTCTTCCACAAATAATGAAAAAATTTGAAACCTTTTTCAAACAATGTATATCGGCACCACAAAGATATATCCCAATTTTTACGATTTTTTATTGGGTGTGATTTGAGTGTCAAAAAAACCTTCTATGAAAACCTATAATAGGGTTTGTGAGATTGTGATGCCCGAGGCCATCAAGAATGAATTTTCTTGACAAAATTGAGATGAAATTTATCACTTCAAGCTTTTGAGACTTTGTTACACTAGTCTCTACATTTCACTAACCATTTGGTACTGTGAACTAGCTTTATTGCTCCCAAAATCCTAAATTTCAGTTAAGAACATCATTGTAAAGTGTCACATACACAACTCAAGAATCTTTCTTTCGCCTTTGGAGGCTTGATCAAAATTTGTCTCATCTTATAAACTAGTGTTATAAGGAGAATCCTTTTCTTTTTCTTTGTATCTATTCTAATTCAACCATTTCTTCCAGGAGTGTAAGTGTGTTAATATTTATTTGAAAAATTGGTTACTGTAAGGGTTTCTAGGTCCAAAGTTAAGCTCATTTCTAAATGAATATGTCTTATTTTTTCAGCACCATACTAGTATATACATCTAATTAAAATATTTCACAAATTATTCTAGTTCCTTATTTGTAGGTATAAGATAATATTGAATGCTACAGTCTCATCTTCTTCTAACAATCAAAGGTCATAATCCCTTTCTTCTAACATGATCGAGTTTCATTTTTTGATGCTCAGAAAGTATAAAATCACGTGATCACCTCATAAAGACGCACCTCGGAGAAATCATGTTCATTTCTTACACATGGAGCCTTTCATGTTTAACCTAAAACATTGATGGTACCAACAAATCTATGCTTGTACTCTTGTCTCACTCGGCTTGAGGAATGCAACATATGCCTCATTGAAGGAGCTTGAAAATGAGAAATCATTCTTGAATTGCTTTAATGACTTAAAAGTGTAGTGTGATCATTAAATATCTCTGAAAAAATAGACCACTTTTACCTCCATCGATTCAGGAATGGCTTGAGGAGAGAAACAAACAGGATGGAAAAATGCTCATAACTTTCTTGTTCCTTGTCCAATTTACCTAAAGTTTTTTACAACAACTCAAGCTTGGAGTTCTATAAAAAAAATCCTTCTATGATTTATTTGAAGAAGGCTCAAATTTTTTTAATGGATGCTAAGAAACCAGATTGTTTAAGAGAGTAGTTTTAGAGAATCTTTCATAAATTAAAATCCCCTTTTCAAAATTTGATGAAATTTGGCATGAAGTGCTATAATACATCCCTCTACACATTCCATGTGATTTTTAACCATAATTTTTAATTTACCTCTTAGACCTATCTCATTTGCATCAACTCGCAATTCCATTTGTCAAAGTCAATTTATGTGAACTTGTGACTTTTTCCTTCAGAGCTAAACTAAACCTTTTCATTGCTCACACATGCCATGGAAAACATTATTTGACTCATCCCATGCTCACATTACCTTGTTATGACTTTTACTAACTTCACACACCTCATCAAACACAAGAAATAGGCCTAAATGAGCCAGGTTTGACCGAGGGTTCCACCAAATAACTCAGAACTTACTATAATGACTCTTTCCCATGCGTACATCATCATGTATGACCTATATAAACACTGAGTAAAGATGAATAACCATGTCCAAGTTTCCACTAGACTCCTTCCTCACCAACCAAGCTTACAGAGCACTAAAACCTGTCTTGAAATCTCTCTATGAGATTTAAGCATATTTAGAAGCCACTACCAATCAAACTTCATGTCCCTTGACTTATTTAATTCACCAATCAACCCTTTTTTCAATAAATGTAACTTAAAATCAATGAAAACACCATTGAAAATGACTAGGGTCCAAAAACCTCCCCCTTTGTCATTGATGTCAACACCTTAGAAACTATTATCCGATTTTTCCCCTCAAGAAAAATTGGACAAACATGACCTCACATAGAGAAAATGGAAGGATCAATTCAGCCATGGGAGATTGGATTAGAAAATCAAGGCTTGGATCAATGGAAGAATGAAATGATCACAGGGGTCGCTCAGTCAGTAATGACTTGTTGAGCTAAAGGCGTGAGGATTTAACATTGTAAAAATGGTTGAGCTATGGAGGAGAGCTTGAAAAGGGACTCACCGAAGTTGGGGGGTCATGTCGGCCAAGCGAGGAAGGAACAAAGGCTCAAGCTCAAGTCGAGAAAGTAATTTAGAAAACAAAAAGGGCCGAAGTCATATTAGTAATACTTTGGGGATTGAGTGATTCGAGTTATCTCTATGAAAAATAGAAAAATGAGGCAAAATCTCGAACCATGAAATTATAAATTCAAAAAGGGATTGGGGGTTTTGGGGGTTAAATCCAAGTTTGGAGGTCAATGGCGCAAAGAAATTCAGAGCTCAAGATTGCGAAGTCCAAAATTGAAGTATGAAATATAGAATTGTGGCTTTTGTGTTTTTAGAGATATGGGATGACCGAGATGGACCACAACCCCAAAATCCCAAAACCCAAACCCCCAAAACCCGAAACCCAAACCCCTAAAACCCGATCCCAAAACCGTGAAAACATAAAGGTCTCCGAAAACATAAAGGTTTGAACCCGAAGTACAAATTTTAGACTTGGTTTTTGCATTTCGTAACATTGAAACCCAATTGCCACGTAACATGATTTCAGATTCTGAACTCCGAAGTCTAAATTTAAGACTTTAGAGGTTTGGCATTTCAAAACTCTCAAAAAACTCACCAAATGAACAAGTGCGATGATCTCCAAAGTCAAAATACTTGAAGCTATGACTCCCAAAAGTCTAAAATTTTGGATTTCAGAGGGTGTAATGAAGGGTTGGAGTTTGAAAAGGTAGATCAACTATTCGCATTTATTTTGGTACGGTACCGTCATCTTCGGGGATGGCCATAAATTTTGACTGGGAGCTTGGATTTGCACAAAATACAATGTTTTGGAAAGCTCTCTATGTTATCTTGATTTTAGTAAGACTATGTATTTAAAAATGAGGAAATATAGTCCGTCATTTTAGAGGAATGTTCCAGATTTCTCACCTACCAAAATGATGAGGTATGGGATTATTTTCTTCCCCAAAAGCAAGGTACAATGGAGTATGGGCTTGGCAAGTTTTCCCATCACTCCTATAAGGACAATGATGGATTTTAGGATACTGGAGTGAATTTTTTGTATTTTATTCCCTCTCTATCCTCATTTTATTCCTCTATAAAATGTAAGGGGTTTGCATGTGCAAAGGGTTTTTGGTCATTTTATCTCCTCCCATGCACCCCATTCTTCTTGGGGCTTCAAGCCTTCCTCAAATTTGTAATGGATTCATGCCTCTTCCTGCTATAACATTGTACTATGTAAAATTCTATGGAGCAATAAAACATATATATGTTGCATCTTGTCCAACCTCTATGTTTTTTGTTTGCATCTTACCTCTCATTGTGTTTGCAGGATCTGTGTGTATTTCTTGTCTATTATAGGTTTGGTGGTTGTGTTTACCATGAAATGGTGAATGTTTGCATTTTGGGTTTGTGTTGTATTTTTCCAACCTCCCTAGGATTCATTCTTTCTCCATTTTGTAGGGTTGGGAAAAGTGATCAACACTCCTTTCTTAGTGTATCACTACTCGTAGTGTAGGTTTCTTTCATGTAATCCTTCTTTCCCTGTCCCCTTGGAAGCATTAGATTAGGATTAGTCAAAGTGGTTTTCCTGCATTAGGAGTAGTTAGTGGTAGGTAGGTTAGGAACAGGATAGCTCCATTTTATTTAATCACATCGAATGCCCCATCCTAACTCGGACCATTCCGGGGGTGATGTGATTTCAACATAACAAAATCCTACAAACTTTGATGGCAAAAACATTTACATACCGGTTTTTGATCTGTAAAATTTGTATCTCTCCCCCTTTGACATCATTGACAAAGTGTTGCACAATCGACACAATGAGAATCATGCAATCATGAACTTACCTTTAGTAGCTCCCCCTTGGATGATGCATGATATTCATCACACCTCTTGTCTTAAGCTTGAAACTAGATTTCTTTTTGCACAGGCTCCCCCTAAGACTTTATTCCATCTTCTTTGACACCCATTGAGCAGAAAAATGATCCATGTGGTCTGCTACATCTCCTTTCTCTTAAAATATATTATCCACACTTTCTTTTCAGGTAATTTTACTTAAACAAAATTCTAAACCTACTCACTTCATCAAAACTACCTCTAGAGATATCATGGTCACCATTGATTTTTCTTACTTGATGAACTCTATCATAGTTTCCACCTTTGATGAAGAACCATACTCTTACCTTTGAAACTTGGCACACCTTTTCATTTCTCAAGAACTTCAATCATCACACAGTCATACCTATTAAAACCTAGGTTATACATACACTTTAATATTTCTACCATAGTGCACTCTGTATTAATTGACCTTCTTCATAGACCATGCTAACAATAAGACACTATAGCTTCTTCCTCTAGTTAACACATGAGAAAATTATTTTGTATCTTATCTAATAAATAAGAACTCACTTCACATAATACTTTTATACAATATGAGTTATCAAATGAGACATGCCAACCCAACTACATTTGAGATCAACCTCTTTACAACATGAGAAATCATAACCCTTTTACATGCATTGAATCACACTTATAAAATCAGACTCATCAAAAATTATGTATGTCTATGCATATATCTCGTAGATGTTCAAAACTGACCTGTAGTATGCAATTTTCTTACACATGAATTCACAAGAGATCAAAATAAACTTATCTTGTCTAAAAAATATTCTCCATAAAATTTCAAAGTTCAATAATACCTTTATTCATGCCTATATCAATTTCCTTGGATACTCAGACTCAACATAATGAAGCAAGATTATCAAACATACCTATAAATGCTTGAATATTATTCTTTTAGAACCTTCATTTTCAACTTCTACAACTATCATAATTTATAAAAATCTTTTGCATTTTCAGGTCCTAAATCTTCATCAAACCTTTAGCTCTCCATGTCTAGATGCATTGGTCAAAATTTTACCTTCTTATTCCATCAATTGGTCCTCCCAAACTTTAATTCCATTTGTATCACTCATTATGGATGGTGACAGTCCAGTCAAGGCAAAGAAGTGGAAATTGCACAAATTTTTCTATTACGACCACAAAACTTCATTGGCTCCACTGTCATATCATTCTCTAAATAATTGAATACTAAAATAATTGATATGAAAGCATGTATGGAATTATTATACTTGAAACCATCTTACCTTTCAAAATATCTTGGAGTTTATATTCCTTTACTCTTTTCACTATGTTTTGTAAATGAATGCATTGGCTTCCTACATCTCTCAGAGGACTTGTAGATTACCTTCTCTTGTGACTACATCTTATGAATTATATGACTTAGGCTCAGATATTCCACTTCTATCAAGAAAAATTTATGAATTTCATTTATACCTTTCTCACACATATTCTCCTTTATACACTTTTTCATAATCATGGTTCTAACTTATACTTGGAGTTGACAACACTTTGTTCAAATCCTAACATGTTCTAACCTAAAACCTTCTTTGAAATCCTTCCTCGTATATATTTTAGCTTAGAACCCTGGATTCTCTTTTTTTACTTAGTGCAACTTAGATTTGGAGATATTTAAGACATGTATCTTTGAATGACAGAACACATACACGCTTTGAGTACTTAGTGTTCATTTCTATGATCTTTGACAATCCATAAATCTTTACATATTTACTTTCCTTGAAGATTTTATGAAAAATGATAATAAGAACTCATTTTGTTTTGAACATGTTTATCATATGGATCATCTCTCAAGTGATGTATTGATTAATCCAGTTGTTGAATACAATGATCATCTTGACATAACATATTGAAGAAGATGTACACACCTATTGACTTAGGATAAACATTATGACATGCCACAAACTTCTACTTCATATCATTGATTTAGACACAAACGTTTGACAACAAGAATCCAATTCACAAGGATAATATGAACAAATAGACATTCTAATAAACTTTCTCAAGACCTATACACATAGTGATACAAAATCAGGCCATAGAGACTAAGACAAGTACATACAAAGACAATAATTTAGATGAAAGAGCATGTTTTGGCTTAGATAACTCATGAACAACAAGCTCCACATATTAACACCAAACTTCTCACAACTACGTACCTTTTTAATAATGTTAAGGAAAGACTCAATGATTAAGAACAATGTTTCATGTGTTCAAAATCACTTACATACTTCTTGAAACTTGATCAAGAGGTTTTGAACAACCATAACTAACTTAGATAAGAAGATTCATCAAGGTTAGATTAACAAGAGCTACAAATGACCACATAGTTGAGTTCAAGAATTTTTACACAAGAAAAGTCAAATAGAACCTTGACAACACACTTGGTAACACAAGATTACATACCTTATGCATCATGGTGAAGACTCATACTAACTCCAATGCTTCATTTAAGGAAATATGCCTCCTAGAAGCCTAGAGAAGGCATGTTGTGAATCTTGAATCATCTCAAAATAGTAAGAAGTCATAAAAACCATATGATGAATCCATCTTCCCTTTCCTTTTCCTCAAAATCTTGTTGAATTTCTTGGTTACATTTCTAGGAGTGATAACCTCATTACCTGAGCTCTCATATTTTGTTTGAGTTCCTAATAAGCATGCATGCTAAAATTCATACAACTGGTTTACCTCTACTTGAGGAAGAATTACTTCATCCTTTATACTGGAATTTTTTTCATGTTTTCGACTTTTTCATCATCTCGTTGATATCTCATATGAGCCATTTTATCTTGAAACTATATTAGCTTGCTGTGCTTCTTCAATATCTGCCCATGTTACCTTATTTTTCACTAATTGTTATTTCAACTTCTAAGTTTTCTTTCTTCGATCATGTATACCCATTTCATTTCCTTCTTTCTAGGAGCTGCTTGAGACTTGACTGATTTTGTCTCCTTTCTAGAATTTATCTTCATGTTAGAATACTTATTTTATTTCCATCTAAAGGTATATAAAATTTTGATGTGTTTAGGTTGTCCATAGTAATAGCAATGATTTCAAAATGTCCAAATTCATGATATGTCTAACATATGACATGATTTATCCTTTTTCTTGAGTACCGATCATTGTCATTGCTAAGTTGAATAAGAGGTTCTTTTAAGTAATGCCCGATAGTATGACCTTTATTTCTAAAATTGAAACACAATATGTCCCTTTTATATTCATTAGCACAAGATCTCTGTGGGTGCTCTTTTTCATATTTTTTCATGCAATCTCTAGCTCTGTGTACAAAATCATAACATGAGAAATAATATCCACTAAACTTCCTCTAATACCTCAATGCATTTGGTCATTCGATTATCCTTTTAAACTGTTTGATTCCTCCATTGTCCTTAGAAAGTATTGATGTAGATTCATTTCTTGTTTGTATGTTGGGACAAACCTTATCCTCCATTTTTCTCTCTAAACATCTTAGAAAATGCACTGGCTTGACTTAGTTTTCCATTCTCTTCTTCTTGCTTTTTCCAGATCTTCCTAAGAGTAGTCATATCAGAACCCATTCTATCACATTCTTCACTTTTAGCTTGAATATTTGTGTTTGACCTAGTTAATGATTTATCATCATATTGTATTTGTTTGCTTTGGAATTCATCAAGTTGGTTAGTTACATGTTCCAGTTCAATCTTCAGTGTCCTTAAATATTTTGCAAGTTCTAGGAAGTCATTTTCCTTTTGTTTTAGAGATCTTTAAACATTTTATAAAAATGAATCCATTTGATTTAATTATTGACTATGGTGAGCTTCCATGTGCTTAATCTCATTCTTCAGCCCTTCTATCAGAGATTGAGCAATCTCATATTTTCTCTTTAAGATTGATCCAGCTATGAAACCCATGCTTGTGTCTTAGGATCACCTCCAAGATTTTAGGCTTAACACTAGATAACCAAGATATGATACCAATTGTTAGATATCGAAGCACATAGAGGCGTGGTGAATTAGTGTTGATCAATTTTACAATCTTTAAAGCTTCTTGACTTGAATAAGAATTCAAACCATGAACAAATTAAAGTATAAATCAGAAGACAATTACTCATGACACCAAATTTATAGTGGGAAACCCATAGAGGGAGAAAACCCACTTGAAATCAAGGCCTTTTATTAGGAACACCAATTCCTAGCATATAATTATTTCCAATTTGGTTGAGCACCCACACAACCTATGAAGCACCTACTTCAAAATCCTTCAAGCACCTTGTTGGTGAGAAAATTGGGGTGGGTTTCTTGACAACGTTCTAGGAATCCAAGTTCCTCTACTTAAACCAGGGTTCATTTTAAGACCCCCCCTTTGAAAAGTTATTTTAGAATGGGTCAAGAATCTCCAAAATAAAATTTCAAATTGATGGCAAATTTGAGAAAAAAATTCATGGTAAAGGTGATTGGGCAGGCACAATTTTCTTGGATGAGGTACAATGATAAGAAACATTAGTTAAATACATGCATAAGTTAATTTAACATATAAATAGTAGGCAAATTCACCCATATAAATGACTTATTGTTGGAAATTTTAGGTGAATTGGGTGGGAGCCAACTTCTGAAAATCAGCCATTTCAAATTTCCAAAATCCCTAATATTCACGAGTTTACGAAAATTTTCCACTAAAATTTTCCCCGACTTAAATGTTACAACTTTTGTATATGCATACTCTAATAAGGTGAGTTTTATCCTAGTTGACCTTGTAGTCATGGATCCAAAAAGGGCACTCCACCGACCTTGCAGCAAAATCTTGCAGAGATATCTACAAGAAAGAAATTTGTTGGGAGAGCATGAAAGGGACTAAGAATGTTAGATAAGAACAACTAATGCTGCAAGTAGAAAATCAGATTCTTGCATACATTAGTCAGAAATTTCATCACATACATTAGACTTGGGAAGAAAAAATACTACAATTAGTAACAAGACCAATTAGAATTTAATGAGCACAAAGTATCAATAAATCCCTTAGTAAAAAAAGGCTAGAAACTCCTTGTATTGATGCTTAAGCAGAAATTGTACATAGTATGAAAATGGAAGACATTTTAGAAAAGGGGAAAATGGAAGAATTTGCTAACTCTTTGATTCTTCACAAGGATCTCTCTCTCTCTCTTGAATTCACAAAATGGCTAAGAACTAAGAAGTGTGAGAAAACCCTCAAATGATGAGCACATTATAATTTATAGAAGAGAGGCATCTCTTCATCTTCCCTGGTGAATTTTCAAATACCATATTTTGACTTTAGATTGTTCATATTAAAATTAAATATTTAATTCCTTTTATTAAAACAAGGCAACTTAAAGTTTACATTATGCTTATAAAGTCACTTAAAGATATATCCAAAAGTGCAAACCCCAATGCAAAATTGTAACAATGAAGAGAGAGAAAGAGAGAGAGAGCACATTGGGAGTAGAGAAGAGAGAGAAAGAGGAGGAAGAAGAAGAAGGAAGAGAGAAGAAGAAGAATTATGTAGAAGAATGAACCGTTGTAGTGGATTTGATCTCGCACCCTCACTCATCTCCATCTTGCGTCGCTGAGAAGATATCCATCCCTCCAAATTACTTATTGAAATGAGCTACTACAAGTTCCACTTTGTCAGAATGAGGAATGTTAATGTAGCTCAAGGTCTTTGTCATACCATTAGACACACTATTTATATCTATGCACTTCAAACCATGATGGATGTTTCTCTGCGATAAGTGCAATGCGGCCTAAATCTCGAGAGAAACTCTTGGTTATTCTTAGTGAAGGATAATGGATTTCGATTCTTTCTTGACATATTCCTCAAATAGATAAAAACACATGATCATTCATGTCTTCTCCAATTACATGTACTTCAATTTTTTGAATTTAACGATTGTTATTATCCTACAATTTGTATGCTCCGTTCCTCTTTCTCATCGAAATCGGTGATGGCTCGATTGATTTCTTCAAATTTGATTTCCTTTTTATTGATCAAATGCTAAGGGAGGGTTTCATTCATTTCATTAACTACTGGACCTAGAGGTTCCCAGTAATCCCTTTCTTTCTCTAAGTCTTCTTTGAGTGTCCACATCCTGTTTTCTATTGTACACATGTATGTGAAGAGTTTGACTGCTTGTTAAAACACTGAATTTCCATTTTATGAAATTGAGCTGATCCATTCATTATTATCTCATCCTTGCATTATGATTTGATGCATCCTCATGATAGATTCTTGATTGAATTTGATAATGGGTGTAACTTCTTCAATCGAATTATTGTGGCATTCGGATCAGCTAGATGTTGTGCATAACACAAAAGAGTTTACACTTGTTCCTTTATCTCATTGATCTTCTTATCTTCATTTTTCCTTTCCACCATGTGAGTGGAAGACTACAAATACATGTGCAAATCCTCTTCATGAGTAGCTGGCCCTAATTGAATTGTGCTCATCTCGTAATCGGTCGAGTGTCATCTCATCCATTGGCTTGATCACTTTCGGTTGGGCTACTTCAATATATTGGTTACCTATTTCTCCATTGTAGAACCATGAGGCCATGTGTGTGAACTTCCTTTTCTTTCCCTTAGCCAATGAGGAAATTTCTGATAAATCAAGGGCCACCACTTGTTGAACAAAGTGTGAGCATCAGTGTTATTGTTTCCTACATCCATGGGAACATTTCATCGACTCGAGATCCATGATGGGAGCATCAATCATTCCATACTCTAAAAGAGGAGGCACATCATGGATGGGATAGACATTGGTTTCAGAGAGAGGAGAGAGCTTCGTGGTGGTTCAAAGAGCAGGTCTTGAACTATTTTTTTCTTCCTATGCTTGTGTTTATGTCATGGATCTTCTTCTTACATCTCTCGTGATCAAGGTCTTCCCCTTGCATTTTGCAATCGACCCTTCTTCTATTTCGACCTTCTTTGGTGAATTTTCACAAGAGGAAGTCTCCAATTCTATGTATTTTCATCTTAAAATTTCTTTATAGTGTCTTGAAATTGAAGCAACCTCCATAACTTTCAACAATGATTACTAAGAGGATTGTTTCGACTTGTGGGCATACCTCATGATTGGATGATCATGGCTCTCTTTCTTTGGAACCAATCCCTCATTCTCCTGACTACCTTCTTAGTTTGTTCCTTTATATCCCCTAACTTATGAATGTGCCAGTTGACTTGAGACAATGGAGAAACCTTGACCATCATATACTCAAGATCATACATCTCTATTCTCTCATCCTACAAAATTTATTCATACCAATAGAACTTGAATTTCTTCATCTCATTTACTATCATCCTCATATGATCCTTTTCCCATACTTAAAATTCATCAACGCTATTGTCCCAATATTCTTTGATTTGCGAATCATGGTACAAGTTTGGGATGTGGAAAGAATTAGGATCATCTTGGATGTCAAAATTAGGCCTAGAAGTGTAGGAATGTAGAGTCAAATGTGCAAAGGCCACCTCCAGATGAGATGCATCATTTGCATTCTTACATGTGAATACCCCGAGAGAGATGGGGAATGAAATCAACTTCTTTTTCTTGCTCCCAATTCTATTTTTTTCCCGTATGCACTTTGGATGTAGAGTTCAAATAGTACAATTTGGTTACTCGGGATATTTGGGAAACCTCACCATGAGCTTGATCGAAGATGAAAATCAAGTAGGAGAAGGTTGAGAATATGATGAAGTAAGAGCCATATTTTTTAATTAAGAATGCCACTTGTGGCAAAATCCTTTCCTCCAAATAACCCTCCAAGGTTTAGACCACGTACATCATGAATGTATCATTTACATGATTCAAGTGCCTATGGATTTCCTCCATCACCAATTGGAAGTTTCTTGAATGTGGGTAACTTGGAAGAAATGTTTTTGTGTGAGAGCCAATCCTTTAAACAATCTCTAGCTAGCAAGAAGATAGACCAAATAAGAAGTCATGTGAAACTTCTTTGTCATGGGCACCTAGAGTAATTATAGCTACATATTGTCACCGATTATCCGTCCCCCAATTAATTCTTTGCTTTCCTTTAGTTACTATCAAAATGAAAAGGCCCATCCAATCCTGGAAGTATCTCATGTTTTCTTCTCCCATCACCCTCTTGAGGAGAGTGATTACATTTGAATATCACCCATGAAACTCACTCCTTGAAAGTGTCTTAGGCATCCTTGAGGGTATTCTCCTATTTTCATCCACGACACTAGTACAATCCCGCATGTATGCATCCATATTTTTCCACTCCTACAAGGATTTTTCTTTGAGATGACGACCATGCTAGGTGATGTCATATTTTGCAGAGTGAGTGAGATAGTTCTTAGACTAATGATCGTCATTTTAGTACCATTATCATCTCAAAATTTTCTTATTTCAGTTCATAGTGGTGTGAGAAGGCCAAAATAAGATCAAATCTTTGTAGGGACATGGGGTGTCCCTGTCGTGAACAAACCACTTGCGAAACTTAGTATTCAATCTTACCTTGTTCCTTTGAATTCATGTAAGCCTTTAGGTTATTGAAATCCATATAGAAGACATCATTATCTTCTATTTCATACTCAAAAGAGAAAGGGTCTTTCGGATTTCGTCATGTCCATTTGTACTTCATGGTTCCTTGGCATGAAAAAAAAACTAACTATTTTTAGTAAGTATGAAAAATCAACTCCTTCGAACCTTAATTGGATGTTACAACTCGATTTCCCTTTCTCCCTATGTTCCTCTCACCTTCTAGACTAATTTTCTATTTTTAGTAGGTGCTCGTGAGACCACTTAATATTTTTAGTAAGTGTCAATTATAGACCAAGATGACTATTTTGATAATTTACTTCGAGATACATCTTCTACATTCACTACCTCCTTCGCAATTTCTTCAATTGGTGACTTACGTGAAATAGCAGTCCCCCATGTAGAGGACTTGCTATTTTTACAAACTAGGCTTTTGGTGGTTAGATAGTAGAAAAATGAAGATTTATGATATAGTTTTTTTCCCAATATCACTCCTCTAAAAGTTTAGGCTTACCGATCTTGTTTGTGAGATTTTAAAATTTCAAAATTTTGACCTAGCGGCAACTCTAGACATGAAAACCATTAATAGAGATTGAAAGTTGTAGGTCTGGTTTTCTTCTCCGTTCATGAAAAAAATCACATTTATGTTGTGGGTTTTTTCTTCTTATTCCACCTTTGAAATTTCTCTTCGAATCGGTAGCTAGTTTGACGGGAAATATAATTTTTATCTTCATTGAGATGAGAGGAATATTTCTACCCTACGAGTGATTTGTGTTGCAAATAGGGGATTTTAAGGTGATATTTTTATGGCCTTTGAGATTTAATAACACGAAATAAAATATTCCTCGTTTCGTGCACTGGTCAACAAGATATGTTCGAATCTTTGTTTCATAGAAATGAGGTTTTCTAATGAATTTCTTCACTTCTTTCTTCTATTCCTCGATCCTTCGAGTCTTTCAATCAACCCTTTATATGAAACCTATGTATTCTCATGGATTAGATGGTTTTATTTCCATGGTGGACTGGTTCGAGTAGTAATGGTTTACTTGGGTGATAGGAAGAAGAAAGCTATGGCAGGGTGAAGTTGTGAAGAAGAAATGAACGGAAAAAAAGAAGTTCTTGATTCAAAGCATTTTAAATATGCATGCCAGGGGGTGGGGAAAATTTTTATGTCCTTGATGTCCCTTAAGAATTAAGGGATGAAAGGGACATTGAATTTTACTTCGCACCTCGATGCGACACTTGGCGGAAATATGACGGTGGAGCACTTTGGCCAAAAAGCTTGTTGGAAGCACCTTGGGCCTGGAAAATGGTCATACGAGGAACCGGGATACATATCTCGGGGATGGGAACATTTTCCTATCCCTATATCCCTTAATAATTAAGTTATGAAAGGGATATAAATTTTCACATCGTGCCTCAACACGACACTTGGTGACAATCCAACGACTGTTCATTTGGCTCCACTAGCTCCGGGGCTAGAAATTTGCATTGAAGAGGGTCACATGGATGAACTTTAGCAATTCAAGGGGATGGGAAAATTTTCATGTACCCTCATGTACCTTTGAAAAAGGAAGATAAGGTTCATCATTTTTCACATCGCGCCTCCATGTGATAGTTGTCATAATCTGAACGAGTGAGGGGATAGGCTTCGGAAAGCACCTGGGAGATGAACTAGTGATCTAGGAGGTTCTATGTGTGACCAGAGGGCTTATTAGATATGGATGAATTTTATTATCCCTAATTTCCCTTAGCTTGAGGGATGAAAAGGACATCAAATTGTGTTAGGATCCTCAAGTTGACACATGTCTTCATTGAAATTTTACTAACTATGAGAAGTTCATCTTGAGGGAAACATGAAACGGTGATAACTCGACCTCTCAATGGATTATTTTGGAAAAATTATGTATGAAATTGACTGAAAATTTTCTTTTGAATCCAATGGTTGGGGTTGCATTTCTTTATTCCTTCATTTAAGCCCTAACAAAGTGGAGTATTTATCTGCTATCTAATGAACATGGAAAAAACCAATCATACACCTAATGCGCCAACATGTTGTGAAAAATATGATTTCACCATCTTTTAGATATTTGAATTAGCTTTCTATAGATGTTTCATTTTTGTCCTAAATCAACCTAGAGATCCTAGAATCACTTCCTGAAGTTCCATAGTTGTTTTGCCATGTGCACTGCCTAGGCATGTGAACCTTGTTTTTGATCAAACTACCCTAACTCCTCCAAATCCTTCCGGAATCTTCCAAAATAAATATCATGATGTTACTATACATTTAGTTAACATTGGTGTAAGATTTTTCTCCTCTGTTCCACTCCAGGGGGTTTCATTAGTCTTGAGAAGGATAGTGGTAGCCCTTCCCAACAATGCCCAAAAATAGTAGTTATCAAGAACTCCTAAAATCACCTATGAGGGGTTGAATTGACTTTCATAATTAACCTAGGGACTGATTTAACATCCATTGGGAGGTCACATGACTGACTAGGTAGACCTGGGGTGCCTCGGAAGGGTAAAACTTGAAAGTTTCGACATAGGGGTATTGTTTTCATGCTTGGAAATTATCAATTTCCTTGTTGCACATTTGCATGAAAATAACTGGCTCTAGCTTAGGGAGATGGTATGGACTAAGTGCAATGATGACATGACATGAATAATCCTAGAATCTAAAATTTACAATCTACTGACTAGTGCCTTATCCATTGGTTCATGCGGAGTCATGTACAACTTTCAAGAGAGAGATAACAAAGAAGGAAACACACAAACACACACACACACACACCAAAATATGATGAAAATAAAAACAAAATGCACATGAGAAGGGAAAAAACACACATAAAAGAAAGGGAAACACACCTAACAATCCCCTATTGTACAAAGCGGGGAACAACCCACTTTCACTAATGATACAACTTTAGATATTTCCCACTGCGAGGAAATTCCAATGTGTTCCATCAAGATATGAAATTAGGAATACATTTTCACCAAGAGATTCATGAATCTGGAATGGGTCAAGCCATAATGAATAAAATTTTCCATGTCTACATTTTGGTTCTCTCCTTTTGTCCCATATTAGGACAAGATCTCCAACTTTGGATTATGTTTCTTTAGCCTTTTTGTCAAATATCCTATTCACTTTCAGTTGATGCTCTCTAATACGTTCAACCACTCGGAGTCTATTCTCTTCCATCTTCTCAAGAAAAATACACTTTTGTTGATAGAATCCTTGTATTATTCATCTTCTATTCCCTGGAGTAATTTGAGGGCTGGAATTTTGACTATAATGGGAATTTATGCTTCAACTTCATATAATAGCTGAAATGGTGACATGTTGATTGATTTATTTGGAGTGATCATGTCTGCCCACAATGCATCATACAACTTCTTGTGCCAATTCCTCTAATTTTCATCCATGAGCTTGTGAACAATGGTCACGATGTTCTTGTTACTTGATTTGGCCTAACCATTTCCTGTGGATAGTAATTTGATGAGTGAGATAGGGAGATTCCATAGCCATAGTAAAACTCAATCAACTCCCTTGAAGAAAAATAGGTAACATTGTCTATTGCTATCTTATGTGGCACTCTAAAATGTATTATGATATTCTCCATGATGAAGTTGCATACCATTTCAATGTTATCTTGCTTGACTGAGATGGCCTCTACCCACTTCATGAAATAATCTATCACTATGAGCATGTAGGTGTTCCCCGTGCTTGAGTGAGGATTCAAAGAACCGATGAAATCTAGTCCCCACTGCTGAAATGGTTCTTCAATGACAACTAGCCTGAGTGGTAGTTCTTCGAGCCATGGTCTCCCAACAAATTTTTGACATGCTTCACAATTGGTGACACATTCTTAAGTTTAAGAAGAGGGTGGGCTAGTAATATCTTCCTCAGAGAATCTTGTGTGTAGTGACCATTTCCAAAAAATTCCCACCACACAGCTTGGTCATGTTATGCTTTAAGAAATTTTTCTTTCCTCTCTTTGTCTAAGAATCTAAGAAAGCATCCATCAAGACCTCTTTTGTAGGGTGTGTGATTCCAGATCACAAATTTTGTTGCCTTGAGCTTGAGTGTTATCCTTTTCTTATAGTCAATATGAGGAGGGAATTCTCCATAGGTTAGGTAATAGGAGATTTCCACGTACCACTCGTTAGTAGTAGTTATGAAGAGGACTTGTGGGATATCTTCAAAGAAATTTGAGAAAGCATAGTTATCTTCACCATGTTGAGCTTTGAGAGCTTCATCTTCAGTGATCAATCTACATAGACCATTTCCCCACACCAAATTGGAGGGTTGAATCTCCAAGTCATACTCTTGAGTCTTTGCAACCCAATTTCCTATTTTAGCTCTAGGATCTTGTTGTGTCAAGATGGACTTGATTGCACTGTCAAGGACCATCACCACCGTATGAGAGTTGAGTATGTAAAACTTGAAATTTTTCACAACCTTGACCACCGCATATGCATGTTTCTCTAACTGGTTGTAGTTTATTTCATGATTTTTAATGGGAAGCTCATGAAAGTGATGGGTGCCTCCATACCTTCATCATTCTTTTGGAAAATTACAACAGAGAGCATGTGTTCTGACACATAACAATACATGATAAATTATTTTTTGAAATCCAGAGACACGAGAGTCAGAGCTTTGGAAATGGATTTTTGATTTCTTCAAATTATTCTTTTCCCTCATCATTCCACTTGAATATTTCTTGAGGCTTCATCATGGTGGTGATGTGCTTTGTTAATTCTACAAAATCGAAACAAAGTGACGAAGAAATTTTACCTTGCCAAAGAAGGAGTGAAATCCCTTCTTGTTCATGGGTAGAGATAGTGCTTGAATGGATTTCACTCTTTTTTGTTTAATGTGCGCTCCATACTTATTCAAAATGTGCCCCAATAGGTTTCCTTCCATAACTCTAAAAATACAATTTTTTTGGATTCAAGGATATGCCATGCTTTCTAAATTTTGCAAGTACTATTCCAAATGGTGAATATGGTCTCCCCTCTTTTTGAGAAGAATGTAAGATCATCTAGGTATATGAAAATACAATTCTTCAAATCTTTAAATGTTAGATCCATCTCCCTTTGGAATGTAGCTCCTACATTAATCAGACAAAAGGGAATTCTGTTGTATGCAAAAGTTCCCCATGGTGTTGTGAAGGTTGTCTTGGTGCGATCCTCCTCTACCACCTTGATTTGATTATACCCCAAGAATCCATCAAGAAATGAGAGAATTTCAGATCCAGTGACCATTTACAAAATGTGATCCATGACGAGGAGGGGGTAATTATCTTTCAATGATTCCTAGTTCAAGTTGTAGAAATCCACACATATTATTATTTCTCCATTCTTCTTCCTCGCACTGGCATAATGTTCACCACCCACATGGAATGATGTCTAGAAAAGAGTATCTTTGCATTGAGCATCTTCATCACTTCCTCCTTGATGGTGTCTACTATCTTTAGGTTGTATGGCCTTTGTTTTTTCCTAAATGGCTTGGCATCTAACTTCAAGGGAATTGAGTGATGCATTTCCTTTGGTTGAAAGGATTTAATCTCATCGTAAGAATAGGCCAAAATATTTGAATTTTTTTCAAAAAATAAATGAACCTTCTCTTATTTTCGGGTGAACAAAACTTTCAATATTGACCATCCTCGGTTGCTCTGTAGTGCCAATATTCTCCTTTTCAAAATCAGCTGGGAACTTTGAAGATTGCTTTGCCTTCTCTTGGATGAATCTATCATGCTTATCAAACAAGTCTTCTAGAGAGACAAGACCTTTTGGGATTTTATTTCCTTTCAATTTATCACTCCCTCTTCATCAATTCCTTCAATTCCTTCTTTCTCCTCTTCAGCTACCGCTTCTCGGTGTGGATTCTCACTTCCTTCAAAGAAGAGATTATTGAAATTATCTCTTTGTTCCAAGAATGTTAGGAGCTGATTATCGTCATTGAAGACTTGCTAGTGGTTTACATTATCAGGTATGTTGGGTCTAAAAACCATCTTAATGGTCACTTTATCTTTTCCAAAGGAAGGATGAGGTGTCACTAAGGAAGCTGACACCATGAGGGAATCAACCTCTTCATTTTTCTCTCTTAGAATAGACTCGATGGAAAATGCATCAAAAGACTCAATGCAATCCCATACTCTGTTTCTATAATGTTGAAGTCTTGGATTTTTCACCTGGTATTGCTTCTAAACTTACACCTCCACATCACCCACACATTTCAATTTTTGATCTCCATATCTTCTGCTATGCCCATGCCCAAGATGAGAGATTCGTGCTCTACCATTGATCCAAAAATGGTATTTTTTTTTTTGTAATTTTAAAATTATCAGATACTAAGGAACTCAACATCAAATTATTGGTCCAATTACCCAAAATTGATTAATTCCTTTTAATACATGCACCTCAGTATGATTATCAATCACAACACTGAAATGCATAGCTAACTATAAATTGTGGATTATGGATACTGAAATGTAAATCTTAAGTCCACTTTCTCATTTTTAATGAATGATTGCTTAATCAAAATAATTAAAATCTAATACTTATTTTTATCTGATCAAAAGCTTCATCCAAAAACTGAAATCAAATCCACAACACAAGATTGATAATGAGTTCACCCAAAGGCTACGTCTCTAGATTCTCAAAAAGAGAATAGATCTATTAAACAACCAATGAAGTAGAATAATCCTTGAATAATTTATAAACAGATCAAAACCAGCAAATTAGCTGATCAAAGATATTGGAAAATCTGCAATTTACTAGAAATTGTTCCCAAAATGATCCATGGCTCCTACAGTGCTTCCATAGTGTGATCCCCTTACAAATGAGACTAAAAATTCTAAAATGTAGATTTATAAATAGTAAATGAAAAAAAATATATATCTTAAAATATTATAAAAATTTGAACAATTTCCCTTTTTACTCCATGGCCTGGTTCAGACAAGTAGTACTTGGAAAAATAAGATCTATATCTTCTCCTCGTGCCCGTTTTGTGAAACTACGATGGAAAATCACCTACACAAGATACTATACAAAACTTCATGTAACAATAATTACATTTCTAGAAATATCTCAAGATTATGAACAAGTTTTATTTTTACGCCATGGAAAAATTTGGAACATAAGTGCCTCAAAAGTGGTGATCTCTGCAAATTGGTCCTTCGTTGTCCATACATAGACCTACCAAAAAGTCCCTTTAAATAAAAGTGATCTCATGTTATATAACTTCCTAAATAGTGGTAGGGTTGGTAAGGGTGATAAAAATTTGTCACAAATCAAAGGTTCAAATCCCCCTTCCATAGGTTTAGGTGTCCAATTTACTATTGACCCCACATATGGTGGGAAAGGGATAGGATAAGCCTTTAAATGAATTTTCGCCAATGAAATCCTCCTTATCCCATGAGATTTAAGATTATTCAAATGGAATGGATTAAATTGAATATTATTATTATTTATTAAATCAAAAACCACCACAAACCTGCCAAGTGTCACACTTAGAATATGTCATTTGTCCACGTCAAATTGTGCCACATCATTATTTGACCACAACTTTGACTATGCATATCTTTCGCATACGGACTTAGATTTGGTCCATTCAAAATGTGCCATAAATCTCGGAAATATCTACGCCATATAACTTGCTTATAGAGAATCCAAGATAATCAAATTTTCTAGTTTGACCAGATTTGACCACTTGTTGTCTACACTTTGACCAACTTTGAGAAGAGATACCTTTTGCATACGAGCTCTGTTTCTTGAATTTTTCATACCATCGGAAAGCTACAGAACAATATAAAGTGGTAATAGTTAAGGGAGGTTTAGAAAATTACAACACCCAAAAAATCTTAGATCACTCCTCCCAACTAGGAATGTTTTTGGTCCACAAAAGTTGTATATCAACCCATCAACATGTTAACTCTTCCTGCAATTGCAAAAACACATACAAGAACCCGAAAAAACATTATAGGTTAATCAAATGCAAATAGTTGATTAGCTAGTCACATAACCGATCAGATAATAACACCCATTTAAGCTAGTGGTCTTGATGAAAATCCGCAACCCGGATTAACTCTACACATACCTTAGAATTAGTGGGACGGCATATCCCTTGTAATGCCATCACAAACAATTGACCAGATAATAACACCCAATTAAGCTAGTGTTCAACTGTCACTTTTTGATATGGCCAATTACTTAAATTAAAATTCCATAACATAGAAATATAAGATCTAAACTACCCATAATTAGGCAAGATCCTTGTCCATCAGATCCTAACAAGAATGCAAATATTCCGAGAAACTATTAGAATAGTTAGACCATGATCTACTAAAATAGCTATAGTCACAAAATTGAATCCTTGTGAATCTACCCAAAACAAGGATGTCAACAAATAATAAGTTAGATAATAAAATCTATAACGAAAACCCTAGTGTTCAATCGACATATGTGATTATGTTGATTATATCTAAAATATTCACTATCCATAATAATTAAATCATCAATGCCTAAAAATGGCTATAGTCAAAATCAATGAACGGAATATGAAAATTATATCTATACACACTAAAATACATAAAAGGATAGATCAAATTATAACTTTATTCAAAATGATGAACTACTCAAGGCTAGCAATGATCACCATAACTAATGCATATGCACACTAGCTTTGTTATTTTGAAAATAATGTACACTTGTTCATGGATCGGAACATTCTTTTAGTAGATCTTCAAATAAACACCCTAAAAATAAGGGTGGTAATGAACAATTCCCCGTATAGAAACAATAGGTTTCTTATATTACCTTTCCCAATCAAAAGGTGTCAATATTTCAATGACATTACCACATACCCCTTTAATTTGCATCCCCGCGATCCTTAAAAATAGAAAATGGTACATTGTCATCCTTAACAAGTAAGAAGTTAAATATGAGAATTTTAAACCTATCTCCCAAATCCTCTTATAGGTGACCCCATATTCCGAATTTCAAGGTAATGAAAAATAAGTGAATTAATCCTTCATCATAAAGTGTAAATCCACAAAATTACCCAGCGAGTTTTCCATGCCAGGACAAATACTACATTGCTTAAAAATAAATGTATCCAACTCACATGACCCTACATTCTTGTATCAACTCAATGGACTCATTAGTGGTTTCCCAAATGGATAGCTAAAAAGGTTGATTTAAAAATTATGGTTCAAAACTTCTTTTTCACCAAAATATCCAACTTGTCTTACCATACTTTGGATGGTTTGTTGGGAAAAGTTTCCATCATTTATCAATATGATGCCTCATCCAACACTTTGAATCGCCATTAGGCACCTGTACATGTTCAACCACCAAACTCAACTACACCAACTAAAGCAATCATTTTTAAATCAGATTAAAACTGGAAGAAAAATATCAAGCTAGAAATAGCTCTGATACCAAACATTATTTGAAAATGGTACTTTTTTTTTTTTACTTTTAAAATTTTTTGATACTAAAGAACTCAACATCAAATTATTGGTCCAATTACCCCAAAACTATTTAATTCCTTTTAATACATGCACCTCAACTCGATTATAAATCACAACATGATGGAGTTTAAATGTGCATCCAACTATAAATTTTGGATTATGGATAGTGAACTATTAAATCTTAAGTCCGGTTTCCCATTTTAATGAATGTTTTCTTAATCAAAATAATTAAAATCTAATACTGACTAGTTTTTCCGATCAAAGCTTCATCCACTCTGAAATCAAATCCACAACACAAGATTGATAAGAAGTTCACCTAAAGGCTACGTCTCGGATTCTTGAAAATAGAATTGATCTATTAAATGACCAATGAAGTAAAATAACCCTTAAATAATGTCTAAACAGATCAAAGTTTACAAATGAGATTTGATTAAAGATATTGGAAACTCTGTAATTTACTAGAAACTATTCCCAAAATGATCCATGGTTCCTATAGTGCTTCCACAGTGTGATCCCCTTGCAAATGCGACTGAAAAATTCCTACAACTAAAGATTTATAAACACTACATGAAAAAAAGATAGATCTTGAAATCTTATAAAATTTTAACAACTTCCCTTTTTTACTCCATGGTATGGTTTGGACCGAAGTACTTGGAAAAATTAGATATTTGTTTGCTCCTCGTGCCCATTCTATGAAATTGTGATGGAAAATCACCTACAGGAAACTCTCGGATGAACTTCATGTAAAAAAGTTACATTTTGGAAATACCTCGGGATTATGAACAACATTTATTTTTACCCTATGGAAAAATTTGGAACAGAAGTGCCTCAAAAGTGGTGATCTCTGCAAACTTGTCCTTCTTGTCCATATCTCAAACCTACCAAAATCCCTTTAAATAAAAGTGATCTCATGTTATATCACCTCCTAAAAAGTGGTAGGGTTGTCTTGATAAAAAATTTGGCTTAGGTCAAGGGTTCGAATCCCTACTTCGATAGGTTTAGGTGTCATTTAGCCATTCGACCTTATCCATATGGTGGGAAAGGGATAAGATAAAACTTTAAATGAATTTTTGCCAATGAAATCCTCCTTATCCCATGGGATTTAACTTATTTGGAATGGATTAACTTATATATTATTAGTATTTCTTAAATAAAATACCACAAACTTGCCAAATGTCATGCTGTAATATGCAATTTGTCCACGTTAGATTGTGCCACATCATCATTTGACCATAACTTTGACTATGCATATCTTTCATCTTGACTCGAATTTGGATGAAAATGGAAAGATCTCAACGGGATCTACGCCATAGAATTTTTATAGAGATTCAAAGATATTCAATTTTATAGTTTGACCATATTTGACCAGGCTAAGACCAAACTTTGACAAATGGGGGAGAAGAGGGGTGTCGGGATAGAATTTTGCATATGAGCTCAGTTTCAAGGGAACAGTTTTGCATAGGGGAAAAGGTATGGAGGAACAATATGTAGAGTGGTCTGGAGTTTAGGGAGGTTTAGGAAAATTCCAACACCGAAAAATCCTCTGGATCACTCCTCCCAACTAGGAATGATTTTTTTCCACAAAAAGTTGTGTATCAACCCATTAACATGCTAAGATCTTCATGCAATTTCACAAACACATACAGAACCGAAAAAACATTATAGGTTAATCAAATGTAGATAGTTGATTAGCTAGTCACATAACCGAGGGATAATAACACCCATTTAAGCGATAGTGTCTTTGAAATGATGTAACCCTATTAATCTTCACTCTTCGCATTTGAATCCATTCATATCCACGTAATGCCATTACTCGTCACTAGAAAGAACACCAAATTAACCTAGTGTTCAACTATCACTCCTGATATACAATTACTTAAATTAATTTTATAACATAGATCAATATACTAGACATATAAAGCGCCCAAAATTAGGCTAGTGTCCCTATCCATGGGTGAAAGTCCACAACAAATATTCACTATTGGTATAGTTAGACCATCAACGCCAAAATAGCTATAGTCACAAAACTAAATCCACTTGAATCTAACCAAAACATTGTAATGCCATCACAAATAATAATTCAGATAATAAACTCATCTATAACGGAAGCTAGTGTTCAATTGACATATGTGATTATGTCGATTACAATTGCAAATATTCACTATCCAGAATAATTAAACCATCAACGCCCAAAAATGGCTATAGTCAAAATTTGAATCAATGTGAATATGAAAATTCTATCCATACACATTGAACTATAAAAGGATAGATCAAATTGTAATATGTGCTTAGCCAAAACGATGAAATAATTAATGTTGTAAATGATCACCATACATATATGCACACTAGTTTGTTAGTGCAAATAATGTACACTTCAATTGTAACTACACAGAGTAGTCACAAATAAACACCCTAAAAATAAGGGTAGTCATGAATGTGATAAACACCATAGATTTGTATATTACCTAAAAAATCAAAAAGGTGTCACAAATTTTCATAATGACATTTAGCCAACAGATACTAAATGCATTTATAAAAATAGACATTACCACATACCCATAAAAGCGCATCTGCTTATTAAAAATAGAAAATGGTACATTATCATCCTTAACAAGTAAGAAGTAAAATCTGAGAATTTTAAACATATCTCCTAGATCCTCTTACAGGTGACCCCATATTCTAATTTCAAGGTAATTAAAAACCATGTGAATTAATCCTTCATCATACACCAGAAATCCACAAAATTACCCTGAACAGTTTTGCATGTTTTTCAACAAATACTACATTTACAAAAATAAATGTATCCAACTCACATGAGCCTACATTATCCATATCAACTGAATGGAATCATTAGTGGTTTCCAAAATGGATAGCTTAAAAAGGTTGATTTAAAAATTGTGGTTCAAAACTTCTTTTTACAAAATATCCTACTTGTCTTACCATACTCTGGATGGTTTGTTAGATGAATTTTCCATCAGTTATCAACCTTGATGCCTCATCTGATAAACCTATAACTTCCCATCATGTAGTTGTACATGTTCAACCACTGAAATCAACTACACAAACTGAATCAATCATTGTTAAATAAGATTAAAACTAGAAGCAAAATATTGAGCTAGAACTAGCTCTGATACCAAACATGATATGAAAATGGTACTTTTTTACTTTTAAAATTTTCGGATACTAAAGAACTCAACATCAAATTATTGGTCCAATTATCCCAAAATTGATTAATTCCTTTTAATACATGGACATCAGTATGATTATCAATCACAACACTTAAATGTGCATCCAACTGTAAATTGTGGATTATGTATACTGAAATGTAAATCTTAAGTCCATTTTCTCATTTTTAATGAATGGTTTCTTAATCAAAATAATTAAAATCCAATATTAATTTTTATTTGATCAAAAGCTTCATCCACAAACTGAAATCAAATCCACAACACAAGACTAAAAATGGATTTCACCCAAAGGCTACGTCTCTGGATTCTCAAAAAGAGAATCGATCTATTAAACAACCAATGAAGTACAATAACCATTCAATAATGTCTAAACAGATCAAAACCTGCAAATGAGTTGATCAAAGATATTGGAAACTCTACAATTTACCAAAAATGTTCCCAAAATGATCCATGGCTCCTATAGTGCTTCCACAATGTGATCCCCTTGCAAATGCAATTGAAAAATGCCTACAAATGGAGATATATAAACACTACATGAAATTTTTTATAGATCTGGAAACCTTATAAAAATATGAACAAGTTCCCTTTTTACTCCATGGCCTGGTTCAAACTAGAAGTACTTGGAAAAATAGATCTTTTTCTGCTCCTCGTGCCTATTCTATGAAACTACGATGGAAAATGACCTACACATGAAAAATATACAAAACTTCATGTAACAAAATTTATATTTCTTGAAATCTCTCATAATTGTGAACAACTTTTCTTTTTACACCATGGCAAAATTTGGATGCGAAGTGCCTCAAAGTGAGTGATCTCTATAAAATGGTCCTTCGTTGTCCATATGCAGACCTACCAAAAAGTCCCTTTAAATAAAAGTGATCTCATGTTATATTAGTTCCTAAAAATTGGTGGGTTGGTAAGGATGATAATTTTTGGTGTACAACTCAAGGGTTGAATCCCCTTCCATAGGTTTAGGCGTCCAATTTAGCCATTAACTCCACATATGGTGGGAAAGGGATAGGAAAAGCCTTTAAATGACTTTTGGCCAACAAAATTCTCCTTATCCCATGGGATTTAGGCTTATTCACGTGGAATGGATTAAATATAATATTATTATTATTATTTAAATCCAAAACCACCACAAACCTACCAAGTGTCACACCCAGATATGCCATTTGTCCACGTCAGACTGTGCCACATCATCATTTGACCACAACTTTGACTATGCATATCTTTCGCATACGGACTCAGATTTGGTCTGTTCAAAATGTCCCAAAAATCTCGTGACAAGCTCTACACCATATAACTATTTTATAGAGATTCCAAGATAATCAATTTTCCAGTTTGACTAGATTTGACCAAACTTTGACCAACGCGTTGACAAGCGGCATCTTTTGAATATGAGATCTGTTTCTAGACTTACGCATACCATCGGAAAGGTCTTAGAACAATATGTAGAGTGGTCACATTTTAGGGAGGTTTAGAAAAATTCCAACACCCAAAAAATTTCTGGATCAACCATGTTATTTGTATTATCAAATTGAAGTTTATAAACAACGGGTATAGCTCTCAGAAGGAGAGCACATTACTACACTTGCTCCCGAACCTGCACTAGAATGAATACCATCAAATTCCATTATCCAGACTTGATCTTCTTCCTCTTCCATAAGAAGTGGAAAATTCTCATCTTTTTATGATGTGAGGAAGTAGTTTCTAGCCTGTTGTCTTGAAATAGAATGTTTTCCCTTGGATCATCAAAATTTCATACTATGTACTTCATCTTCCTCACTGGAAGTAATTTATTCATCTCACCCTTTACTGGAATAGTTGTAGATGATGAATAAATTTTTATTTCTCCACCAAAATCCCTATAGAAGCTTCGGCTCAGTAGCATCCCAAAGGATGTTGGAATGTCTGCCACCAAGATGGTGAGAAGCACCTTCTTCTCTAGAAAATCAGCTAGTGCTACCTATGCATCCTTAATTATTCCTACCAACGACACTTGTTTGGATTCCATAGAATAACATGAGCCATTTTATTGAGTCAAGGTGAGGCCTAGAGGATTTACAAACTTGTATTGACATCACATTATCTGAGGCTCTGGAATCTATGATCTAATTATAGAGTTGAAAGCCTTTGATTAAGAGCAACAAGAAAAAAGGCTCAACTTTATTGGTTTAGAGGAAATAAGGGAAAACATGTTTTTTTAAGGTGGGGTGGATGGTGTGGGATGTAATCCTTCGGAATTTAAACTTGATTCTATAGAACTACCACCATGGACTACATCTATAAACCTATCAAATTGGGTAGGGTGCATTTGTAGGTACTCTAGCTCTATGATATGGAATATGGTTTTTCTCGCTTATTCCACATAATCAAATGGAGTTATGGTGGGATAAGTAGATGTTATGGGGATGATAAAAGATTTGCATAATGAAGGTTTTTCTACTTTGGGGGTTGGATTTTCTTTTACGGGTGTAGCGACTAGCTTGGAAGGAGATGGGGATGCAGATTTTGATGGTACTTTAGATGACTTTGTAAGAACAACATTTGAAGGAGAATTATTTTTTGAAATTTTAGAGCTAGGAGAAGGACTAGATGAATTACTTGGTATGGAAATGTGATTCTTGCTAACTAGTGGGTCTAGTTTTTCTTTAGTTGACTCCATCAAAGGTGGTAGTGGTGATCCTCTACTGATGATTTTGTTTTGAGGAATTTCTGCAGGAGAATATTCTTTCTTTTTCTTTTCCTTCACCACAACCATCGAGGATGAGGCTCCTTTCTTGGACTATGCATGGGTGAAAACGCACATGAGAATCTTGGGGCTTCTTCATCATTGTCATCTTCATCTCCATCAACGTACTCAATTAGGCCATTATGCGTATCTCCATCAACTTCTTCAACCTCGAGATAGTTATCATCATCTCCTACATCTTCTTCTTCAGGTTCTTCTATCTCTACTTCTTCCTTTGGCTCCTCGGTGTCATAAATGGCATTAATTGGTGGTGCTTTGAGAGTGAGCTGGTGAGGAGGTGGAGCAATTATTTGTCTATTAGGAGGATTTGGCTTCCTTAGAGTATTTCGCATAGTGATTTGAGATAGTTGTTTCTTTACAAAAATTAATTCATTGGCCATTTTCTAGAACATTGGATTAGTGGTAACTGAGCCTGAACTCTGACCATTTTTCTTTCCATTTGGACCTTTCACTTTGCTAGAAAAAATCAAATCATCCTTTGTCTCGATTGTAAAGTCATGTGCTTCCCTCAAATTTCTAGGTTGGGATCTTCTGAGGAAGAAACCAAATTCCGGTGGTAAAGTACTAATGAAGAATCATTTTAGATTGTTTTCGGAAGGCACACATCTTTGGGAATTCTTCTTATCATCCTTTTTTATTTGGATATGAAGTCTCACATTGATTCGGAAGCATCTTTCTTCATTTGCACCAACCGGACGAAAAGATCCTAGAAGTATTCTCAGTAGATTTGAATATATGCTCAAATGTGCTTCATATATCTTCCCATCCAGTGACAAACCTCAAGGAAACATATAGAACCATTTGATAAATTTTTCTTGAAGTAATTCCACAAAGATCTGGGTGATACATCTTCTTGCGTCACGCCTAACACATGAAAAGGGGTGATGAATGTTGCTACATGTTCATCAAGGATTTGAGAACCATCCCCTCTAAATTTTGGGAATTTTTTCCTTGAGCCCTTTGGTAGCTCATGGAGTGGTTATGCAAGGGAAATTGGGCTAGTGTTCCCACCCCAAGGTACATTTGGCTGCATTCTTCTCGATCATAATCTGCCATTCCATTTCGTATTCTAGATTTCAACCTATCTAAGGATACGACTTCAGCTATTTGTGCTCTTACGTCCGATTTAGTGTAAATTTTAGTGGATAATATTTGTTAATTCTTGAATATTGGTTTTTGGAATTTTAATTTGGCTAATTTTGAGGGGTTATGTTGCTTACTATTTCACCTAAATTTTATGGTTACATGTTAATTTTTTGGGTTTATTCACCTAGAATTTATAGTAATAGAAAGATTTTATATTCAAATCACCCTTATTACATGTACAAAAGAGAAATTTACTACCCGTCAAGAGTAGCATAATTTACTACCCGTCAGCCTAATGCTACCAATGCCAATAATTGTTATTGGTTGATGGCATTTCCTTTCAATTCATGACAATCTCCAATATTTTGGAAATAATTTATAGAAAATTGCCAAGTAATATCTATGGTCATTTTTTAGGGGTGGTCTTAAAATTTACCTAGTATTCTTCGGTTTGATCTCTTTCAATCTCTTCAATTTGAGCTCTTATTTCTACTTCCAATCTTGCTTTTCTTTATGTAGCTTCTTCTTTGGTCTCTACGTTAGCAAAATGTTCAAAGTTCTCATTGATGTATCATAAGTCAATGTCCAAAAGATTGAAAACACTTGGAATCCCAATGTGATTAATTGTGTGACGAAGGTGGGAGATTTTAACTCGAAGAGCTCTTGTCTTCTTTGAAGCTCTTCAAAAATGGGATCAGTTTGTCCTCCTTGTCTCTATTACTGGTGTTTCTTCTATCTTCCAGCTTGGAGATTTTTTCCCTTCTTTGTGGTACTTGAATTTGTCTTCATCTTTCTAATTCAAAAGCACGTTCTTCTTTAAGGTCAAGTATTCTCGTGGTGATGAAGTAGTGGTTGACACTTTTCCTGTTATGCCAAATAGCCTCTCACAAATATGAAGCAATATCATCTTGAATATGGAAGAGTAATTAGGTATTTTGATAGGAGTATTTCTAGAATAGTCATGGTTTGAAGATATAAGGATTGGGTAGCTATTTGAATTCAAGTAATTTTCTTTTTAAATTTTGGATTTTTTATTTTTTAATATTTTTCAAGGTCATTTTTTGGGTGCAGATGCTGCTAAATCTGCCCCATGGTGGGTGCTAAAAACTACAACACTCTAGGAATCTAAGCCCTCTTCTTAAATGGTGTAAATTTCATATTACATGCGCTAGTAAGGTGAGTTTTGTCCAGGTTGGCTTTACTGTACCGAGGATCCAATAGGGCACTTCACCGACCCTGGAAAAAGATTGTAGATATCTGCAAGAGAGGAATTTCTTTGGGAGAGATGGAAAGGGACTGAGAATGTTAGATAAGAGAAATTAATGTTGTAAGTAGAAAATCATATTATTTCATACATTAGTTAGAAATTTCATCACATGCATTAGAATTGGGAAGAAAGAATATTGTAATCAACAACAAGACCAAGTAGAATTTAATGAGCACAAAATATCAATAAATCCCTTAGTAAAAAAGGATAGAAACTCCTTCTTTTTCTTATATTGATGCTTAAGTAGAAATTGTACATAGTAAGAAAATGGAATACATTTGAGAAAAGGGTAAAATGGAAGAATCTACTAACTCTTTGATTCTTCATAAGGATCCCTCTCTCATGAATTTACAAAAATAGCTAAGAAATAAGAAGTCCGAGAATACCCTCAAATACCATATTTTGAATTTATATTATTCATATTCCAATTAAATATTTAAGTCCCTTTTATAAAAACAAGGTGACTTAAAGTTTACATTATGTTTCTAAAGTCACTTAAAGATATATCAAAAAGTGCAAACCCCAACACAAAATTATAACATTGAAGAGAGAGAGTATTGGGAGAGAAGAGAAGAGAGAGAAAGAGGAGAAAGAAGAAGAGAGAGAAAGAGGAAGAAGAAGAAGGAAGAAGGAAGAAGAAGAATTATGCAGAAGAATGAGCCACTGCAGTGGATTTGATCTTGCTCCCGACATGGTCTCCATCTTACGCTTCTTTGAGAAGATCTCCATGCCTCTAAATTCCTTACTAAAATGAGTTGCTGCAAGTTCCACTTTTTCAGCATGAGGAATGTGAACATAGCTCAAGGTATCTATCCATCCATCAGACACACTATTGATATCTTTACACTTCCCAAACCATGATGGATGTTTCTCTGCGATAAGTGCAATGGCAGCCTGAATCTCTAAGAGGAACTCCAAGGTATCCTTAGTGAAGGACAATGGATTTCCTACTTATTTCTTGACATATTCCTTGAATGGACCAATCAAATCATCGAGTTTTTGTCTTCTCCCATTTTAGGTACTCCAAGTTTCTAAATTTTATGATTGATACTATCTTATAACTTGCATGCCTTTTCCTCTTTTTCATCCAACTCGATAATTGCTTGATTGATTACATCAAATCTGATATCCAAGGCCCTTTCCCATATGTGTGAAAAGTATTTATAAGGAGTACCAAAAACCTTTTTACTAATCAAATCCTGAGGGTGGGTTTCATTCATTTCATTCACTACTAGACCCAAAGGTTCCTAGTAATCCCTTTCTTTCTCCAAGTCTTCTTTGAGTTCTCGCGTCTTGTTTTTTTTCACACACATTTATGCAAAGAGTTTGATTACTTCTTGAAGCACTAACTTTCCCTTTTCTCAAATTGAGCTAATCCATCAATTATTAGCTCACCCCTGTATTATGAGCTCATGTTTCCTCTTGATAGATTCTAGATTGAAGCTGCTGATGGGTGAAACTTCTTCAATGGGAATTATTGTGGCATTTGGATCAACCAGATGTTGCACATAGGATGAAAGAGTTCACACATATTACTTTAGCTCATCGATATTATTCTTATATTCCTTTTTCCTTACCACCATGTGAGTGGAAGACTATTGATACATGTGTAAATCCCCTTCATGAGTTTCCAACCCTAGTTTAATTGTTCTCCTCTCATAATCATTTAGTGTCATCTCGTCCATTGACTTGATCACTTTTGGTTGGGCTACTTCAATATATTGGTTACCTATTTCTTGGTTGTATAACCTTGAGGTTGTGTGTGTGAACTTAGTTTTCTTTCCCTTTGATAATGAGGAAATTTCTAATAAATTAGGGGACACCACTTTTTTAATAGTGTGAGCATTAGGGGTTATTGTTTCTGAATCCATAGGAACATTTCATTTTGCTCGGGCTTTACGAAGGGTGCATCAATCATTCCCTACTCTGGAAGAGGAGGCACATCTTGGATGAGAGAGACATTATTGTCAACAAGAGGAGAGACATCTTGTGGTGGTTCAAAAAATGGGTTTTCAAATGCTTGGTCTTCCTCCGCTTATGTTCATGTCACTAAATCTTTTTGATGCATCTATGCATCTAGGTCTTCCCCTTGCATTTTTGTAACTAACCCTTCTTTTGTTCTAAACTTCTTTGTTGAATTTTCATGAGAGGAAGTATCTAATTATATGGATTTTCATCTTGAATTTGATCCAAGTGCCTTGAACTTGAAGCAACCTCCATAAATTTTGACGATGACTACCAAGAGGCTTGTTTCGACCTACCAGAATACCTCATGACCGGATGATCATGACACTCTTTCTTTGGAACCATTCCCTTGTTTTCCTAACCACATTCTCAGTTCATTCCTTTATATCCCCTAACTCATGAATGTGCCGGTGGAGTTTAGAAAATTGATAAACCTTGACCACCGCATACTCAGGATCATACATCTTTGTCCCATCATCTTGCAAAATATTTTCATACTAGGAGAACTTGAATTTCTTCATCTCATCAATTGTCATCCTCATATGATCCTTCTCTCGTAATTCAAATTCATCAACGCAATTGGCCCAATAGTCTTCAATTTTTGGATCATGGCGCAAGTCTAGGATGTGGAAAGAATTAGGATCATATCGGATGTAGAAATTGGGCCTGGAAGTGTAGGAGTGCATAGTCAAATGTGTGAAGGACGCCTCCAGATGAGATGCGTCATTTGCATTATTACATGTGAATACCCCGAGAGAGATGGGGAATGAAATCAAATTATTTTTCTTACTCTTGAATCTATTTTTTTCCCGTATCCACTTTCTACAAAGTTCAAATAGTACAATTTGGTCACTGAGATACTTGGGCAACCTCAACATATCTTGGTCAAAGCCAACAACTCACAGATAGGAGAAGGTAGAGAATTTGATGACGTAAGAGCCATATGTTTTGATTAAGGATTCCACTTATGGAGACATCATTTCCTCTAAATCACCCTCTAAGGTTCGGACCATGTACATTGTGAATACATCATTTACCAGAGAAAAGTGCCTATGGATTTCATCCATCATCAACTGTGGAAGTTTCTCCAATGTGGCTACCTTGGTAGCAATATTTTACATGAGATCTAATCCTTTTAATGATCTTGAACTAACCAACAAATACACCAAGTAGGAAGTCATGTGGAACTTATTTTTCATGGGCACGTGGAGCAATTGCAAATGTAGATTATCACAGATTATTTATCCCCAGTCAATTATTTTCTTTAATTCAGATTTTATCAAAATGAAAATGCCCATCCAATCTTAGAAGTATCTCATGTTCACTTCTCCCATCACCCTATTGAGGAGGGTGATTGCATCTAAATATCCCTCATGAAACTCACACCTTGAAAGTGTTTTGGGCATCCTTTAAGGATTTCTTCCTATCTTCATCCATGACCCTAGTGCAATCCCTTGCACGTATGCATCCATCTTTTCCCACTTGTGCAAAGCTCTTTCCTTTGAGATGACGACCATGTTAGGTGATGTCAAGATTTATAGAGTGAGTGAGATGATTATGGGACTAATGACTACCATTGCCATACTATTGTCAACTTGAATTGTTCTTTTTTCAAGGTAATAGTTGTGTGAGTAGGCAAAAACCATCTCAATGCTTTGTACAGACATAAGGTGTCCCATGGCTATGAACAACCCACTTGTGAGAACTTGGTCTTAAATCTTCCCTCATTCTTTAGCAGTCATGTGAGCCTTAGGTTGTCAAAATCCATATAGGATACATCACTATCTTCTATCTCATACTCAGAAGTGAAAGGTTGTGTCAAATTCTATCCTATCCATTTGTACTTCATGGTTCTTTGGCATGAAAAAATAACTTACTATTTTTAGTAAGTATGAAAAATCAACTCTTTCGAACCTCAATTGGATGTTACAACTCGGATTTACCTTTATCCCTGTGTTCCTCCTACCTTCTGGACCAATTTTCTATGTTTAGCACGTGCTCATGAGACCACTTACTATTTTTAGTAAGTGTCAATTCTAGATCGAGACGATTTTTTCATGTTTTTTTCTTGAGATACCTCTTCGCATCCGCTATCTCCTTCGCAATGTCTTCAAGTAGTGAATTTCCCAAAATAGCAGTCCCTTATGTAGAAGACTTGCTATTTTTAGAAAGTGGGCTTGGTTGTTGGATTTCCATAGAATGAAGTTTTTTATATGATTTTTTTCCCAAAATCACCCCTCCAAAATCTTAGGCTTATCTATCCTTTGTTTGTGAGATTCTAAAATTTCAAAATTTTGACACAAGCGTCAACTTTGGACATGCCATCCATTTATGGAGCTTGAAATTTGCAGGTCTTTTTTTCTTCTCCATTCATGACAAAAATCACATTTTTTTGTGGGTTTTTGTTTCTTGTTCCACCGGTGAAATTTCTCTTGAACCGTTGTTGTCGGTTTGACAGGAAATCTAGTTTTTGTCTTCATTGAGCCAAGAGGGAGATTTCTTCACTATGAGTGATTTGTGCTGCAAATAGGGGATTTTAAGGTGATGTTTTTATGGCCTTAAATATTTAATAACTCAGAAATACATGATTCCTCATTTCATGCATTGGTTAGCAAGATATTTTTGAATCTTTGTTTCACGACAATGAGCTTTTCTAATGAATTTCTTCACTTCTTTCTTTGTTCTTCGATCCTTCGAGTATTTCAATCAACCTTTTCTCCGAAACCTATGTATTTTCATGGAGTGGATGGTTTTTTTCCATGGTGGAGCTGGTTTAGAGCAGCAATGGTGGACTAGGTGACAGGAAGCATAGAGCTATGGTAGGGTGAAGCTATGAAGAAGAAACAGAGGGAAAATAAAACAAGTGCTCCATTTAAAGCATTTTAAAAATGCATGCCAAGGGGTGGGGTGATTTTTATGTCCCTGATGTCCCTTAAGCATTAAGGTATGAAAGGGAAATCAAATTTCATGTCGCGCCTCAATGTGACACTTGTCAAAAATCTGACGGTGGAGCACTTTGGCCAAAAAGCTTGCTAGAAGCTCTGGGGCTGGAAAATAGTCATATGAGGAACCAAGAGGCATACCTAGGGTTGGGATAATTTTATTGTCCCATATTTACCTTAATAATTAAGGGATAAAAGGGACATAAATTTTCATATCACGCCTCAATAGAACACTTGGCGGTAATCCAATGGGTGTGCATTTGGCTCCACTAGCTCCGGGGAAAATTTACACTGAAAAGGGTCACATGGATGACTTGAGGGATTCAAGGGGATGGGAAATTTTTTTATCCCTCATGTCCCTTATCTTGAGGGATGAAATGGACATCAAATTGCGCTAGGCTCCTAGAGCTGACACGTGTCCTCACTAAAATTTGACTAACTGCGAGAAGCTCACCTTGAGGGCAACTTGAAACATCAATAACTTGAGCGCTCGATCAAATATTTTGACAAAATTTTATATGAAATTGACTAAAAATTACCTTTTTAATCCAATGGTATGGATATCATCTCTTTAATCCCCATTTAAGCCCTAAAATTTTTATTTTTAATACGGATCTATAGTTGAGCATGGAAAAACCTAGTTATAAACCTATCGTGCCAAAGTGTTGTGAAAAATATGATTTCATCATCTCTTATAGCTATGAATTACCTTTTCGTAGATATTTTTTCTCCTAAATCCAACCAGACCTCCCGGAATCACATCCTAAAGTTCCACGATTCTTTTGGCCCTGTACATTGCCTAGGCTCGTGAACCCTCTTTTTGATCAAACTGTCCCAACTCATCCAAATCCTTCCGAATATTCCAAAATAAATTTCACAATGTTTTTATACCTTCAATTCACCTCTCGTGTCATATTTGGATCCTTCTTTCTACTCCAAGGGGTTACATCAAGTATTGAGAAGGCTAGTGGTAGCCCTTCCCAACAAACACCCAAAAATAGTGGTTTTTAAAAAGTCCTAAAATTACAAGGGGGTTGAATTGAATTGCCTAATTCACCTATGGGACTGATTTAACATCCATTGGGAGGTCATGGGACTTATTGGGTAGACCGAGGGTGTGTCAAAACTATAAAATTTGAAATTTTTGACAAAGTCGTGTTGTTGTCATGCTTAGAAATTGTCAATTTCCATGTTGCACATTTACATGACAACACACCCACTACAAGGAAACCAATCATCAACTTAGATAGTTTAACAAGATGCAACTTGCAAGGAACACCTACTCTTATGACCTAAGCACCCACTTAGGAAGATACAATTACAACATGCAATTTGATCATTTAGCTACTTGTTGCTTCATTAATAGATCATGATCTCCTTATTGGATTACAATTCGCTTATGATTTCATCATGCATTGTACTTTATTTTTTCTCATTTCTCACTGATATTTATTCATTCAAATTCACCTAATGCGGTTTCAAACTATTCATATATTTATCAATTGAGAAAACCTTTCCTTTTTTGAATTTGTTAGGTCACCATCATGTTACACTTTTCATCATTATCATTTTTTAATGAGACATCATTGTTGTCTTTCAAGATCACTGTATCAACTTAGTAATCTATTCCTTGAGCTAATATATCATGGTATTTGTTGCAATCCTCCATTACGGAGCATATGCTTTATATCATCTTGTTGTTCTCTTTTCACACTTTATACAATCCCTGAATTGCTTATCTCTCTTGCACCTTAAACTTTGTATTTTCTATATTTTTCATAGTCAATTCTTCATTGACATTCACCTAATACTATCTCACACTATCAATAGTTGCAATGCATTTCACTTATATGATTTTATATCACTTTTTAGGTAGTTCATCCTTGTCATAGTTTCAATCTTTTGTAACTTTACTATTTATATTTGCAATCTCAATTTTTGTCATGCCTCACTCATACTTGTTATTTTATTTTTTTATTTTCCTACCATGGTATTCCTTCACACATTCTCACAATATTTAGTTACCCTTTTTCAAACATGTCAAATACCTTTTCAACTTCTACAATTTCATTACATGTATTTTCTTGACTTAGCCTTGTCTATTCAAAATCCATGCGATTAGATACCTTTTTCTTATCTACACACTTTTCAAGTTCTCCTTCAAAAGCTTCGAGCACATATATGACCTGAAAAATTCATATTTCCATTGAAACTCAAAATTTAAAAGGTTCATTTTGATTGAAATAGAACACCCAAGTGTCTCTTGACCTTCTTCTTCGAGGTGTGAAGATGTTGCATGCATTCTACTCTTAAAATGTCTTATTTCCTTCTTCAAAAGTTTCTCTAACTCAAATAAAGGAATTTGAATAGTCAATTCCTTCATACAATGTGAAAATACCTTAAGTATTTACAAATTTTACTAATTTTCAGACTTAGCAATACTGAATTTTTATTCTAAGGAAGATTCCACTATGTTTTTTCCTTCTAAATTTTCTCAGAATCACATGTAATTTGTATGATGATTTCACACTAAACCATTTGGTTGCACAAAAGTGAAGTAATTTTACAAAACCAATCAACATTCACTACATAGTTGAACTGAGCACTCATGACTAAGATAGTAATTGTTCAAGCCAATATAAGGATCTTCAACACTCCACAAACTATTGTGCAACTTTAATCCACATGAAATAGATATTTTCTTGTAAGAAGAATTAAGAAAATTGTTGAAATTACTATTTTACCGATAAGACGGCATTGTGAGAAGGAGCTGGTAACAAGAAATCCTTCCATAGTTAATGAAAACATTTGAAAACTTTAAAAAACCATGTGTATCAAAACCAAAGAGATATCTCCCAATTTTCAAAAAAATTGGTTGGGTGTGATTTGAGTTTTAACCAAAAAACTTTCTACAAAACCATAGAACATGGTTTGTGACATTGTGATGCTTGAGGCCATCAAGAAAGAATTTTCTTAAGAAAATTGAGATGAAATTGAGCACTTAAAAATTATGAGGCTTTGTTACACTATTCTTTACCTTTCACTAATCATTTGGCATTGTGAACTAGCTTTAATTTCTCCCAAAATCAAAAATTGCAGTCAACAACATCATTGTATGCAGTTTCACATGGACAACTCAAGACTTGTTTTTCACCTTTTGAGGATTGATAAAACTCTTTCATATTCTAAAATAGTGTTCTAGGATAATTCCTTTTTTTTCTTTTTCTATACTAATTCAACCATTTCTTCCAGGAGTGTAAGTGTGTTAATAGTTATTTGCAAAATTGGTTTCTTGTGAGGGTTTCAGATCTAAAGTCTAGCTCAAGTTTGAATGAAGATGACATTTTATTGCAACACCATACTAGTATAACCATATAATTAGAAGATTTCACATATGATTCTAGTTCCTTATTTGTATGTATAAGGTAACATTGAATGCTATAGTCTCATCTTCTTTTGACGATCAAAGGTCGCAATCCCTTTCTTCTAACATGATCCGGTTTGCCTTTGTTTAATGCTCAAAAATTCTAAACTCACCTGATCACCTCATAAAGACACACCTCAAACAAATATTTTTCATTTCTTACACGTGGATCCTTTCATTTTTAACCTCAAACATTTATTCTACTAACAACTCTATGACTGTATTGTCTCACTTAGCTTGAGGAATGCAACATATGCCTTGTTAAAGGAGCTTGAAAAGGAGAAGTCATTCTTGAATTGATTTAATGAATTATAGTCATAGTTTTGGAATTAAATGGATCTAGTAAATAATATATTATCAATAGTATTTAAGGAAAAACATATGACTTTTACCTCTATGGATTCATAAATGGCTTGAGGAGAGAAAAGAATAGGGATGGAAAAATGCTCATAACATTCTTTTTCCTTGTCCAATTTACCTGAATTTTTTTGCAATACCTCATACTTTGAGCTCTCGCTCGAAATTTAATTCTATAATTTATTTGAGGAAGTCTAGAAAATTTTTCATGGATGCTAAAAATCTAGACAACTTATTTTGCATTCCCTAAGAGAGAAGTTTTAGAGAATATTTTATAACTTAAAATATTCATTAAAAAATTTGATGAAATTTATCATGAAGCACTACAATATATCCCTCAAAAATTCCATGTATTTGTTAGCCATATGTTTTCTTTTACCTCTTAGACCTATCTCATTTGCATTAACCTACACTGCTAGTTCTCAAAGTCAATTTATGTGAACTTGTGACTTTTTCCTCCAGGAGCTAAACTAAGCCTTTTTATTGCTCACACATACCCTATAAAACATTCTTAGACTACTCCCATGATCACATTACCTTTCTATTATGTGTACCAACTTCACACACCTCATTAGGCATAAGAAACATGCCTAAATGAGCTAGTTTTGATTGAGGCTTCCACCAATTGACCCAAAACTTACTCTAAGAACTCTTGCCTATGTGTACATCATCATGTCTAACCTATAAAACCTATGAGTCAAGAATAATAACCATGTCCATGTTTCCACCAGACTCCTTCCTCACCAACCAAACCTGTAGAGCATTGGAACTATCTTGAACTCTCTCTATGAGCTTCAAGCATATTCAGAAGGCACTACCAATCAACCTTCATGTCCCTTGTCTTATTCACTTCACAAATCAACACTTTTTTATTAATTCCAATTGACATCAATGAAAATACCACTTGAAATGACTAGGGTCTAATAGATAGACCATCATCTCCTACACTACACAACTTGTAAGGAAGAAACAAACAATTCACATGCAAAATGAATGCAACCTAAGAGAGCTTGGTTCAAATGATACAAACAAAGCTCATGCAAGGTAAATAAATAGTAAAAAACAAGGAGAGGAGGATGGATTAGGAAAGAAACTAGATATTCTAAAAAAAAATCACTCACATTTTAAACAATTAATTAAAACCATAGATGAAAAAATGGAACCTACCTCTAGATTTAACAGTTCCTCCAAACTTGGTTGCAACTAGCTAGATCTGGTTGGAAAACCCCTATAACATGCACATACAAAAACATAAAAACTACACAAATTCAAAAAACTAGATGGTTAAACCTATAAAAAAATATTCAAAAATAACAAAAACTTACACGAGAAACACAAAAACCAAACAACAAAGTAATAACAAATAGAATTAATCGATTTCACGTTTACCAAACATCCACTCTGCTACCACAACATATTGTTCTACAAGGATCAACATGGAACCCCATGCACATTGAGCAAGGTTGTACTTCAATGGATTCGTTAATTCTCCATGTAGTAAGAAAGAGATCAAATCAAAAGAGAATCAATTACCAAAATACAATGATGTGTCTAGCATACTCATAGATAAAAAAAGAGAGGTATATATACTCTTCACTATGTGATATAGTGGCTTTTGTTTGATCATGTGCTTTTCTCCCCATGTCAACATACTTTCTAACATCACTATCTCTACATATCACTTGTTTTATCATGCATGCATCCCTCATATAATACCAACAAAGCATTAGAAGTCACAATTTCAACTTTGTACAAATACCTTCATTCAAGATTCACAACCTTGCTTAAGTAGCCATATCTTTCTCAAAACGGTAAAATACATGAAGACATGCACTCAAATCCCAAATATACTTTACACATGTACAAATCCATTTTAAAAACATGAATAATCCACTCAAGACGTTTCATCAACACATTTTTAGCACTTTTCTTTATAGACCTCCATATGGCCTTGTAGCCTTGGAAAACCCATTTTTCTAACAAAATTCATTAATTTTTAAATTTCATGCTTGATTGGTAACATTTCTAGATATATACTTAACTCATTAAAATACATGTCAAAATTCAAGGCTTAACTCTCTTCCCTTAAACATTTATCCCTTTTTTAGTAATTTTTCACTAGGTCTCAATTAACCCTCCAAAGGTACAAATCATGAAATGAGGAGATTAATACAAACAAAAATCAAAACTAAAAGGTGTTCCAAATACCATTTTGGGAAGCTTGCTTTTGCCAATTTTTATCCTCCAAATCTTTCTCTAACACCCACAACTCAATTTTTCTCTTTTTCGGATTGTCTGCTAGGCTTATTTAGGGTTTGAAAGCTAAAAACCTAGGGTTTTATTCTTTTGCACTATTTCATACTCTATAGCACCTATTATAAACCTCTAAAAAAATTGTTAAATACCTCCTTGCTATCCACTCACTCACTTATCTTCATTTTGTTTATTTCCTTGTTTTGGGCTTCTTGCATTCTTGTAGATTCTTGTCTTGTTCTTGATACTTCTTGACTCTATCTTTATTTTAGGTCTTATTCTATTTCCATTAAATTATATTCCTCACTTAACATCCACTATTACTACCTCACTTTATTTATTTACTCCAATATTCATATATTTTCTTTATTCAAGGTACTACCCTATCAAGTCTAGTCACACATTCTTGGTTTTCTTTAAATTTGAGGCAAGTAAGTCACCATGCTTCTTGGTTTCAGAATCAATAATCCTTAAAAATCACCAAATTACCTTCAATACTTTCAAATAACCTCCTGAATCCTTAGTACTACCCTATAGGTGCTTTTGATAATTATCTTTCTTAGACCTTTCATGGCTCTTCTCAATGCACTAACACTTGTACAATCTTGTTTACCAAGGAAGTATGGCTCTTTAACCCATCTTAATTTACCAACGTATTTATCACTCTCCATTAAAAATATCTCACCATTATTGATAATTTATTCAAGTCAATCTTAGTTCAATTTTCAATAATTCTTCCTTCAAACTCTTGTCTACCTTTCTCGGCTCTAGACTGTGTGAAGATAGAGTAATCAAGTTTCAATGTAGTTTATGATTATTATAAAGTATCTTTCCTTATTTAGTGTATTCAACCAATGTAATAGCATTATTCACATATGAAACCCTTCCTAATCAACTTCCATCCTTCTTTATAACCTCACCAAGTTAGTTATGTTTCCTGCAAAGTATTTGTCATAGTTTACCAAATGAATTTGTTTTCTCTTTTCCTTCAAAAATCCTTCATAATCACATTAGTTTCATGGGTCTTCATGAATCCCTTAGAATTTATCAACATATAAATAATGTGTTAGGTTTTTCACACAATATGTTTTATCCTCTAGATCTTCAAAATTTTCCTTCCACAATCTTAGAAATGTACATGCAAATTCACTCTACTCATTACTCAAGTATGTTGATCCGAGAAATTTTTTTGTTGAATCTTAACCCTTAATGAACTCTTCCACACCTTTCATAAGGTCCTATGACTCTCTGAGTGCAATAAATAATGCATGCTCATCTCTAAATGTCTCCATAAACCCTCAAATTTAATGCAGTTAATCAACTATGTTGTTGCAACTTATGATCTCGAAATATCTTATCCCATATTTTGAAAATTTTCTCATTTGTGAGACACCATATTCATGCTAGAAACCACCATGTATCTTTCGTATGAATAGATACAAGATTCCTTTGACAAGTTTTTACTCAAAAACCCTCAAGGATAGGGTATTTAATGATCAAACTCTCCACTTTGATCTTTAGCAAGAAATCATTCTCTTGAACACCATAACACATTTACAACAACTTTTGAGGATCATAGAGATTATGGATTATAACCAAGGTAACAACATGACGTATATTTCTAACATAATTTTAGCCACACTTAGATCTCATTGCATATCTTAGAAATGATTCAACACAGATTTTTCTAATACAACCTTGTGTATTTGACAAAGTGGATAGATTGGTGAGTTGATGGGGATGTTTGGGAGTCTCGATATGTCTCAAATACTTCGAGAAGTCTCTAAGATGTATCAAAGACTCCCAAAAGTACCTAAAAAGGAAAAAAATGTTTTAGAACATCTCTCGATTGAAGGAAACATTTTGGGGATGTTTCTATTGGCTAGTGGCGATGGAGGGATGGTGGGGGACGTACCCATAGATTCATGAGTCTTTGAACCACCACCCATCTCTAAGAAAAAAAAATTGGGGGTAAACATCCCCCTAGAAAATGGGAAAAATTGACTTTTAATTTATTGATTCAAGTAGTATGTGAAAAATTGTGCTAAGAACCTTGATATTGATAACTATTTATGTAGTTCATATAAATACACGCATTATAATATAGTTATTATATTGTATTTTTTTGGGTATACCTATATTACACTAGCATGGCTCAATAGGTTCCTCAAGATTGGATATCTCTCAATGTATTTTAGATAGATTTATTTAAGATGTCTATACTAGCTATATTAATCTATTTAAAAAATTCACAAATTTAATGTGGTGGGAAAAAAATTATGATTATTTTTAAATTTTGTTAAAAAATTGTAGATTATCTATGAGGAAGTATTAAATATGTAGGTTCTTTACAAATTATTATCACTATATATAGATTTTGAAATGTCCATGATACCTAAAAATGAATAAATAAATTTTCATAGATAATTCTTCTAAATTATGGAAATTTTGTGGAATAATTGTGGTAAACAAGGTTTGAACTCTAGAAGGAAGAGGTAGAAATGGTTAGAGCCAAGCTAGAAGGATTGTAACTTCATAAATAACAATAAAAACTAGCCAAATTCCAAAGTGCCCCATCATCCTCCTTTCGCCAAACTCATAGGTTTCACCATGCCAACACCTATTGAAGGAAATAAAATAAAAATATTTTAAATGCAAACACCAATCCTATTGTAGACACAAAATAACACACTTTGGCTATTATTTAGTCTCGGTCTCATACTAGTATTCATATGGTTTTTGAGTGAAGAAAGTACTTACTAACCCATGTCCTTTGGCCATTTTACTTTTCTTTCTATTGTCACCTTTGCTAACCTCTGCATTTACTTGCCCGATCGGTTTTGTTGTTTTGCATCGTTCTACCCCTTCTGGGGTGCCAAAAATAATCTTGGGCACCCTAGGTGCCTTGGTCCCACTCGAGGTGCCATGATACTTTATCCACTTTACACACATCTTTTGGGAACTTTCTAGCCATTTGAGATTTCTATCTTATTAGTAGTCGGCTCTTTGGGGTTAATTACTCAATTAGAATAACAAAACCCTATAAATATAAAGTTAAGAGATCATAATGAAGGAGCAAGCACTAGGAACTACTATCATCACCTAAGTTTGCATCCATCTAGCTCTATCACAAGTGACAAGGGTGTTTAATCTACATCACATTGCATAGGAGGGAATTTTATTATATTTCATCCATTATTTTATTACATTTCTACATCTAGTTATAGCTTACTACATCACAAAGTGTGATTGGTAGAAGAACACCTAGGCGCGACTTTAACACATTCACCTAGAACTACATTTAGGTCTAAAATGTAGTGCAACTCTTAGTTAGCAAGTCCACCAATTTTCGCTCATCGAGGACGGTCCAACCCCTTCATATGCATCAATATTTTTATGGTTTTAATGATTGGCTTAGGATTTTACAGGTATTTTCTTCATCTTTTATTATATGCAACATTCAGTGCAGTCGGTGATATACACATGACAGAAGAAGAAGACTTTGAATACTCTAATGACCCTACAAACCTGAATTTTGGACCTCTTACACATAATAGGGTGTCCATAACTTATACTAGGGTGCCCCAGGTTCCCTCATCCATCTTGAGGCACCCCATTTTAGATAGATAACTCATTTTTGTACCTTCTGGGGCTCTTATGTGGCCACATCTGCATTTTTTTCATTTGGGTTATTTTGCGACATAGTCTCGAATAACCATCAAATCAACTAAGCTCTTTCTAACCCTCCTTGCTCATTAGGATTTCACATTTATAATTATTAATCACTTTTTCATTTATTTTATTTATTTAGTTGTTATTTACCGTTGTTGTATAACATTACATTAAAAACATTAGGCCCGCCATATTCCATTTTATTTTAGTCATTTTGGTGAACCTTCGAATACACTTGATCCTTGGGATTTTTCTTCATATTCTCTTCACTCGTAGTGGTCATTTTGGGACTTTTCAATATTGTGAGCTTCCTAATTCATCGGTAGGGTTTCCAAACTAATGGTTGATATCCCTACTTTTGTAGCTACCACTAACAATCCTTGGATGATTCAAATAATGTTCCTCTTCATGAAATACATGAGTTTGATAGTGAGAAATCATTTGATGAAGATGCCAATGTTGACCAAGATAAAATCAACAGTATTACTAACTTTTGACAAGATTTTCATGATAACCATAGTGATCTTCCTCATGTATTACATGCTCTAATGGCTATTAAGAAAACTTGTGAGGATTCAACCTCTATACATGCTTATTCTTCAGAAATTATGTTTCCACTCTCATTCCTACAACTATTGCTCCCGCCATTCACCCTGTACACCTAATATTCAGCTTGTATCTTCCTTGAAAACCCCTTTATATCTAGATTTGCAAACTCAAATTTTCCAGCTCTAACTTGATACTTCTCATGCATCACCATCTTTAGACTCTAATTCATTGCTGCATACCCCTTTTGTGCAATCCATATTTTCTTATCCATTTCCACCTAACTTTATCTCTCCCAAATTACCCATCTCTAAAGGCCATGATTACCCATAAGAGAATCTCCAATATTTTCGTATAAAGCATGTCTCAACTATGCAAATGATCACATTATACTCACTAAAAATTTTCCTCGTAGTTTGCAAAATTATTTGATGTGCTAGTTTTATAACCTACATATCCATTTGGTAGTCTCTTTCATAAATCTAGTAGATGAATTTATTATTAATTTCTTTATTAACATCGGCTCTAAGATCTCTTATGCTCAACTTGCACAACTTAAACAAGGGTCTAACAAACACTTGTCAAATTATGTCTTGCACTATAAAAACAACTTAGCTAAGATGTATAATGTACTTGTGGATGCCAAACTTCAAGACTTATTCATTCAAAGTATTTTTCCACCTCTCCAAGAGAGTGTTCTTTTTAAGCCTCTCCTTCATTTTATCAACTTTTTCATACTCTTAAGCTTCATGAAACCAAGCTATTAGCTATAGGAAATATTAAGTATCAGGATCAAGCATCATCCTATATAATATTTCAAGGTAAATCAACTTTCAAGCCATCTATGACTAAACCATAAGAAAAAAGTCATCGTTAACACAATATCTTCTACTAATGACCTTCAATCACAACCACTTAGGTGCAATTTTTCTAGGTTTAGTATCCCTCCACAAATTTTGTTACCACAACTAGTTGATAGTAACCTTATTACATTACCTTCTCCTCTACAAATTGATCCATCTTAAGCAAAATGGATTAAATTTTATTAACATACCCATTGCGATTATCATCAATGCATAGGACACTCCACCGATCATTGCTTTTGACTACAATTTCTCATTCAGGGTTTGATTGATAATGGTCAAATTGAGCTTCTAGAATCTAGAATGTATCCACTTGTCAATTAAAATCATAAGCTCTGAATATTTAATAACGGTCTACCCAAACATGATACAAAAAAACTGACTCATTGGCTAATTATGTATCTCACACGTTGCCTCATCCTCCATCGGGGCTCTTGACTTTTAGTTGCACATAATGACACTTCTCCACCGGTTATCTACTTTTCTAACCATGATTATCATGCAAATTTTACATCTAATCACTTACATATCAATGCATCTATTGGTTCAATCTCCATCAATAACACTAAGGTTGACCCATTGTTGGTTGGATATTTTGTCAAACCAAAATATGAGGTTCAACCACAAGACATGAGATTTAATCCTCCTCAAAGACAGGTGAGGCTGCTGCTTATTGCTAATCTAAAACACAAAGAAATAATATATACAATATTCACACTAATCTAACCATTGGGGGTTGGGATGAAATCCCAAATCCACATTCACATGATTCAAGGATATTGCTTTCGACGTGAAATAGGTTAGAAACTATTATGTTGAAAGAAGCACGGTAGAAAAGAAATGGGAGAAACGTATTTTCTTTCGAGTAAACACAGAGCACGAAATAATCATATGAGTTTTAGATCACAAATATAGTGTCCGAGATAATTAAAACACCGAGATTCTATGCAAAGAATAGCTTTAAGATTATGGACATAAGAACACTGTCTTAAATAAGATATATTTCACAACACAAAGTCTGTAAAACAATATCAGCTTCTATTCTTTGAAATGATTGAAAGAAAACACAAAGTTTTTCTCCTTTCCAATAGCCTCTTAATGCTTCAAAAATTCTCGACCCTTTAGAATGCACAAGCATCCCTTATTTATAACAAAAGAAGCTAGAGATCAAACAGGACAGATCCTAAAGAGTAGCCTGTTAACTGGAGCTTCAACTTTGCATGACTCTCACGCAGGAGATCAAGTCAAAGTATGAATTAAAAATAATGATAAAACGGAAATAAAAGATATGTCATTCTAAAAATAGAAATGGCATGTGACATCTCGGACTTAATCCGAATCATCATCTTTTGCTCCTTCCTTCGAATCTCCCCAAAATCGATGATTCTTCACCACGTCTTGAACTACTTCCTTCCTGTTGGAATAACTTTTGATCCATTAGCAATCTTCTCAATCGTAGGCACCGATGAGAAATCGAATCCGGCGTAAATGTAAGAAGGTGTTATGGATTCAAGAGGTTTTGAAAGTTTAATCAAAATCTCATCACATCGCTCCACTTTTTCCTTAAGCTCATCTCTGCTGACTTCTCGGCCTTCTCCTGAAATGGAACAGGGTCCGACATGAAGAATGTTGGAGGGAGAAAGGCTCGGAACTCAGGTGATGCTGTTCAAACTGGAAATCCCGATTGAATGAATGCACCGGAAGAAGAGAAGAACCGAACACGCTGAAGAGGATGTCGGAACTTTGAGGAACCCGACAAGTTTGATCTGTCGGAACCTTGGCCAAGTCCGACACTTGCTTTTAATGGCGGACACGGGAGAAAACCCGACACCCACTTTCACTGACGGAACTTAGGAGATGCCCGACACCCACTGTTGAGGTCGGAATGTTGATAAACCCCGTCACCGCGAGCTTCCTTTGTATTTCAGACTTTTGAATCTGCAAAACAGTCTTCCAAAAACCGAGAAACAAAAACAGAGCCTTTAATTTCTACATACACATCTTCCTTTCTTTTTTTGTTATTCATATCCCATACATCATGCAAGTATTTGGAATTTGGGAGGAACAGCACCAAACGATAATCCCAAAAAGAGAATAAACCCTGAAAACCCAAAACCCCTTCCAAAACAGCACAGAAGGAAGAAGGAAGAAAAACCCTCAACAACTGGCAAGAAATTGGAAAGAAAACACACGCAGTTGATCCAGAAAAATCAAGAATAAAGAAGGAACGAAAAATACCTTCAATTCGAGACAGGTAAAATCGGAAACAAACGATCCAGTCTGGTAATGCGAGCTTGCGGGTTTTGGGAGCGGCAGAGCATGCGCAAAATCCACGAGTTAAAAATATGAACAGTAAGAACGACGTGGAAATCCGCATTTTTATACGAAAATGGCAATAAATACACTTCAGCTCGGCACGTGCCAACTTACCAACCATTCGGCTTGAATGCCAGGTCAGTATGTTGGAGGAGTCCGAAAACCCGACACGAGGAGATTTAGTGCATTTCGGGTTTCGGCCGAGAAAACATGGAGCACAAAACATGTTTTGAATCACGAATGTTCCGATGCATTAGAGTTCCGAAAACCCGATTACAAAGGCTTGAGCGGACTTCGGGAATCGGAGAACATGGCGCATAAAACATGTTTTGGAACATGAATGTCCCGATGCTTTAGAGTTCCGAAAACCCGATTTCAAAGGTTTGTTAATACAGGCGGGTCTCGGGTTTCGGAAGTCACGCGACACAAAGCATGTTTTAACACAAGTATGTTCCGATGCGTTGAATTTCCGAAAACCCGATTTCAAAGGATTTTTCAATACAAAGCGGGTTTCGGGCTTCGGAGGTCATAAGACATAAAGCATGTTAAAACTTATGTCAAGTCTTAAGTATACACCGAAAACCCGATTTGCTCTAAAAGAGGTCATAATGCAAAATCACTTCAAAAATTTTGTAGGGGTTATCCGATCGTTTTGTCGTTTACTCAAAACGGGGATAACAGCTGGCTCCAGTTGGGGACTTTCTTTGCAATACCAAAGGAAGAGAACTCAGAATCTCTGGTCTTATTCATTAGGCTACGGGGTCAAGGAGAAAACCAAAACAAAACAAAACGAAGAAAGAAAGAAAACCAAAAGCAAACACACAACAAAAGCAAAATATGTACAATGCAAGAGAGCATCTTGCATTAATGGTGGAACAGCTTTAGATGTTGCCCACTGAAAGGCAACGGAAGTAATCCTCCATCTAGATATGATAGTAGGAAACTATTTTCACCATTCAACTCGTGGATCTTGAAAGGTCCTTTCCATAAAGAATCAAACTTTCTATGCATTCCTTTCCGTTCTCTCCTTTTGTCCCAAATCAACACCAAATCTCCAATCTGAAAGTCACGCTGCTTTAATTTCTTGTCAAAAAATTTCTTTACTCTGTTCTGATGATCTGCTAGTTTCCTGGTTATAGTAACCAGTTTCTTATCAGGAGGTTCAGCATCAAATTCGAGAGTCCAAATTGCATTGGGATCGTCCTCTTTCACATCTACAATAGGTATCTCTGAAGCCATGAAATAATTCCCAAAGCTAGCATCTTCGAAAAGGATCTGAGCCTTAGGATCATCTGATTTGGTCACCAAATACTTTGCCTGCGGTTCAGGATGAAGAACCTGTTGAACCCCTTTGACTGGGATCTTGGCTTTGGTCCAATCCATACTAATCTCTCCTCCGACATCTTTACAAAATCCTCTACCCAAGAGAATACCATAAGCTGCAGGAATGTCTGCAACCAGAATAGTCATTTTCACTCTCTTCTCAGGAAAAGCAACAAATGCAAACTGTGCGTCCTTAATTTGACCAATCAGAGGGACTTGTTTAGTTTCCATGGAATAACACCGTCCATATGATTTAGTCAAAGTAAGCCCAAGGGCATGAGCCACTTTTGCGGGCATAACATTATCAGAGGCCCCTGAGTCAATAATGCAATTGCTGAGTTTAAACCCATTTATTAGTAGAGACAAATAAAATGGTTCAATCTTTCCTAAGGAAGAAGCAGAGGTTAGATTATTCTGAGGTGTGAGTTGAGTAGGATTTGGAAGGAGACCTTTTGAAGGTGATGGAATAGCCGCTTTACTTCTGATGAACTTGGCTAGTTTTTCAAATTGTTCAGGATTTGATTGAAGGTATTCTGCTTCTGACATTTGAATTTTAGTTCTCTTTGCATGATCAATAATATCAAAAGCAGTATAAGAAGGAATGATAGTAGGCTCAGTTCTAATTACATGAGCTTGTGCTGGGGTACTGGCCTTAGGAGAAGGAGCATAAGGAGCAGCTGCCTTTTTAGTAACCTCTTTCTCAGTTTGTGCCGAAATAGGTGTACCCCTCTTGACTATGGATATGGGAGGTTCCTTATTCTTCTCCTTAGTATTTTCTGGAGGTCTTCTGGGATTCTGAGATTGAGACCGAGTGAAAACAGCAAAAGATTGACCATCGGACTCACATTCATCTTCATCATATTCTAAATACCCAATGCTGGAGTCGCCAGCTGACTCATCATAAGACTCATCAGCATATCCTGAAGCTTCGAAAGCCTCATGGGATTCTTGTTCTTCTGGTTCATCATCCTCTTCAATCAGTTCCACTGCTGCATTAACGGGCGGAGCTTCAATTGCTAATCTTGGTTGAGCAGGAGCTAACCGTGGCCTATCTCTGGCAGGTACACCATTGTTATTAAAATTCCGCCTAGGGATATCCCGGTACGGAACATTGCTCCCCTGCTGAGACACTTGCTTCTTTAAAGCAATCAAATCATTAGCCATTTTTTGAAACATAGGGTCAGTATTACCTTGATAAGAACCTTGATTTTTGATTTTGGGTATGTCCTTCTTGATCCTTCCGGCTAAGATGAGATCATCCTCTATTTATTGACGATCGAGCAAAGATGATCTGGGATAACCGACCTTCGTAATAAAAAACTTATGTCAGGAGGTTGGGCATTGATGAAGAAGCACTTTTGGTTTTCCAGAGTTGGTACAGCTAACTGGAATTTTCCGAATCAGCTTATTGAACTTAGCCACGAATTCCCGCATAGGTTCATGCGATTCCTTCTTCATATGAGTAAGCTGGGCTAACAATGCATGAGAATCTTCGGCTGGTTTGAAACGTGCCTCAAACTTGGTCCGCATGGTAGCCCAATCCGGAATGCATGCATTCGGGAGGTGATAAAACCATTCAGCTGCTACTCCCTGCAATGTTTCAACGAAGAGCCGAACAGAGACGTCTTCATGGGCTACTCCAAGGACACCGCATGCAACAAAGAAAGACGCAATATGCTCATCAGGATGCTGCTTCCCATCCCCATTAAACTTGGGAATATTTTACGTGATCCACGTGGTAACTCATGCAATGGAGGAGTCAAAGTAAGAGGACCAATGGCTGCACCCCAAGGCACAGGTTGAACCGCCATCCTTCTGAAAAGAGTGCGTATAGGGATCCGGGTATCAGACAAGAGTAGTGCACGGCAAGTTGCAGATGCTTCACGTTCTTCAGGGATCCGATTTCTCCGAACAGGTGAAGAGCTTCTGGCTCGATTAGAGACAACGCTGTTGGGAGAAAGGCTGAAATTGTGCTGTTGCAGCAACTCGAAGAGTGGATCAATTTCACCTTGAGCTCGGCGAGACCGAGTGAAGATCCTCCTGGCCAGCTTGAACTGAAAGGAGATCTTATTAAAAATAAGGCAAATATGGAGTCGCCAGACACCGAGAGGATAAGCTTTATACTATGGATCTGTAGATCCCCAGCGGAGTCGCCAAAAACTGTTGGTTGGATATTTTGTCAAACCAAAATATGAGGTTCAACCACAGTACATGAGATTTAATCCCTCCTCAAAGACAGGTGAGGCTGCCTGTTTATTGCTAATCTAAAACACAGTAAATAATATATACAATATTCACACTAATCTAACCATTGGGGGTTGGGATGAAATCCCGAAATCCACATTCACACGATTCAAGGATATTGCTTTCGTACGTGAAATAGGTTAGAAACTATTACAGTGAAAGAAGCACGGTAGAAAAGAAATGGGAGAAACGTATTTTCTTTCGAGTAAACACAGAGCACGAAATAATCATACGAGTTTTAGATCACAAATATAGTGTCCGAGATAATTAGAAACACTGAGATTCTATGCAAAGAATAGCTTTAAGATTATGGACATAAGAACACTGTCTTAAATAAGATATATTTCACAACACAAAGTCTGTAAAACAATATCAACTTCTATTCTTCAAAATGATTGAAAGAAAACACAAAGTTTTTCTCCTTTCCAATAGCCTCTTAATGCTCAAAAATTCTCGACCCTTTAGAATGCACAAGCATCCCTTATTTATAACAAAAGAAGCTAGAGATCAAACAGGACAGATCCTAAAGAGTAGCCTGTTAACTGGAGCTTCAACTTTGCATGACTCTCACGCAGGAGATCAAGTCAAAGTATGAATTAAAAATAATGATAAAACGGAAATAAAAGATATGTCATTCTAAAAATAGAAATGGCATGTGACATCTGGACTTAATCCGAATCATCATCTTTTGCTCCTTCCTTCTGAATCTCCCCCAAAAACTGATGATTCTTCACCACGTCTTGAACTACTTCCTTCCCCTGTTGGAATAACTTTTGGATCCATTAGCAATCTTCTCAATCGTAGGCACCGCGAGAAATCGAATCCAGAAGCGGTAAATGAAGAAGGTGTTATGGATTCAAGAGGTTTTGAAAGTTTAATCAAAATCTCTGTCAACTGCTCCACTTTTTCCTTAAGCTCATCTCTGCTGACTTCTCGGCCTTCTCCGAAATGGAACAGTGGTCCGACATGAAGAATGTTGGAGGGGAAAGGCTCAACTCTGTGTGATTCGTTCAAACCGGAAATCCCGATTGAATGAATGCGCTGAAGAAGAGAAGAACCGAACACGCCAAGAGGATGTCGGAACTTTGAGGAACCCGACAAGTTTGATCTGCCGGAACCTTGGCCAAGTCCGACACTTGCTTTTAATGGCGGACACGGAGAAAACCCGACACCCACTTTCACCGACACGGAACTTAGGAGATGCCCGACACCCACCTTTGTTGAGGTCGGAATGTTGATAAACCCGTCACCGCGAGCTTCCTTTGTATTTCGGACTTTTGAATCTGCAAAAGCAGTCTTCCAAAACCGAGTGAGCCTTTAATTTCTACATACACATCTTCCTTTCTTTTTTTTTTGTTATTCATATCCCATACATCATGCAAGTATTTGGAATTTGGGAGGAACAAAGACCAAACGATAATCCCAAAAAGAGAATAAACCACGAAAACCCAAAACCCCTTCCAAAACAAAGCGTGAAGGAAGAAGGAAGAAAAACCCTCAACAATGGCAAGAAATTGGAAAGAAAACACACGCGGTTGATCGAGAAAAATCAAGAATAAAGAAGGAACGAAAAATACCTTTAATTCGAGACAGTAAAATCGGAAACAAACGATCCAAATCTGTAATGCGAGCTTGCGGGTTTTGGGAGCGGCAGAGCATGCGCAAAATCCACGAGTTAAAAATATGAGCGAAGAAGAACGACGGAAATCCGCATTTTATACGAAAATGGCAATAAATACACTTCAGCTCGGCACGTGCCAACTTACCAACCATTCGGCTTGAATGCCAGGTCAGTATGTTGGAGGAGTCCGAAAACCCGACACGAGGAGATTTAGTGCATTTCGGGTTTCGGGCTTCGGAAAACATGGAGCACAAAACATGTTTTGAATCACGAATGTTCCGATGCATTAGAGTTCCGAAAACCCGATTACAAAGGCTTGAGCGGACTTCGGGAATCGGAGAACATGGCGCATAAAACATGTTTTGGAACATGAATGTCCCGATGCTTTAGAGTTCCGAAAACCCGATTTCAAAGGTTTGTTCAATACAAGGCGGGTCTCGGGTTTCGGAAGTCACGCGACACAAAGCATGTTTTAACACAAGTATGTTCCGATGCGTTGAATTTCCGAAAACCCGATTTCAAAGGATTTTTCAATACAAGGCGGGTTTCGGGCTTCGGAGGTCATAAGACATAAAGCATGTTAAAACTTATGTCAAGCTGCTAGTAACACCCGAAAACCCGATTTGCTCTAAAAGAGGTCATAATGCAAAATCACTTCAAAAATTTTGTAGGGGTTATCCGATCGTTTTGTCGTTTACTCAAAACGGGATAACACCCATCTTGTCCCATTATTATAGGTTTTATTCTTCTTCTTAGTTCTATTAGGTACCCTCTATCTCAAATTGAATACCTTATGAACAAACCCTTTAGTGTCGTCAAACTACACGTTATAAATAGGTGGTACTCTTACTATGCTTATTACTTTCCTTGGTGGAAACATAGTTGATAGGTGCAACATGATTCTTGGTCTCAATTGGATTTGTAGATGATCTATCATTTCTATGAATCACTTGTGGCTTAACTTTATTCAAAACAATTAAGTTATTTCTATTGATTGTGTCAACATTAATCTACTCCATGGTCATCATCTCCTTGCACATTATTTAACATGTCATCTACTTCATCTAACACACCACACTCTATGTTACTCAAAGCACAATAACCGCCTTGTTCACCTACTTGCACATCACCTATGTAAAGCTTACCGCTTTGCTAGTCCTATACATAGGTATCAGCCCATTCCTAGGACACTTACTGCATCTTGATGTAGGTCACCACCTTGGTTTATTTCATGAGTGTGGCCATCACTTTCATAGTCAAAATCACATAGATCTCCATTCGCTAACACATTTTTCTATTCCATGACATTCATCATATATTCATGCATCGCATGCACATCAACTTCATTCACCAAAGATAGCATTTTTATACTATACCACCACTATTAAAGCATGGTCATATGCTTTCATCACCATTTTCATCGGATGCATGACCTTCTTCTTTCACTATCATTGGATATTTCATTCATTTACACACACTTGACAAGAATAAAATTCACATATCCCACCACCCCCCTTAACATCAACACATCTCTCATCTTCACATTTTCGCACATACATCTTTTATCATAGGTATGATAATCTACACTTTAGCGTCATAATTATCCGATGACACACTCTTGTGCTTAGGTTCACACTTAATTGTTGAGGGCACCATACTACACATGAACCCCACACAATGCACATTTGACACTATGCATCATTTCTTCACACACCTCAAGTCATATTTTTGCGTAATACATCCTACGTTCTACATTTATTATATATCATCTCAACCATTGCGCATTTACACATCATATATATTTTAGACACCATACTAGTGGTCATCACATATGTATCACACTCATGTAATGTACGAATCTTAGTCATCCTACATACTACATTACGTGCACTTCACACTATTAGGATATATATACATCTTGCATTACATTCTATACATCACATATTTACATACTTTACTCATCACATGGTCATTTATTATCTTCACACACACTACATCTATGCACCGCATTCACTACTCTATAACATACTTTAGTTCCTAGGTCCATACTTGACTACCAAGTTTTTACAAATCAACTTGACCTCATCATACTTACATGTTCCTCATTCGACCTTCTATCATGTGACATTACTAGGTTAGTTACATACGCTATAGGCTACATAGTCACCTACTCCTTCATTTTGTAGCGGTATACGCTTTAGGTTACATTACCGCTCCCTCTATTCATCTTGTGGTGATATACGGTTTACTATTTACATCTTCACTCCTTCAATCATCTTGTCGTGATATATGATTTGGTTATAGGGTCATGCACACATCATCTCTAGGTCTCATATCATCCATACATATAGACACTCATCACAAGCACATTAGATAGAACACACATTTGATAATTTCCCGATGACACACTCTCATTTACGGTTCATTCTTGATGTTGAGAAGGATAAATAAATGAACCTCACTACATAAAATTCCATTCACTCTGGGGCACGCAGCTCATATCATCCATCTTGCATTCCATTACATCCATCTACAACATGTTACATATCTTGGTTTCTTTTACTCTTGCTTGTAGTTGTTTGTTCATGTTCATCTTATTACATGTGCTAGATAGGTCTTTTATATTTCATTATCTTTACCATACACACATGCACGTTCTGCCGACATTAAAATTTTCTCCGTAATTTCTATTTTATTAATGTATGTATTAGGAATAATATGTTGTTAAGTATAATTAGTAGTGGCGTCCAATAGAAGATAATGGCACCATCAATACGGTGCCGCCAATAAAGTAGAGTATGGTATAATCATCAAAGTACAATAGGAATGTTGTGGTAAAAAGTAAATATTTTTCGTAAGTGGTCCGGTAATGTTAAAATGTCAAAGTTGGGGTAAGTAGAGAAGTAGGGTCTACATGATTAGGAATTAGAAATATTATATTTGTAATAAGGACAAAGAGTGATGTCATAAATATTTTATGTATTTTATTTGTGGAAAAGTCTAAAAAGGTGGAACCCATGTGAGATGATAAGGTTTATCTTATCTTAGAAGATAAGCCTACATGTAAAGGCAAGAGTTTAGGCATGTAATATGATTGGCCAGAAGAGATTTCCTATCCTATCTTAGAGATAGGGTGGATAAGCCTGAATTCCTATAAATAAAGAGGCCACCCCCTCATTTGGCATAGAAGGAAGTAGTGAGAAATATTGTATGAGTAAGTGTGTAAAGGAAGCCATCATTTTGAAGGTTTGTTAAAGAATCTATTAAGAGGTGTAATTGTGAATTTTCTCCCATATTTATTGTTGGAAGGCAAGTGAAGTCAATAACACTTGAAGTACCTCATGGGTGAGATTGTAACAATTTCATGTTGATATTATAATTTACATTGATATTTCAGATTTATCATCATTCCTTCTTATCATAGTCTATGGTATTCTTGTGTTATGTTTGTTGTTGTGTTTCAGATTCCATCCACCAAACTAAAAGTTGTGCATTAGTAAATAATCATAGCACAAGGAGTTCCCGGTGAAGAATTATCATAGTGCCGGATTGGTGATGACATTTTGGTTCCGTTGCCAGACCATTCCTCGTTGGTGGATTTTTGGAGAGATATTCCCACTTAGTCAGAAAACATTTGGAGGGTAACCTTGTTTTTACTATGCATAGTAGTTACCATGGTAAAGTCACTTTTTGTCGTGAATAGTATTTACCATAGTAAAGTCACTTTTTACCATGAATAGTATTTACCGCAGTAACTTCACTTTTTACTATGAATAGTGTTTACCACAGTAAAGTTAGTTTTTACATAGTAAGTCAAGTTTTACCATAGTTTACCATGGTCATTTCTATTTTCTATTATAGTGATTCCAATTATTTGTGCACATAAGTCTTGTTGATTATACTTGTGGGTTGGTATTTCACTGTGGTTACTTTTGAAAATGGGGAAGATTCCTATTTTTTTCAGCCCAATCTAATGAAGATGCTTCCTCTTTCATTCAAGAGTTTAAACGATCTTGCATTTGTAATGGCCTCATAAGAAGGGAACAATGGAATGAATTTTTTCCTACCTTTTTGGATGGTTCAGCTCTTAGGTGGTTTGAAACACTAGGTGATAATGTGAAAAACTCATGGGATTTATTAACTAAAAGTTTTCTTGAAGAATTTGGTGAACAACAAAAATATGCAGATCTCATGATCGATATCACAAAACTATTCCAAGGAGAGAAGGAGAAGATAAGGGATTATCATGCTCATGTTCTAGAGCTAAGGAGGAAGCTCGATGCCTAGATATGTAAGGAAGGATTAGCAGATGGGTTGATGAATGGCATGGATAATCTCCTCTGTAAGCACTCCATTCTTGGGATGAAGCTAGAGATCAGACAATGAGTGAAGTATGACCACCCAGCTACCATTGAACAAGCAAAGAAGATTGTAAGAAGGCAAGAAGAAAGCATGGAAGAGGAGCCCAAAGAAATTGTTGCTAAAGTAGAGCCTACACCAACACCTTTGGTCCAGAATCCACAACCACTCTCGGTGAGCACAAATCTTTCTCCTAATACATCTAATGAGTATGAAGATCTGCTCAGGAAGATGGGCCAATTAACTATTAATCTTCTTTAAAGAAAATAATTTATTTCTCGGGGAGGAGATAGAGGTCCAAAGAGAAATATTTTGAAGTTATATGTTATGGTTGTTATAAAAGGGTCATTATAAGTATAATTGTCCAGATAGAGCTTCTACATCCAGTATAAGAGATAATGATAAAGGAAAAACACTGTGAATTCTTTTGATGTAGTAGATAAGAGCATAAATAATGAAGTAGATGTGTTTGTAACAAAAAGAAAGAAAGAAAAAGATAACCAAGATGGAAATGATTCTAAGAAGATGAAAGGAGAAACTAGTAAGAAACATAGGTGAAGAAAGTTGGGTGTGCAAGATTTTTCGATTTCACAGGAAAAGGACCATACTCCATCTTAGAAGATCTATCTAAAAGGCTTGCAAATATTACATATGGTCAACTCTTGGCTATGTCTTTTGAGAAGAGGTGGGAGCTGCAAAGTGGACTCAATGCTTAACAAAGGAAGGAGGTTGAGGTCCCTGTTTTAGAGGTAGAGGTAGATCCCTTCGCTCCACAAGCTGAGGTATTATGTAATGGTATTTCAATTCATGATGTCTTAGTTGATGGAGGTGCTACAGTTAATGTAATGACCGAGTCTGTAATGAATATGTTGGGTTTAAAAATTGATCGCCCCTCAACACTTATGTTAAGGTCATTAAATAAGGGAAAAACTAAACTAGAAGGTGTTGTTTCAAATGTGGAAATATCTATTATGGGTGTTGTATGTGTGGTAGACTTTCAAGTGATGAAAAATGGTATTTTGTACCCAATGTTGTTAGGAAGACCATGGCTAAGGAGAGTTCATGCAAGAAAATACTGGAATGAAGGCTTCATGACACTTGGATGTGGTAGAGAGAGGGTGAAGATAAATGTGATCCCTCAACATCATAAGATAGAATCTATGGATTCAAGTGATGAAACTGATGATTGGACATCCTCTGATTACTCTAGTACTAGTGAAGTGGACACAAAAGATGAAGAAAGTGAGGTTGATGTTTCGGTCATGGATATCCTTCCAGTCACACCGACTCATGAACCCATAAAATTATCTGAAGAATAAATTGATGATCGTCTCCAACAAATAAAGATTGGTGATGTTGTGATGGAGAGTGAGAAGGAATCCTACCTCCAGCTCTTTTGAAGGTACATACACATATTCACTTTTGATTACAAGGAACGTCAAGTAAGTTGGGTAGAACATTTTATTGAGCTAGTAGATGGTGCTAAGCCCATAAAGAAAATGCCATATAGAATGAATCCTAATTTTTCAAGACTGTAAAAGAAGAAATAGATAAGTTGCTTGATGCAGGATTCATATTTGCTATGGAGAATTCAGAATGGGTTTCTCCCATTGTGATCTCAATAAAAATAATGGAAAACTACACATGTGTTGATTATAGGAAGCTCAACAAGGCAACAAAGAAGGATCATTACCCTCTTCCATTCTCAGATCAGATCTTGGATGAAGTAGCTGGCCAGGAGTGCTATAGTTTTGCTGATGGATATAACGGATACAACCAAGTTCATATAGCAGAGAAAGATCAATTGAAGACCACGTTCACCACTCCTTGGGGAACGTTTGCTTATAGAGTTATGCCTTTTGGGTTGTGTAATGCTCTGGAAACATTCCAACACTTGATGAATAGGGTGTTTGAACCCTACATTGGGAACTTCATCAAAGTATTTATGGATGATTTTTGCATCTATGGGAGAGCAAGATGGACCACCTGCACCAGATGGAGACAACATTTCAAAGGTTAGATGAAGCACAAGCCTCACTAAACCCTACAAAGTGTGTCTTTGGATGTTATAAAGGCATTTTTTAGAGAATTTGTATCCAGAGATGGTATTGGTACTGATCCTGATAAAGTTTCAAAAATCAAAGAGTTACCATTTCCTATGAATAGAATAAATAAGGCACATGAAGCTTTTGAACAACTGAAGGAAGCCCTAGTGTCTTCACCTATTTTAAAGAATCCAGATTGGAGCAAGCCATTCATTGTGTATACTGATGCCTCAGATGCAGCACTAGGAAGTACTCTGAGCCAAAAGGATGAAAATGGGAATGATCATCTAGTTTACTTTGGGAGCGGAGATAAAATGAGTAGTCTTTGAGGTAAATTATACAGAATGAAAAAGAGGCTCTAGCTATCATCTTTCTTTTATAAAAAGTTTAGAAATTACTTTTTAGGGAAAAAATTTATAGTTGTAAAAGATCATCAGGCTCTAAAATATATTGTAAATAAGCCTAACCCATCAAGGAGGATAGAAAGATGGATAATTTTGCTACAAGAATTTGAATTTGATATTATAGATAGGCCAGGAAAGAAGCATGTCAATACAGATGCACTCTCTCAAGCCTATAATGGTTTAGGTTCATCTTGTGATGATGATGATTTCCCAGATGCAACATTGTTATCCCTTGACACAATCCCTAGTGAATACATAGATATTTGGAATTATCCGAATGAATTCAATTTTCCTAATGGTGCAATGCAAAGACTAAGATGAAGATTACTCAAGCTAGTCGTTCGTATTCTATTCTACATGGAGTATTATTTCAAATAGGACACGATGGGAAGACAAGAGGGTAGTTGGATGTGATCAAGGGAAGCAGTTGATAGAAGAATTCCACAATGGTACATGTGGAGGACACTTCTTTGGAAAACTTACAAGTAAGAAGGATCTTGGATGCAAAGTTACCACTAGCCCACTCTTTTTAGAGATTGTTATAATTATTGTAAGACATGTGATATTTGTTCAAACACATGGTAACCGTGCAAGACTTCATCAGCACCATTATGCCCTATTCTTCCACTTGGTCCCTTTGAAAAGTGGGGAATAGATATTGTAGGTCCACTTCCAACTACCCCATGCCAAAATAAGTATATTGTAGTTGCACACATATTATTTAACCAAAGGGTTAAAGCTAGGCCATTGAAAACAACTTCCATGGATGAAGTGGCAAGGTTCATATATGAATGCATTGTCACTAGATTTGGTTGCCCATTATAAATTGTAACAGATCAAGGAAGCCACTTCATTAATGAGGTGGTAGAAGCCCTAGTCAACAAGTTTTCTATTAAGCACAGGAAGGCAACAACATACAAGCCAAGCACAAATGGATAGGTGGAATGAATAAATTTTGTATTGTGTCAAATTATAGCAAAAGATGTAGCCTTATAGGTACATAAGTGGGATAAAAGGATTCATGCAACATTGTGGGCATATAGGGCAACATCAAAGTCAACAACAGGATACTCCCCATTTCAGTTGGCTTATGGCATTGATCCAGTTCTTCCTATTGAGTTTGATATTCCCACTGTGAGAGTTATGAAAAATGAAAGGATGGATGAAAGTGATTCTAGTAAAAGAAAGGTTGGTGTATCTTCATTTGCTAAAGGAAATGAAGGAAATAGTGAAGGATACAAGCTATAAGAAGAAAATGAAGCAGAAGGAATACTTTGACCAAAAGATCTGTTGGTCTCCATTTCATGTGAATGACTTGGTTCTAGTATATGAATCTAGATACAAAAAAAAGAAGACAGAGAAAATTTCTTCCAAAATGGATGGGGCCCTACAAAATAGTAGTTGTGCATGAAAATGGTACATATCGACTGGAGGAATTGGATGGCACTCCCATTACAAAATGGGTCAACCATGACAAGTTAAAGATTTTCCAGGCACCAGCTTTAGAATGTCCATAAGAGTCTACTCCGAGGATAGAGTAGAAGCTAGGAAGGGGAAAATGTCGACATTAAAATTTTCCTTCGTAATTTCTATTTTATTAATGTATGTATTAGGAATAAGATGTTGTTAAGTATAATTAGTAGTGGCATCCAATAGAAGATAACGGCACCACAATATGGTGCCGCCAATAAAGTAGAGTATGGTAATAGTCAAAGTACAATAGGAATGTTGTGGTAAAAAGTAAATATTTGTCGTAAGTGGTCCGGTAATGTTAAAATGTCAAAGTTGGGGTAAGTAGAGAAGTAGGGTCTACATGATTAGGAATTAGAAATATTATATTTGTAATAAGGACAAATAGTGATGTCATAAATATTTTGTGTATTTTATTTGTGGAAAAGTCTAAAAAGGTGGAACCCATGTGAGATGATAAGGTTTATCTTATCTTAGAAGATAAGCCTACATGTAAAGGCAAGAGTTTAGGCATGGAATATGATTGGCCGGAAGAGATTTCCTATCCTATCTTAGAGATAGGGTGGATAAGCCTGAATTCCTATAAATAAAGAGGCCACCCCCTCATTTGACATAGAAGGAAGTAGTGAGAAATATTGTATGAGTAAGTGTGTAAAGGAAGCCATCATTTTGAAGGTGTGTTAAAGAAGCCATTAAGAGGTGTAATTGTGAAGTTTCTCCCATAGTTATTGTTGGAAGGAAAGTGAAGTCAGTAACACTTGAAGTACCTCATGGGTGAGATTGTAACAATTTCATGTTGATATTATAATTTACACTGATATTTTAGATTTATCATCATTCCTTCTTATCATAGTCTATGGTATTCTTGTGTTATTTTTGTTGTTGTGTTTCCATATTCCATCCACCAAACTAAAAGTTGTGCATTAGTAAATAATCATAGCACAAGGAGTTCCGGTGAAGAATTATCATAGTGCCGGATTAGTGATGACAGTTCATGTCCTTTTCTAGTTGTGATTGCAGATACTGAGCTTCTAAAAGCATCATGGATTCTTTTCTATTACCAGTCTTGCAACTACTATGGGCATCCGCCTCTCATACACTATAGGTTCTATTCTTTTATTTTGTACTTAGAAAACTACTCTCTTGGTTATACAAGCTTTTTACATATTGTTTATCTTTCGACATGCTAACATGTGCTTCATGTGCAACATTTTTTTCAAGATTTACTTGCTTCCTTGGCTATTTGTTGTTTATACTTGTTTGTTCTTGTTTTCCCTTGTATGTAGGCTTTGCCATTTGTTTTTGTGCACACTTTTTAGTTTGTATGTAGCCTTATGGCCTTGAGTGTATTGTGACATTGTGATTGGTGTCCCATGTTTGCAACCCGCTTTGGTAGTCTATATTGTTTTCTTGCATGTTTTCTTACATTTTAGTTTACTCATTGTTTGTGTAGCTTACACTTTTTTTCTTTATGAAATCTTGTTTGTACTAACACTTATTTCTAGACAATTATTTGAATGTGCCTTGTTTATACAAAACACATTCCCTTTTCCTGTAGGGCATAGTTTACACATTCGGTCATATTTTGGGGCTGCATCCTCCTATGCACAACATCGCATGTGCCCCCAAAGAGGGGGGCATCATTTGGGATTTTACACACTATACAACATTCTTTACTAGTACTGATTCACTTCAATTTCCTTCCTTGACATTGTGGGTTATACAACGAGTGGGTTAAGACTAGTCTATGAACCCTATACACAATGGATTTTACAGGACATGGTTTTTCTTAGCATTCTAGGGAGCAGTTACATGTTAGAGGATACAATAGATTTCTCTCTACACTAATTCAGCCAAAGTGGCATTGAATCACCCAAGAAACTAGGTAGTATATAGATCTCTTCATACATCATCAAGGAATCGGTTACATGTTATAGAATAATTTAACTTTGTCCCTACACTTCTTCAGCCAAGGTGGTGTGAGATTTCCCAAAAAATCACAGTTACAGGATATCCTCTTGTACACCCCTTTCTCTCATCATAGATCAAGTGCACATGTTCCTTTTCATTTCCATTATATGATTTTTACAATATACATGTGATTTTACACACATATATACATGTGTATTTGACTACTTGATCATCTTCTCCTTGTAGGCCCATTTTTATAAGAAGAAAACATACAACAACAACATCTTCAATAAAAACAACATTTTGTGGCAGCACACACCTCATAATAACATGAAGGTACATCACACAAATTGGCATCTACACACCTGTTTCCTCCCTAGGTTCACTCTTATCACTTATTTCTCTTTTACATCTTTAGTATCCATGCTCCATCTTTTTTCGCTCCACGCTTTGTCTAGTCTTTTAGAACACTTTCTACATCACTCTACATGGATATCGGGTACATATCTCTATCTAATTTATATACCGTTCGTTCCCCGACCAACATAAAGTGGGGGAAAATGTAGACACAAAATCATGTACTTTGGGTATTATTTAGTCTCGGTCTAATACTACTATTTATAAGATTTTGAGTGATGAAATAACTGATTAACCCATGTCCTTTGGCCATTTTACTTTTCTTTTAGTCGTCATTTTGACCTCCCAAATGCACTCACCCAATTTATTTTGTCATTTTGTGTCATTATACCCTTGACTAGGGAGCCCAAGCCGATCTTAAGGCACCCCAGCACCCTAGTCCCATTCATGGCACCCCGATCCTTTCTCCACTTTGCAAACATCTTTTGGGCACTTTTTAGTCATTTGAGATTTTTATCTTTTTGGTGTTTGAACTCTTCGGGTTAATTACTTAAATTAGGACAAGAGAACCATATAAATATAAAGTAATGATACCATAATGAAGGACCAAGAACTAGACACTACTATCATCACCTAAGGTTACATCCATCAAAGGCTCCATTTGCATCCATATAGCTCCATCACAAGGGACAAGGATAGTTCATCCGCATCACACTACAAGGAGGAAGTTTATTCTATTCCATACACAATTTTATTACATTTCTACATTTATTTATAACTTGTTACTTCACAAAGTGTGACTATCCCAAGATCACCTAGGGCACAAATTTCAAACACTCACCTATAACTACATTTGGGTTTGACATGTAGTGCAACTCTCAATTAGTAAGTCCACCATTGTAGCCGTTGAGGATAGTCCAAACCCTTCATATGTATCTTTAAATGTTTAGGGTTTTGATTTTTGGCTTGGGGTTTTAAAGGTATTCTCTTCATCTTGTAAGTGAATTCGACATAGTTCAACAACATACACACAAAATGAAATGAATAATTTGAATCATCTAGTGATCATGCAAGTTTGGTTTCTAGACCTCTTGCATAGACCAAGGCACCCAAAACTCATACTAGGGCACCCCGGGCACCATCATCCCTCTCGAGGTACCCTATTCTAGATATATAGCTCATTTATGTACCTTTTAGAGCTACTATGTGGACACATCTCGCATTCTCTGTTCATTTGTGTTATACGTGACATAATACCAAAAACCATTGAATTAGCTAAGCTCTTTTAAACCCTCCTTGCTCATTGGGATTTCACATTTCTACTTTCTTAGTCACTTATGTAATTTATTTTATTTATTTAGATGTTATTTACTATTGTGTATAACATTAAATTAAAATAAATTAGTCACCTAAGGAAGAGTCACCAAAAAGACAACTAGTGAATGAATAATTATGGACTATTCAATCCATGTTGGTTTTAATTAAATATCCCATGGAGCTATCACTCCAAAAAGAATTAAAGTGATCTCCCTCTGCCTAAAATGTCAATGATATTTTATAAGGATTCCCTATAGTGAGATATGATGTTACAAATTAAAACCATTGTCTATAATATTTTTCTCAAGTAGAATTGAAGTGACAATTTTAGGATAAAAATAAAAATATTATTGATCAAAATTCAATTTTTTTACAAAGTAAAGGTGTCAATAATTTTTTAAAAATATTTCAAACTAAAAATTTTTCTTTCAAAGACCAATCATGGTTATCACATCTCATATTTTTCACCTAAGTTATGGATCTTTACATTTATCACGGGAAAAATATGGTGAGTGGATTACCATCTATAAAGAACAAGACACAATGTGAGGGATATATTATGGTGAAACAACACAATGAATATTTTCGGTAGGTAAATAATAAAAGAAATATCTCCATTATATATAATTAATTCATATTTATGTGGATACATGCAAACCCTTATATAGGTGGAAACCATAATGTTTTGACTTGTATTGATAATTTTTGTGGGAAAATGTGGATTTATTTTTGAAACATAAGTCAAAAATATTTTTATTTTCAAAGAATTTCAGGTCATGGTATAGAATAAGAATGGTATTATATCAAATTTCTAAGATCAAATCTTTAGGGGGTATATTTTAAATGAATTTCTAAATTGTTACAAATATCATGGAATCAAGAAACAATTTAGAACTAGGTAAAAATCACATTGGAATGGTGTAGAAGAGAGGAAAAATAGATATTATGGATATGTTCAAAAGTATGTTAAAGGAAAAACATATATCAATTGAAACTGGGCTATGGAATTAGAATGTTTAGTGTGTATTTTGAACAGATATACAACAAAGAGTGTGGAAAAAATTTCTTTAGGAATATTGGGGCTATAAAAATACATAGAAAATCTCATTTCAAAGTATTTTAATGTGTGACATATTCTCATGTGTTGGAAATAAGAAGGAAAAAAATTATATCAAATGTGAAAAATGTATTTTTCTTGTTATAGTGATTAATATAAGGCATACAATTTCTATAATCCCATTACAAAGAATGTAATCATAATTAGAGATGTTCAATTCATTAAAGAAGAGGCATCAGATAGTAGAATCGATATATTTAGAAAGAGTCATCAGAGCGATGCCTCAAAATGATGATGACCTAATTATATATTTTTTACAAGGTGGTTACGATGTTCCAAATAAATCAACTCCAACGACACCTTTAGTTTATAATCCAATGAAGTTTTCAAAGAAGGAGAAGTGTTAACACATGTAGGAAATTATTAGGGAAGCTATGATTTAAATACTAAATTATCCAAAAGGAAATATTTTCTTATGGATAGAGAGGAAAAATAAGAATTCTCAAGGACATTTATGATCATTCTAAAGATGAAGAAAATATTGAATTATAATCTAATCTTGCAGTTTTTCTCATGATCCAAAGATATTTTGAAGTAGTAAAAGAGTATAAATGGATGAATGTAATGGATGATGAAATTGATATAATTGAAATAAATAATACATGGGATTTAGTAAATCTACTAGAAGAAAAATATGTAAATGTTTTTACCTTTTTTGCATTTGATTAGGGTTTTTACACTATAATCAAACAAGGAATGAAATAAGAGCTATATACAATTATTATGACTAATTAACTTCCAACATTAATATTCAACATCAAAATAACACATTAATAATTACAAAACAATGCACACGTTGCAATACAAAATCAAAAATACATGAAATGCAATGCACTTATATAACTCGATTACAGGTGATTCTTGGAAATCTAGGTGATTTGGATGATAAAATGGGGGTATCTAGTCCTAAGAATGCTCTGGAACTGAAATTGTAACCTTAGGCTATACGGGGGTAGGACCATACAAAGTAGGTGTAAAAAATTATCATGGTCTTGACCTCTTTGTATGGATTTTCACATGCTCATAATTATGTTCCACGAATTTCGGATTTTATAAGTATTTGATTCTCTTTTTCACATTTTTGGTCACTATAAATCACAATGTGAGGGTCTCCGAATACTCTCCTCAATATTTCAAAACCATAACCATGGATGTAAAAGTACTTTGCAACACTAACATTTTAGTTGGGTCTTGGGAACCCCTATGCATTGTTGATGTCATTACTCTACCGTGAAGAAGTCTCAATTCACACATCATTCTCCACCTAGAATGTGATATCTACTTGTAGTGCAATCAGATTTGGTATCCTTCCTTTGACAATGTTTGACTTGAGTTTCTCTCTTACAAATCTACTTGAGTAAGTGATTTTGATTGCTTGAAAATGTGAACAGAAGTACCCTATACCTAGTGGGAAGCTTCATAATTGTAGATGGTGATGCCCTAATGAATGTGTAGAGGTATTTTCAAAGTGTAGGGAGATTTGGGTTCCTTTTGTGCTAGATTTTGTAATAAGAGTCTATAAGAGTGTTGGGTACTAAATGAGGTGAGTATCACTTGTTTATATATGATTTTCAAGGTGTTTCAAGTTACAAATTTTGAATAAAGAGAAGTAATTGAATTAAATATTAATGTGCTTTGAGAAGTTTGGGAACAAGTGATAAAGGTCAAGACAATACACTAGGGTCAAGGCGTATTTGTATGAACATTCTTTCCCCTACTATATGTTTTTGACCTAAGAGTGATAATCGATTGATGTGATGTTTGGAAGATTGGATTTTGTTACTCTATTTCATGCATTAAACTCTTATACACTATCGACAGAGATGATTTTATAAGAGAAAGAAAGATAGAAAAGAGACCTAGGGATGTCTTTGGATGAGAATGGGTAAAGTGAACTTGTTTGAGAAATAAATTAATGTCAATAATAATAGTGTTAAAGAGTATGATAAAAAAATTGAGTACCTATATTTTCCCACTTTATGTATGAAATGAAATAACATTTTAACAAAAAAAATATACCTAAGTGTGTAGATAATTTTTTGTCTATGCTCAAGTATGTTTTATAAGATCCTATTATATTGGTATTAGAAAAGTACATGATGAAACCTGCAACCCAAAGTGTATTCAATGTCCATGGTAAATAATTAAAATTTAACTCAAATGTAAAGATGCTATGTAAATGAAATTTTAAACTATTAAGAGTGAAATAAATAGATGAAAAATTTGGAATGAATACACGTATTTATTTTATCGAGGGAAGAATTTTTCGTTCTTTTTTTGTACTTAGAGATTTGAATTGTTGAAATTTTTCGAAGGATTGGGAATGATACTGTACCTAATTTTGACTAGGATATTTCAATGTAATGGGTATACAAAACCTAATACAAAAATGTCAAGAAGAGATAATAAGAATGAGGATCTCAAACACCCCATGTATGAAAGTCATTCATACAATCTAATATCTTCCCCCTTAGGTGTAAGAAGAGAGGAAGGATTCCCTATTAATAAATTATCCCCTTAGCTACCTGCCATAACCCTATGGACCACACCACTATATAAGGATCTATGCCCAATTTTTGTAAATTTGGACACAGTAATAAAGAGAATTAATTTCCCCCATACGCTTCCTATGTGCCACAAAACTAAGTAGAAACTTAATAGAGCTAAAATATAGTTGGAGAAATTGGACCCATGCCCCTAATATCCCCAAACCTAAAATTGAAATAGAGTGTTGTGGAGAATAAGGAATGATAAATTTTATGCCCCCTAAAACTGATTTAAATGGAGTGATCTCAATCTAAAATTGTGCCAAAAACTTGTACCTATAGGTGAAAATGTGAAGCTTTTGAGAAATTTGTTATAACTTCCCAAGGAAAAACCATATAAATGGATCATTGTACAGTCTTAACTATAGTGTGTGTTTTTTAACTTGTGTTTTATTTTGTAAGTTTATAGGACTAATGTTATTTCTAAGTAATTTTTCTTGTTCTTTCTGTGTATGTGCCTATAAATCTATATTTTTTTGTAGGTGTAGAATATACACAAATGAATTCCCCCTCTTTTGAGGCACTTGTGATAATGAGTTGAAGTGTTCAGCTCAAAATAATATGTGTGTAACCATGTCTGGTCAATCTAATAATCTGCATAGGAAACACATGAAGGGTTGGTATGGTGGCCTCTAATAAGAGATTTTACCTACAAAGATAGATGTGCATAGTGGAGGCTATGGCATGAAATCAAGAACATTAATATTTTACAATAATACTAGTAGCAAGAATGTCAACAAGAGAACAAGTATATTAGTAAGAAATAGTAATGCATGTGTATGTGAAAAGATAATAGAGTAAATAGTGTCACACAAAAGGTTTAACATGTGAAAAATTGGGACACCAATGGTCTTGCAAGAGATAAGGTCATTGGGCCTACAATCAAAGATGTAATGTCACATAAGCAAGGAATGATGCCAAAAACATGGTACACCCATAGTGTCTTAATATTAATAAGGCCCTTAGGCCAAACTCAAGAAATCATTAGCTCTAAAAATAAAGATTCAAATGCTTAAGTCATACTGACCTCGGTGGTCACCCTACTTGTGAATCATCGAATGTTGAACTACATTTTAGAATAAATTTATTTCTCCTAGTTCTTTTTGCAAATGTGTATGTGCAACTATCCTTTAACCTAGGTTGTTCCTTCGCCTCAACACCAATAGTGGGATATGCTACTTCATCCCAATATAAACCCTTGTGTGTAGATGAAAACTTTGTAATTATGCTCTCTTATGTTTTTTTATGCAAGTATGCAAATGTATTCCTTATTTTCCCATCTCAATAAGTTGTAGATATATAAATTATTGTTAGATAATACATGCTTATGTTAGACTTGTATATATATGCGTTCTTGTTTTGAAATTAGGACCCTAGCGGTGGGAAAGGACAACCTAAAAGATTTAGACCGAAATATGAAAGGGGAATAAATAGACTCATGAGGATAAAATAAATGAAAAACAAAAGGGGCCAAGACCATACACAATGGTCAAGACTATATGTACGGTCTAAACCTTGTTGTACGGTTATAAACGGGATCGAGATAACAAAAAAAAGAAAAAGGATGTCATATATCTCTATAAGGATGCTCAAGATCAAATCAAAATAGAAATAGGTTGAGTTCAATCAAGTGACAAAGAGCAAATCAACAAAGTACTAATGCCACTAAGATCTTGTTTCATTGTTCAAAACTCATGTACATAAAAACTAAAAACCAAGCTATAATAATAATTTTTGTGCAGATTTTTGTGTCGACAATTTCTAGATTACTATACTAATTAGAATTTTATATATCTCACATACTTTAATTTGAAGGTGTAATCATTATCATATTTCCAAGGATGACCTAAAAACATTCATCGTTGCACCTATATATTATTTAAAATTTATGAACATGATGTTTTAAATCCTTACCAATCTTAGTAATAAATAATAAATTCATTAGATGAAAAGCTTAATAATAAAAAATAGATTCATTGATGACTCTAAAGCTACGAATCTTGCAAAAAAACAAATTGTGAAACCACAATTTGGAAATGATATACAAACCACAAGTGTTAAAAATTACTTATTCCATAGTTACATCAAACAAACATACATACATACACACACACATATATATATATATATATATATATATATCATATATATATATATATATATTCACACATAGAAGTTCCACTGTAATTTACTTTGACTCTCCTTTTCATGTACAATGCATATTTAAAATTATAGCCACATGTAAATGTGTCGCCTACATACTATTCCATTTTCTTCCTTAATTTTGACCTTTAATCAATGGGTACATACCATTTTGGTGTAAGGCCATAAATAATGTGAATTTATTTATAGGTAATTTAGATGAGAATTTAGTTAAAAGGTGAAAAATCTTTCCCAAGTATGTCTAGTTAATAACAATTTAAACCAAATAACAATAAAAATTTATCCGGACCATTGCATCCTATGGTATAGTAAATAGTACAAAGTAGGTTTACAATACGTATAAGGATATACATATAATATTGTTCATTTAAAAATTCATTACTAAATCTATCTTTATACAAGTCATTCCTTAGATAAGATAATTTTTTCTCAAATCGTTCATATTGGATTGAAAGTGTTGGCAATTTCTTCTTAGATCTTATGTATTCCAACAAGGGTTGTTAATTTTATATAATGCAATAGCTTAGATGTGGTTATCATAAATTCACTTAACGAGTACCAAGTGGTCTGCTCAAAATTTTGGAGTAAGAAATTAAACCTATTTAATTGTATCCAATTACTAACAATTACCAAGCTCTTAAGAGAGAATTTTATTATTAAATATATAAATTGTTTGTAATTATAAATTATTTTTTTAAATATAAAATATAACAATATTAAATTGTATTCATAAATATCATATTAGTAGTTGTCCTTAGAGTGCAAAGTACGTCATGGCATATGTGACAATGTTTATAGAAAACTAGTGATTTTATATAGATATCGACATCTCTTTCTCATGTTAGAATGGAGATTACATTTAGTTGATATGCACTTTCTAAGTAAGTGTGTATCTATAGTGAAGTCTTCCTTTGAATAAGTAATGACAACTAAGGGTTATCCAATCCATAAAATTCACCCAAGGAACACTCTCGGTTCTATGTATTTTGACTCTTTATGTAAGATATTTAGAGGACTTGTACCTAGTGGATGGCTTAACAAACCATCATCTTGATGCGGGATCATCACTCCATACACATAAATAATTCATGATGAAATTAGTTTTGTCTATTCAAGTGTGATAAAGCAGAGTCCTAGAGATCATTAGGTGTCATATAGTTGTCTTTGTTGGTGTCTAGGCTTTTCAAATTTCAAAAAGGCATTTTTTCTCTTAAATGCAAATTTGAAGTTGAGGAGTCATTTTGGCTTGATTTTAATGTTGTAATGCATTATTGAAGCTTGATAACCTTGAAGGAGGGTGGAAGGAGGAAAAATGTGGTCTATTAGGTCCTCTCTAGGGTCATGAGTTATGAAAAGAGCTAGTCATGCTAAACTTAAGGCATTTTAGGTAAAGGTAACCTCCTAGAGTAGAATATCATCATAAGACATGTTTGTAATGGATATAATGATTAATAAATTTGGGTAAGAGGTGATAAAGATAATATAAGAAGAAAAATATAACTAAAACTATACATTCTATTCGGGTATGAATTAAGGTGTAAAATTTCAAGTAGGGATTGAAGGAGAAAAACTCACTTTTGCGATATTTCTTTTATGTTTTTTGTTATTTAATTTTGAACATAATATATGCTTGATCTTAGAGATTATTGAAAGGTGATCTTAAGCTTGGCTATGATCAGTTTGGTTATAATGAGTTACTTTTGGTTGTAATGCAATAGTTTTGTGTTCCTTTAAAGGTTTCTTGGTCCGACAGACCTTGACATTAAGAATAGTGATTTTGAACGTGTCTCGGACTTCATTCTTAATGAGAGAAAGTGATTTAGTACTGGGGAAGGTAATTCCTTACCCATGTCCTAATTTAAGAATCTTCTAATGATAATTACTATTTTAAATGTCTAACACTTTGTCTTAGAGTTATGTAGTAGGACAATGAAAACTTCAAACCTACTAGTTTTTAGTCAAGTGTGAGAAAGAATGATTTGTAATAGTTATTCCAAGGTATAAGATTAGAAGGGTTTCTATTTTATATCATATCAATCTATAAAGTACTTTATAACCCATTAAAGGAGGCTTCTTAATTAAAGGAATGAAGACAAACCTCGAAACCTTGATTTCTCATGGTGGGACAAAGTGACAAGTGAGGTTGATCATGAATTTGGGAGCAAGATGGAGTTCTACTGGTAAGGAAATCATGAAGTAGAAGTTGTGATAGAGCTAAGGTAGAATTTTTATCTCTTGAATCGAGTTTTTATGCAATTTATTGTGATTTATCTCCTCCCGAGTTTTCAGGGAACCCAACTACGGTTTGGTGAGGGTTTAGTCATTGGGAGCATTAACGATGGAAATGGGAGATGAATTTTGAAGGAATGACCTAGGAATATATATCTAAAGGAATTTGATTTTTTTAAACCTAAGTGGACTCGGAGACTATATAGTGTTTGACAAAGAGGTAGGCACAAACCTTACAAACTATGAAGACCTAATTTGGAGCTAAGTATAGCAAAGTTTTAAGGGATTTTCAAAGGAAGTGAACCTAAAACTTGTATAAAACAAGATACCCCATATGGATCATGGGAAATATTACCGGTTGGTTGATTGAGTAAATGTACCCAACGTTATGAATGAAAAATTCCCATGGTATGAATAGAACAAGCTAGACTAGTCAAGGAGAGTTATTAGTGAAAAAAATTGCACAAAGAAGGAGTTCACAATTTTTTTCATACACCTTATACTTGTAAATGAGTATTGGAATATGTTCTCATATTTATTTGAAGACACCTAGGGTGATCTAGTCATAAGTTGACTTAAATACATGGTTCATAGGCTTTAAGGAAGAATGTGTAGAAAAGGTAGTGTGAGATTGAAATTTTGATGAATTTGGGGTAACTTGATGGATGAGACAATTTGAATAAAACCTCAAGGACATGATCGAATGGATAATGAAGCATAATATTTTATATAACATGAAATGTGAATTGATGTGAATAACCTCTCCTTGAGAAGAATATAACTAGTTAAGGAACAAAGGGTTGTTTTGAGAAGAAATAGAATGGTAGGGTTTCTTGGATAGAGAGTCAACTGTGAGAGGTGGATATAGCATTGAGGAAAAGTATATTATAGGGTCGGAGGATAGTGATGTAAGGTTAGTTTTGAGAAGATTCAATTGTGGCATATTAAGGCCTAGTCACACAATAGCTAACGTAGGAAATATTCAAGAAAGGTGAGAATATTTTTGCACCATCCTTATCTTGGTCAGTTTTATTGTTATCATAAAAATTCATTTAAGTTAGATAAACAAGACATTAGACTGTCAAGAGAGGCTACGGTGAAAGGTCTAACTTTTATGGTTCCTAACTTGTAAAGTTGGAGGGTTTAGAGTGTTGTAGAGGTGGAGTTATGGAATTTATAGATAAGTGTCTCTTGAATGAATGAAATAGCATAAGGCTCTACATCACATCCTCACCATTGGACTAAAACTATTTTGATAGATGTGAGATTTTAAATATTTGATGAATTTTTATGTAAATATTTTACTATAAAATTTTAAAGTTTTATCATGATATTTCATTGATTGTTATAGTAGGATATTTTTTATTATTCAAATTAATTAATTTTCATGATTTTATAGTATTAATATTATATTTATTAATTATTAATATAAACTAATTAATTACTATAATATTAGTTTACGAATTTTTTGATATAATAAGGGTTATTTTGAATATAAAATATTATCATATTAATGTAAATTTAATAGATATCATACTACTAATGTTCATAATGGTGTAGAGTATATTTGTGTAATATATAATATTTATACATAATAATATCAATATAAACTATTAAAGTGCTTGTATGACTTTTAGTGATTGTGATATTAGTTTGTTTATTAATTATATTATAATATAGTTTTGTCTAATTAATTATTATAGTATTAGTTTATTTTAATTTTTATACGATAAAATTTAGACATTATAAATACAATTTAAATATTAGTTTATAATGGTTGATGTAATACATATAACAAATAATAGTAAAGGTAAAGATGTTGGTATGAGACAAGTTAATAATTATATTAATGTATATGTGAGTTTGTTTCTTATAAAGTTATGACATGATAAATGTAATATTAAAAAAATGACTCGAGTAATATTATATTCTCTTCTAATGTCAAAATTTGGATTTAATGAAGGGAGTGGGAATGGGTTTGTTTTACATGCTCCTTGATGGTTTTTAACTAGTTATGGGCATTGATGGTTGTACGCTTGAAAATCAACACATGATCTCATACGCACGTGACCTCCCGAGGTCATGCGGAGACAACCACAATGTGTGGAGTTGATGGGATGATGAAAGGTAGCTGCAGGATAATCACGGACTAAGAATTGGTAGTGTGAGTTCCTACGACCTAAATTGGCCAAAGGGGAATTAAAGACTATGTATGGGTATCATAAGTCCCCTATTTTTTAATTGTTTGATTTGATTTGTTCGCTAAACTACATTAAAAGTTTGTTTCGACTAAATAAAGAAAGTAAATTTAGCATAAATAAAAGACAAGTGTGTTTAATCTTCTAATTAACAAAATTCATTTCCAATTAATTAAATAAAATGAAATGAAATACCATCTATTCTATTTGTTTGAACAAGAAATGAATTAAAAGAAAACTAACTAATTAACCAACATATTTTTGTATTTTTCAGAATTTAAATAAAATAAATAAATAAACTATTCTACAGACACATGAAATTAATTAAAATAAAATAATACTTCTAATAAAATAAACTAAAAACATAGAATAGTTGGGTGTGACTATTCCTCTGTTGCAGGGTTGTCTGATAATTCTATTCTAAAAGAATGTACTTGAAAAGTATTAATCTAAATAAAATAAAATAAACTTCTTCTGGAAAAGCTTCTGCCTCAAGTTTTCTAGAAAGTGAAAGATTCTCAAAAGTAATTTCCTCTTTTCCGTATGAAATTTCTCCAACATAAGTAAATAAAAATAATTAAGATATATAAATGATGTGCAAGGATTTATTCATTTCTTACTCCAAGTAATTTCCTGAGAAGATCCACAGGGATAAGTTAGGAAGAATTTATCAAGGGAAGATGCATGCAATTTTTTTTGAAAGAAACACTAGAAATTTAATAAATACATTTTGGAAGTGATGTAATCTCGCTTCTACAATTTCACCAAACTTCAAAAATGTAATCTTTCTATTCTAAAAAATACAAATTAATTAAAGCTTCAAAGAATTCAAGTACAATCCAACCTGTTAGTTGCTAATGTACTATGCTATCTTCCCAAATATATATGTGCTTTTTGTCTACTTAGCTTTTTATCTTGTTCTAAATATGAAGTCCAATTGATCCTGTAATGCACTGGATGTTGGTTGGTAGAAAAGTAAAAAAAAAAATACTGGTTGTATAGCTGGCTTGGTGTAAGAAATGACTAAAAGTAAATGGTAGGAAAGAATAGAGAAAATATTTGGTTGTCTATGTGGTTCCTCTCAAAATTTCAGCAACATAACTTAACCTCAAGAATATGAAAAATCCAACCTATCATATGGGTAAAAGTTTAGTTTTTATAAAATATGGGAAAGAAGAAGTCAATTACATGTTTCAAAGAATAAGTAACAAATCAGAAAAAGGAGAGGTAGTCAAAATTATAAAATTGGCCAAAGAGGAAGAGAAAATCAATATAAACCCAACAAGTCCAAAAACAACCAAAATGGTTGAGAAATGAGTGAGAAAATCATTCCCAAAATCCAAAAATGTGTCAAAAATATGCATGTAAAGTCTTTGATTTTATGTGATAGGATGCTGGTCAATGCAGAGGGGTGGTTGTGTAACCTCCAGGATGTAGCACAATGACCTGGTTACACAACCATTGGGATGGTTGCAAGAACTACCACTTGCGATGCAGAGAAAAATCTAAAAGTAGTCTTATAAGAAAACTAAAAGTTTGTAGACAGAACATAAGGGTTGAATTGAGTTAAAGGGGGATGCAAAGGAGAGAGGAAGGATCTGGAACTCATTTTTACCTTAGAATAATTTTTTTCATCATTGGATATTTGACCATTCCAACAATATAACACCGTGTAATTTTGGGTGCATATATATTGCTATTACCATAGAGAATCGTTTTAGCCTTGAATGGGCGTAAACGTGATTTTCAAGTATAACACTCCCAAATGGGAGAGTTAGGAGTTATACCTTATGAAACCGATGCGGAGCATAACTTGCAGAGGCTATAACTTTTGATCCGCCGTTGGATGAAATTTTTTGAAACCTATGCTAGGGACAACTTTGCTTGCAATCCATCCTTCAGTGGTCTAAAATTGGCTCCACCTGACTAGGTCTTAGAAAATAACGAATAAGTCAAAGTGACTAATTTATGAATGCATATTTGGCACGCAAATTTTGGGGTCAAGAGTTTTTTTCATTTTAGGGTTTTAGAGTAGTCTTGAAATAAAAGGAGAATGGTAATGATGTAATAGATCGAAGTGTGAATTCTAGAATGAGAAGTAAGCTATTTGAAACTCCTGGTTTATTTTGCAAAGTTGTTTATGTTTGTTTTGGAGGTATTTCAACCTCTTGCAGCTGGATTCACATCAAAACCATTCCAATCCATCCTTCTTACCACCTACAAAAGAAATACGAGAATCGAGTACATATAGAAAAAAATTATTAGAGAAATATTTTGAAATAAAACGACAAGATTATGTGCCGTATCCATGCAAAGGGTGATATATACCTACACTAGTGCATGCAATCCCTACACATGCAATGTTAGAAAATACAAGTATGTATGTCAATTATGTCTTTTTTAGAAATCATTTATGTTTTGCAAGTTTTTAAATGAGAACTTCTAATTTTTGCAAATGTTTCATTTGTGAGTATGATTGAATTGAGAAGAACTTCTAGAAATTCATAATTGGAGCAAGTCATAAGGGGCTTCAAAGAGATGGATAGGAAAAATTCCTTTATTTCTTAGTCTCATTTTTGTGTATCTATTGATTTTTTGTATTTTTGGCTCATGATTGAGCGTTTTGAAAAAAATTGTCCTATGGTGTGACGACATTATACACGAGAAACTTGAGATTATATATGTACATATAGACATTTTTTTGGTTCGGCATTCCTCGTAAAAGTTAAATTCATTGTACTTTTGCTTCATCTATATACTCTTAGATGGTTTTGAATTTTTATGCTTTTGTATGTTTTATGGGATCATGCTATGGATGATGATGATGAAAATGTGATAAACACAATGAACTTTTATATATATATATATATATATATATATATATATATATATATATATATATATATATATATATATTGATGATGCATATGAGAACAAATTGTAACATAGATACTTTGGTTTTCAAGTAATATTTAGAACTTCTATTTTATTGGAAAAATGTGATGAATGTGATATAATATAAAGATGAACTTTCTCCATCCCCAACTCCACGCACCCAAAGTAAGAAGCAAGGGATCATTATTAGAGCTAGGAAGGAAGCATGTTGTATTATTTTGATGAATTAGGATAGTGACAAGAAGACAAGATTTTGACAAAGATCTAATTAGGAACCTACAACTCAATCCTAAGCAAGGCCAACTAACCAATTCAGAATATGGCATTTTGATTGAAAAAATATGATTTTAGGGATTAAATCTCTTGTAACATGCACATCTAACTAATTTTCTTAGGATTTTTGACATTATAAAGGAATTTTTATTTATTGGATTATTTCCAACTTATTGATTTATTTTGAAGGACCCTTTATGTCTTACCTCATGCTAATAGTAAGAAGCATGGGATCATCACCAAGGACAAGGCATAGGCGAGTAAGGGAACTTCCCTCCTTTCCCAGCCTCACACTACCTATAGGAATCATGAGCTCTCCATTGAATACTTTGGTTGGGCAAAAAAGTGTAGTTTTATTTGCAAAATTACATTGTTTTGTTATTATTGTTTATTAATTTATTTATTTTTAGACATTCTTATTTTTGGGAAGGAATACTTACCCTATCCTTAACACCATGCAACCAAAAAGATGTGAGGGATCACCACTAAAGGTTGAGATAGGTGGACAAGAACTCCAGGTGAAATGTTTAGGATGCTTATGTTATGAAAGAGGTTTTTAGGGAAATATGTGACATCAAGAACCTTCTATGATAAAATATGAGAAAAGAAACATGAGCTAGAAGAAACCCTAAATAGAACTAAGTGTGTAAGCCTTGGTAGGAAAATTGTCAAAATTTTGTCTTAAGCGATGACACGATGAAGAGATTTAGAATAATTTTTGTGATGATATGATGGATACTTGAAGAGGTATGATTGAATGTTTCTACCAATATTTGAAATTTTCTTAGAATTTACTTGAAAAGTAAGTTTCTTGAGTTACAAATTTCACAATATGATAATGAAGATAAGATGTATGTAGTATGGATGCAATAATGTACAATATGGAAATGCAAATGACTATGCATAGAAACTTTTAAGGTGACATGAGTTAATGGATGTCAAAATCATCACATCCCAAAGTACAAAATGATACACATGATATTTGGAGTTTATGTTCTCTTGAAAATGGCCTATTATCTTGGGTTTAAACTCACAACTCTTGCCTACAATTGTGTATATAAGATCATCTAACCTTTTTGTATGACTATCCATTTAAAAAGGGTCTTTATGAACCTCTTTTTGCATTCTTGACACATTGTATTCATGTGAGTATGACTATGTTTTTCAACTTTGTTTCATACGTAGGGAGTAATGGTTATATTTGATGTTTGTCACACTATTAGATCATGATGCATGGACACAATAAGCTTGGTTTTTGAGATGTTTGTATCTAGACCAAGGCTAGGAATGGAAGAAGCCCTAGAGATGGATTTGATGGGTATCACTTTGTTCTTAAATCCCTCTTCTTTTACTATTTCGATCATGTTTACACCTAGACCAAAATCATCTCTAGGAAGAGATACCATACCAAGGAGGCTACCCATTCCTTGTGGTTCAAAAGGGAGGAATATTAGCTCATCACTCTCTAAGAGTTTCACAATATCCAATGTGGTTTTAGTGGACATGAATTCTAAAGATATTGACTTACCCTTATCATTTTTACCACTTCAAATCATTTTGGGTCATCGACTTCAACTTTCAGAGTGCTCAAGGTGGTCATGACCACTCCTTTCGATGGAATCAATTTTTTCAAATGATTTAGGGGAGATCATATTTTCAATGTACCCTTGGTTTCTTATTTAATTTTTCCAAATGTATGTTGAAGGGATCGGGATCTCTATGAGCATAAAAGACCTTTCCTAAATGGAGAAATCTAACCTCTTGGAACAATGTGGAGGGAATAGCCTTCATCCGGTGAATCTAAGGTCTACCAAGGATCATGTTATAATTCGTCTCCTTGTCAATGATGTAAAAAACCATCAAGATATTTTGTGGCCGAAGAGAGACAAGAATACCTATAGTTCCAATTCGAGGTATCCTTAAGAATGTCTACCCTCGCACCATGTTTCTCGTACAGAGTAGTTAGTCTCCCCATATCCCAACTTCGCAAGAAGAGAAAGGAACTACATTTAAATTTTACCACATCCCCATCATAGATCATGGCTCTCTTGATGCAATTGTTATAAACCAAGACTTGTAAATATAATCTGGGTATCCCCTTTAGGATATTTTAGCGTTAGAAGGAATATTTTTATATCAAATACAAACCTAGTCTCCTATCACCTGTCCCGCAGAGGATGTATGTTGAAGTCAATATGATTTATTTGAGCTCTAAGAGGAGGTGTAACATGGATTAGATGACCAAGACCCAATGCATCAAGAAATGCGGAATGATGCGCAAGGGAATTCTTCAACAAATATAGAAACGAGATGTGAGAAAAGGTCTTGTTCAAATCCGATATCAAATCATAGGCTCCCACCAGTTTTGATCTTGTAGAACATCATCCTATTTGAAAGAATAAGCAAGAAGGGGTTTAGAAATGTAATCCCTTATCTAATTTGTTGCATTAATTTCTTGTTCAACCTCTAGCTCAACTAATCCCAAAATATTTGTATTATTGTTTGAGCCAAGGTTAGGAGAAACTCAAGAGTTAAAAGAAGTCAAGGCATCATGTTCATTATACCCTACTTTGGAATACCCTTATTTATGTTTTGAGTAGTTTCCTTAACATCTTCAAGACATTTAGGGAATGGGTCTCAATAGATCCCTAGCTTTTTGTTTTGGGGTGCCTCGGGATCTATATGACTAGGTTGTGAGGTTCCTTTAGGATTTGATAAGAACATTTCCACAAAGAGATTCCTCGATTCTCAGGGAGTCTTTGTATGAACTTGTTATAATATCTACAAGTTATAGTGTCATGACTAATGAAATTATGAAAACCACAATAAATATTAGGATCTTAGTCTTTTAGCCATTGGTTCAAGTTTTGCTTTATTGATTATAACCCCGATTATAGTTTTGAAACTAGTTATAATTGTGGTTCATTACCCCTTGGTAAGATATTTGGTACTAGTTTAGGCCTTGGGTTTGAGCTTGTCGGGGAGGGGAGAAATTCACATGAACCATGTTTACTCAAGAAATAATGTTAGGGCCTCTTTGATTTCCTGAATTGTTGCTATTATTGTCATGATTGTTAGTGTTACTCTTGTTTATAAAACCATTGTTCTTTGCTTGATCAATAACACCATCCATGATAACACCATGATTATGATTAAATTTCTTAGGTCCTTGATTTTTGGATCTATTGTTTTTATGGTTTACATTTTTTTGATTAGGGGGCACCATTTCCCCATTAAGTCTATAATTCTTACATCCACTATCAATAACAACATGTTCGATTCAACTTCTTCATAACTGTGGAAAGGAAAATTCTAGACTTCTTCCTTGGTCTATCAAATGAGAGAGTGAAGCAAAATATCACAAAGTTCCATCTTGTCCATGTTAGGTGCACTTACGGAGATGTAAAGAACTTGATGCCATATTTGAATTAAATGGGCAGAAAATTCATTTTGTTACTCACATAAATGTAGAAACTCCCTAATCCTTTTTCATAGAAAATTGTTCATGTCAAACACTCTGATGAATTTAGAAATAAGTTTTTTAAAGGAATTTATGGAAGCTTCTATAATCTGATAGTACCAGTCTAGGGCAATTCCTTCAAGGGTCTTAGAAAATTTTTAGCTACTACAACATCCCAAGGAAGTAATTCCCTTATGGAAGTAGCATAGGCCTTGATATGAGTGTTTGGATCTCCTTATCCCTTAAATTTAGGAATATTAGGAAATGGGCGTGGAAGCATGACACCCCGTATGGTAAATTCAAGGGGTTCTTTCAAATACTTAGCATAAGTACCCATTACGTAGGATTCCACCATTGAAGCTCCTTGATGAGGAGGTGGAGGAGGAGTTGGATACACTATAGGAAAAGCATTAAGCTGGAACATACGGAGATACTTGATATTGTGTAGGAGGAGTAGGAAAGGTATATGTGTCCATATTGGGGGACTTTGAGGGTGAGTGCAAAAATATGGGGGACAAAAGGGGGTAAAAAGGGACACCTTTTTCTGAAATCGAAGAAACCTGAACTTCATCGAATAATTTGGCATGCCTAGGATCAAAATTTTACAAATTGATAAGAATAATTACAAGAGAGCTCAGAATCTAGTTTCTAAAATACTATTTTTAAATGGTTGAGATTAAGAGGTTCAAATGTGGTGCACACACAAAGTATGTCAATTTTTATGTCAAAAGGATCGAACCTATTATATGTGCCCTCCCCCATGTTTTGAATTATAAAAAAATATTTTAAATCCCTTTAGTCGAAAGTTAGATAATACCATGTATAAGGTCCCATTAAGTTTTCATAATTTTGGGATGACTATAGAATTTTTAAAAGTGCACATATCTCGAAAATGAAATATTTGTGTGTGCACCCCCATAAATTTGAGAAAAAAGTCATTTTAGTTATTATTTATTTAGTGCATGTAGAATGGAGTTTATAAAAAACCAATTTAAAAAAAATTGAATGAAAAAATCATAAATTTTGCACCAAAATGTATGCATAGATTTTTACCAGAAAAACAAGGCACTAGTAAAAGAAATTATGGATGGAAGCCTTAAACTAATCGGATTTTAGAAATAATTATATCATCATCAAGGTAAAACCAAGCTTGACATCGTAGTATAAGTTATTTTTGAATATTATGTTTTAATGTATGAGATATTGGGGTGTACATGTGAAATTTTGATGTTTTTTTGTCAAACATGGTTTTAGTCACGCAAAAACTTTCCAAGGAAATCCATGTCAAATCCAAGCCTATGGATTGGGAATTTTAAAACCCATAAGATATGAAACATGAGTGCACTATAGCATGCTCGCGTTTTAATGTGATATGTGGTATATTTTTTTGTGGCATGTTTTTATTGACTAAAATAAATGTGTTATGTGATATAAGTACAAGTTTTTCTTTTATTATTATTTATATTTTATTATTTCTTATACTTTAAATTTATTTGAGTAAATAAAGATATTAGGGTCACTTTGCACCTTATAGAACTAGTCTCACAACTCCATTTGTAATAGTCTAGAAGATAGCTTTTCAAATTCTAATCTTGTTAATACATAGGTATTTTTAGGATTTCAGCATTCAAGATTCAATCTTTTAGGGTTTAAATTATACAATCGATATCTGTTTTTGTGAAAGAATATAGTCATTGTTTAAGTTTTGGGTCATTTTGGATTGGTTATTGAATTTTTGGGAGTGTTTAGGAAGATTTAGGAAAGGTTTACTCAATCAAGGGCAATCTTCTCAACAACAAGTTTTCTAGGTGTAGGGAACATTCTAATGGTGAAATTGGACTTCTTCGGATGATTTTGGAGCTCCGTAAGGAGTTAGGAGGAAAATAAATAGGTAGTGAAAAGAGATATGAATCCTATACATGCTGGTAACATCCATTTTCTCTAAGAATTGATGGTTTCATGAAATAATTTCAAGATCTTTGTAGCTACCCGTTTTAGTTTCAGACAAAAATGGCCCTAAATTTGTAAGTACTAAAAATATGATCACCACATGGTGATAGGTTAATATTTGTAAACATTGATAATTTCATCTAGGAATGGGTACTATAATAAATTGAATATTGTGTACCATGCGTAAGGATCTCATGAGAATGAGGTCAATTTTTATGAGTTGAAAACACCTTCCTAACACCCCATTTTGTGTTTTTAGGTGATGAAACTTTTAACATGAAATTTAAACCCTAAAACCTAAGCTCTAAACCATAAAACCTAAACAATCATCCTAAACCCTAAACAATCAACAATTAACACTGAGCCTACAACCTAAACCCTAAAAGCGTGAACCGTGAACCGTGAACTGTAAACCCTAAACCCTAAACACTAAACACTAAACAATAAACCCTGAGTTTTAATCTTAAACCCTAAACCTTAAACATTCAACCCATAGCCCTAAGCCCTAAACCCTGAACCATGAGCCCTAAATGTTAAACCCTAAACCCTCAACATTGAATCTTAAACAATAAACCCTAAACCCTCTAGGAGATTTTAAGAATTATACTAAGCATCTGGAGATGATGTTAGATAATCTTAGAAGTGTTGGTGGTAATTTAGGAAGATTTAGGAATATTTCTTATAGCTTAGGGTTTAGAGATCATGGTTTAGGATTTATGGCTCATGGCTTAGGGTGTAGGGTTTGAGGTTTAGGGATCAAGGTTTAGGGATTAGTGTTTAGGGTTTATGGTTTAGGTTTTAGGTTTTATGATGCTAAAAATAGGGTTTAGGGTTTAGGGCTCTTGGCTCAGGGTTTAGGGATTAGGGTTTAGAGTTAAGGGTTTAAGGTTTATGGTTGAGGGTTTATGGTTTATGGCTTAGGGATTAGGGTTTACAATTTAGGGTTTAGTGTTTATGGTTCAAGGCTCAAAGTTTATGGGTTTCAGTTTGTGGGCTTAAGGTTTACAATTTAGGGTTTATGGTTTAGGGAACATGATTTAGGGTTTACGGTTTAAGGCTAAGGGTTTAGGATTTAGGGTTTAGGGCTCAGGGTTTAAGGCTTATGGTTTAGGGATCATGGTTTAGGGTTGATGGCTTAGGGTTTAATTTTTAAGGTTTTTGGTTTATGGTTTAGGTTTTAGGGTTTAAGGTTTAGGTTCTAGGGTTTGGGGTTTATGGATTATTGCTTAGGGTTTGGGATTTAGGGTTTAGGGTTCAAGGTGATAAAAATAGGGTTTAGTTTTTGGGGTTCAAGTTTTAAGATTTATCATTTAAGGATCATAGATTAGGTCTTAGGTGTAGGATCAGATGATACCTCTCCAGGTGTAACTCCCCTCTTAAGGATCATATTCATATTTGGCGTATCACCGTCGAAGAGGGAAATGCCCTATCAAATTGGTTATTCAGTATGATGTGGAAGATGAGTAAATAAAATGAAAGTTGGAGAATTATATTTCATTGGTAATTAGTACTAAATATCAAAAAGACTAATATGGCTTCTGACTACTTGACTAGGAGGGCATGACAATATTAGGACCATATTTCCTAGTCTCATGCCTAGAACCATCATTGAGTCTGTTTGTGTAAAATAAGCATAGAAATAGGGGTGTGACTAAGAATACAAAGAATTTATCAATCACCTAGTAAATATTTCTTGTTTAGTTCTGAATGGGAGTTAGTTAGCATACGGCTTAGTGACCTTCCATTTATTGGTAATTCCTTCTATGATAAACCCATGGATGCTTTCAAAAGTGCCATTAAAAGTAGAGGGCTAGTCATCAATCCTAATGAAGGGTGTGATGTGATGTGTGAAAACTATATATTCACAATAACCTCTTCTTCCTTGAAAGTTCCTAGTTTGTCCCAATAATGATGTCTCCTATATCCAAGGATCGAGGACTATTGGGGTATGTGGTAGGATTGGACATTCAAGAATCATCAAGTGTTTGAATCAGAATTTTGTTGCATCTAGAGAAACATTCTCAAACGTTGGAGTAATGCATCTTGGAAAATAAAATTGAACCTCAAAAATCCTCTCAAATTTCCAATCTAGGTCATGTTCCTAGTCCTGTTTCTATTTCTATTTCAGTTTGGTCATGGTCATCGAATATGGAAGTTTTAGGAAAGGCATCCACACTTGAATAATTATTCCATTTAGATTGTTTGTAATGTCAATGGAAGTGCAGTTCTATTAAATTCAGTTGGTGGAAGGTGGGATTGTGCCCTTGTTGGTTTTTCCCCATGGCATCATAGGTAGCCTTTCTGGTATTATCAGAGAGAAATCCCCATGCTTGTGTGATAAGTTTAAAATCTCCTCTCGCTCCTGGGAACTTATTTTTATCAGGATGTAATCGTAAGGCTAGTTTTAACAGGTATTAATAAAAATAAAACAAATTTAACTAGAATTACTTACGAAATGCATTCCTTCACTTCAAGATTAAATTTATAAATGCAATTTGGCTTTCCAAGTTCTCCATATTTTCCAAATTTGGGTCAAATTGACATTTTAGACCTCTAAAGATGTGGATAAAATGGTGACTTCATTTCCTCCAACCTTTTTTGAAGAAAATTTAAATGAAATGAAATTTGGAGGTGGCACATGGTAGACATTGATTGTCCTACCACCGATTTTGAGTGATGAAACTTCTAACATGAAATTTAAACCCTAAACCCTAAACCCTTAAACCTAAACCATAAACCATAAACTTAAATCCTTTACCCAGAGACCTAAACCATAAACCCTAAACCATCAACCATTAACCCTAAGCCCTAAGCCCTAAACCCTAGACCCTAAAACCTAAAGCCCTGTAAACCCTAAACCCCCCGATCCCTAAACCTAAACCCTAAACCCTAAACCCTAAACACTAAACCCTAAACCATAATTCCCAAACTTTGAGCCCTAAACCCCTAAACCTGAACCCTAAACCTTGAGGCCTAAACCCTAAACACTCAACCTTAAGCCCTAATCCCTAAACCTTAAACCCTAAACCCTAAACCCTAAATCTTGAACCTAAACCTAAAGCCCTAAACCCTAAACCCTGAACCCTAAACCCTAAACCCTAAACCCTAAACCCTTAACCCTAAGCCATAAACCATAAACTATAAACCATGAACCTTAAACCCTAAACCTTAAACCCTAAATTTTAAACCTTGAACACTAAAAATTGAGCCCTAATCCCTAGACCCTAAACCTTGAGCTTGGATTATTAATCCCTAAACCCTAAATTGGTAACCCGAACATCAAACCCTCAACCATAAACCCTAAATCCTGATCCCTAAACCCAAAACCCTAAACTTTAAACCTTAAAAACTAAAGCCTAAAGCCTAAATCCCAAACCCTATTTACCCTAGACCCTAAACCTTAAATCATAAACCATAAAACATAAACCCTAAACCCTAAACCATGAGTTCTAAGATCTAAATCTTGAACCCTTAATTATTAACCCTAAACCCTAAATCCTAAATCCTAAACCCTAAACATTTAGTCTTTAACCCTGATCCCTAAACCCTAAACCCTAAACCCTAAACCATAAACCATAAACCCTAAGCACTTGAACCTAAATATTGATCCCTAAGCCCTAAACCCTGAGCCCTAAGTGCTAAACCCTAAACCTGGAAACCCTGAACCATGAGCCCTAAATGCTAAAACCTAAACCCTAAATTGAGAATAACAAGTCCAGTTGTATTTTTGGGTCTGACATATTAGGATACCAAGTAAATTTGATCATTTTTATGATCTTTTGAATAATTCTTTTAGTTGTAAGCTATCGGGAATGAAGATTTCATTCGAAGAACATAACTTGATATGTCCATTGCTTGTGTAAGATGACAATTTGAGAGGATTTTTGAGGTTCAATTTTATTTTCCAAGATGTATTACTCCCATGTTTGAAAATGTTTCTCTAGATACAACGACATTCTGATTCAGACACTCAATGATTCCTGAATGTCCAATCTTTCCATAGACCCTAGTAGTCCTTGATCCTTGGATACAAGGAAACATCATTACTGAGACAAACTATAAACTTTCAAGGAAGAAGAGGTTCTTGTGAATATATAGTTTTGACACATCTAAAACTCCTAAAAATGTCAATAACCAAGCGAAAAGGCATCTGAAATATTGAAGGTGAATGTTGAAATTTTGAAAAAATACCTATGTGTAGATTTCCCAAGGAGATGAAGGATGAAGATAATGTTGATGTACCCATTAGAATATGAACAACTACCTTCTAAACCGTGATAGATGGAGTTGTGAGACTAGTTCCATAAGGTGCATAGTGACCCTAACATCTTATATTTACTAAAATAAATTTAAAATATAACTTTTTCTTTTATTATTAATTATTATTTCTATTTTATTATTTCTTATACTTAAACATTTATTGTAGTCGATAGAAGAATGCCACAAATACATATACCACATAACACATTGAAATGTGACTAAATTATAATGACAAAGCATGTTATAATGTGCTCGCGTAATGGCTCGAGACTTAGCGCCGAACCATAATGAGGCTCAAGTTTATAGTGTGACCTTGATTTTTCTCTCGTGTCATGTTATATCATGTACGAACTATAACAAGAGAATGTTATGGCCAAAATGGAAAGAAAACATATTTATGTCCACTTTCCCCAGTCACATATACTGAGTAAGATGGAACAACACATGGAAATCGAAAGCTAGTGGTCATGAAACCAAGGAACGTCGCATTACCTAATAGAGAGGCATTCGAGAAAGCACTTGGGTGAGCCCTTGAGTAGGATAAATGTGAGATGGGTGAGGGTTTCCCCTCCTACGAGGTGTCAACTCCGTGAGAAGATCACCCAGATTTGATTGGACAGGATAACCTTATAGGAAGAAAGGCTGCTTAGAAGAATTTCACCACTGGTACATGGAAGGGCATTTCTTATAGAGATGTTACATTTTTGTGCTTTCGTAGGGGTGTATCCCTTATTGTCAACAAGATACCCCATATTCTTTCCTAGTGCATAAGAATGTGGTGAAGGTTGGACATTCTCTAGTTCTCTAATCCTCCCTACTAAGGTAGAAATAACATCGTGGGGAAAGGATTGAGTTTCTTTGTCCAGGGTGCCTGCGATGTTCTTCCTATTGGAGGAAATGAGAGCTAGGATTTGGTGAGAAGTCAGGATCAGATGAACACATGATACCCTCTTATCAATTGCTCAATGTTGTCATTCTTGTTTTCCTCAAAAATAGGTGGTCGATATATTGTTATTGAACCATTTAAAAGTATGGATCTTCATCATTTCCAAGGAAATGTCTATTTGGTGAAGTGGATTAGCAATTCATGTAAAGATGTCATCTTATGAAGATTGTATGGCAATGTGAGGTCTTGAAAAAAATCTAATGTAAGGTCTAGTTTCCCTGTAAAGTTCATGTTATTTGAATTGGACTAACCAAATTATATGTTTAAAGCTTGATTTACGTCCTCTATTCTCACGTAACTAGTGGGGTTTGAAACATAACTAGGGGAGGCTTGCATGTTGTTTGTGAAATTGTTAGCCCATGTCCAAAAAGGGAATGGGATTGTTCCAGTTGAATGTTGGTGTAGTATTTGTCAAAGCCAATTGGCCAAGAAAAATATGTACTAGACATATTTGGAGAGGCATAAAATACCCACCGAAATAGGTGAATAAATGGAAAGTTAAGATAATAATGATGAAAGAAAATGAAATAAGAAGGAACTAGTCCTTCACATTGGGTTCACCAATTTTGTATGCCTGAAAATCAACACGTGATCTCAAATGCACATGACATCGGAGGTCGTGCGGGGATAACTACAATGTGTGAAGTTGATGTGATGCTAAAAGGTAGTTATAGGAGAATCGGGGACTAAAAAATGGTAGTGTGAGTTCTATGAGATAAATTGGCCAAATCAAAATTAGAGGCTATGTACGTGTAGTGTAATTCACCTATTGTTTAATTTTTATTTGATTTGTTCAGCTAAACTACGTAGAAAGTTTTTTTAAATAAATAATGAAATTAAATTTAGTATAAATAAAATACAAGTGTATTTGATCATCTAATTAGCCAAATTCATTTCCCTATTAATTAAATAAAACTAAATGAAATACCATCTATTCTATTTATCCGAACAAGAAATGAAGTAAAAGAAAACTAATTAATTAACAAACTTCTTTTTGTATTTTTAAGAATGTAAATAAACTATTCTATAAAGACATGAAATTAATTAAAATAAAATACTACTACTAATAAAAGAAACTAAAAACATAGAATAGCCGGGTGTGACTATTCCTTTGTTACATGGTTGTCTGAAAATTCTATTCTAAAAGAATGTACTCGAAAATTATTAATCAAAATAAAAAAATTATGGGAAAGCTTCTAAAAAAATTTCCTCTTTGTTGTATGAAATTTCCCCAACAGAAGTATAAATCTAAATTAATTAAAATAAATAAATGTTGTGCGATAATTTCTTCACTTCTTCCTCTAAGTAATTTCCCGAACATATCCATAGGGACAAGCTTGGAAGAAGTTATCAAGGGAAGATGTATGCAAGAATTTTTGAAAGAAATACTAGAAATAAAATAAATACATTTGTGAAGTGATGAAATATTCCGCTTCTAAAATTATACCAGCTCAAACAAAATGCAATCTTTCTATACTAACAAATGCAAATTCATTAAAGCTTCAAATAATGTAAGTACAACCCCAACCTGGTTACTAATTTACTATGGTAGCTTCCTAAATATGATATGTGCTTATTGTCTCCTCAGCTTTGTATCTTCTTCTAAAGATGAAGTCCAATTGATCCTGGAATGCCTGAGATGTTGGTTGGTAACAAAGAAAAAAAATCTTGGATGTGGTTGGCTTGGTGAAAGAAATGACTGAAAGTAATTGGTAGGAAAGAACATATCAAAGAGTTGGTTTTCTATGTGGTTCCTCTAAAAATTTCAGCAGCATAACTTAACCTCAAGAATATGAAAAATCCAACCTATCATATGGGTAAAAGTTTGTGTTGTTTATAAAATATGGGAAAGAAGAAGTCAATTACATGTGTCAAAGAAGAAGTGAAAAATAAGAAACATTTTAGATATTCAACATTATAAACATTTCCAAACAAGAAGAGAAAATAAATATGATTCCAACAAGTCCAAAAATAGGAAAAATGGTTGACAAACGAGTGAGAAAATCAGTCCACGAAATTCAAACGTGTAAAACATTATGCGTGTAAAGTCTTTGATTTTAAGTAAAATGACCATTGGTCAACGCAGAGGGTGGTTGACAACCATTGGGGCGGTTATGCAACCACCACTCAAGACAAAGAAAAATCTAAAAAGTGATGATATAAGAAAAATAAACGTTTCGCAGACAAAACATAAGGATTGATTTGAGTTAAAGGAGGGATACAAAGGAGAGAGGAAGGATCTCGGACCTCATTTTTACCTTGGAATAATTTTTTATCATCATTGGATATTTTAGCATTCCAACAATATAGCACTATGCAATTTTTGTTGCATACAGTGGCCCTAGATGGAATCACATTTCCCTAAATACCGAGATATGACATGGGGGATGTGCTTATTTTACTTAGTGTTGATCTTATCTATAATGGCCTAAAATTGGAGGATTTCTATTCAAAAATATCTATCTTTCTTTTAACTTCATCATGCCTCTATGTGGGTTTTGGTCATGTATTTTGATGCTAAGGTATGAGTAGGAAAAATATTCTATAAGGATCACTAATGGGTGTTGATCTCATTATCAATAATGGTGAGGATAACAAAGTATAGAGGTAATAATATGGAGAGATATGAGTATGATAATTATATGGAAGTTGAAAATTTATCCTCAAAAAGGTTCCATGGTAAGTTTAAATAGCATGATGATATGATTAAAGTAAAGAAACATTGTGAAAAATGTCATATATGAGGAGAGTGGATGAGCATAGAAGCAATGCATGAATAGATGGGAAGTGAAAGTTTAGAGTGATAACTAAGATGACCGATCTCATGGATTTGAAATAAGCCCAAGCCTTGAGGTGAGAAGATGAAGTGAGAGCATTAGATCTATTTACCAAAGGGATACACAATGCTAGTATAAAAATTTAAATTTGAATCCTTCATAGTAATATAAATAACACACTCATGAAAATGAGGTAGGGACATCGGTGACAAATTTACATTCTATGTAACAAATCATGGATTTCTCATTGTGATATCTTAATCTCATGATCCTATCATGTACTCATCCTACAATCTACTATCAACTTAAGAGAAAACAAGTCAAACTCTCTAACTTATCGAAAATTTCCTACCCATGTAGAGTCCATGTAAGGGCGTTGGTCTATTTTAGGTACTTTTGTTAAAGAAATGGTTGTTCCGAGTTGTAGTAAAGATAACTTATATTTGTAACTTAAGATCATTGTAAAAGCAAAAAATTTTCTTAAAAGTATTTTGTTAATACTTTTTCTTTCCAAGGAATGTTAATTATAGGATGTTCTTTAGTTATAAAATTGCATGTTCTCATTATAAGACGTATTAATACTAAAAATAATTAATTGTCAAATGAAAGAAATCTAAATGTCGATTATTGTATTTGTAAACTTTTTCAAGTTAATACAAGGTTGAAGTTATGTTGGTTTTTTACCCAAAATGGTTTTCCCATGATAAACATTGTGTCAATATTCTTGGTATGTTCTAGTTTATTTCAAATCTACTTATTTCTACATATTATGGTTTAGTTTATTGCTTGCATATTTTTACAAAATAGTTCAACATTTGGTAACAAATCTAGGTTGAAAACTGGTGGGGATTTGTTTTCTTTTATTTAAATGGATTTTGAGTTGTGGATCTAGTTTTAGTAAAATATATAAATATGGTGGCTAGTAGCATTTAAGAGTTGAGATTTACATGTTTGATGAAAAACATTTGATTTATACAAACTCAATATAGATGATTTTTAGATATAGAGGGGTTAGTGGATAGTGATTACACAAATTACAACTCCTAGAATTTTAACACAAGATACGTGGGAAAAAATTTATAGGAAGGTAAAAAGTATTATTAGTTTATGTGTTTATGACTTTGTGTTCTTGAATGTTTCTACCTGATAAAATAAGAAAGGAGTTATGGGATAATCTTGGGACATTGTATTAGGCCAAAATATCTTGTGGTTAAGCTTTTTATTAAAAAAATTTATTCTTAGTGAATGAATAATGGTAACTCCATTGTTGAGTACCTAAACAATTTTTAACTCTTTCATAAGCCACATAATGTCCATTGATGTGAAGATGGGTGAGGAGGAGAGGTGTATTACTCTTCTCATTATTTTATAGACACTTGGGAAAAAATATTTATGGCTATTATCAGTACCTCTACTAAACTAATGCTTGATGATATAGTTACAACTTTACTATATTAAGAGCGAAGAATAAATTATGTTGATGACTATCACTCAAAGGAAGATTTTTCATCTCATGCAAGAGAGAAATAGGTAGTCCATAATTACAAAAAGGGTAGAGATAAAAGGTACATGCATAAAAATGGATTCAAGAATCCTAATTAAATTCTAAAAAAGATAGAACTATGGTAAAAAATGACACTTAACAAGGATTGTAGGTAGAAGAAGGAAAAAACCAAAAAATAATTCATGTTTTTGAGGAAGCATGGATGACGTTGATGCTTATTTTTATCCTTGAGCACACATGCAAGCATTGATGCATGGATTATTGATTTGGGAGTTTCATTCCACATGACCTCTCATAGAGAATGATTTTTAATATGATGTATGATGGTGGCCAATTGTTTCTAGGAGATAATTAAACCTACATAATTTTGGGTGAGTGAAATTGAATTTTAGAGATGGGAGGACCAAGAATATCCCTAATGTCTTATACATATCGGGCCTTGTAGAAATATGGTTTCAGTGAGCAATATGAATAATATTAGATTACAAGTCTAATTTAATAAATATTACATGGAGATATTGTTTTAGAAATAGGGGTGTGCATATGAATTTTGTTTAAACTTGATGAAGAATGATATTTGGTGCAAGAAATAACATTGTTTTATCAGAGGAAAAATCTCTAAAGAAGATTACCAATGCTAGATCAATGAAAAAGTATATCCCCAAAGAAGAATTATAGAAGACTTTCTTTTTTCAAAATGAAAATACGAATTAAATATTACCACAACAAATGCAAATAGGTGAAATAAAGATCATTAAGGAAAAACATGACAACCATATTTAGCAAAAAATAAAGAATTTATTCGAGAGGAGAAATTAATTATTTTTAATTTTTAATCGTCCCTTAAAATTTGGCTTTTAAAACATTGTTTGTATGGAATATAGAGTAAAATTTCCCACTTCTACTACTCATTTAACTCGGTATTTTATAAGTTATAAACAACGATGTATTATGAATAGTTAAGGTACCCTCACATGGAAATTTTGTATTGTATGTGTCTTTTGTAGATGTCTATTTGAGGAAGATCTAGATATATTTTCTCAATAAAAAATATTAAGTGTTCAAAATTTTTAAGAAGTTCAAGGAACTTGTTAAGAACTAATCTGAGAAAAAGATAAAGGTTTTATGCATGAACAATGGAAGAGATTATTTTTAGAATGAATTTGATGAATTATATGAAAATTGTGAAATACCCAAGTAAAATATAATTCATTATACTCCACATTATAATGTAGTGGTAGAGATCATGAAAAAACAATGATGGATAATTCCTTAAGTATGAAAAGTGGTCCGGCACAAATCAAAATCTTTGGACTCAAATAGTTATTATTGTATGTTATTTGGTGAGAAAATCGGCTACATCAACATCGGTGGATAAGACCCTAGATTGAAGCTTGGATATTAAATAAATCATCTTTTGAACACCTAAGAGTCTTCAGAATGAAGCACATAGAGATATCCCAAAGGAAAAGAAAATTAAACTTGACTTCAATTCTAATAAGTGCATCTTTGTTGGGTATGGGAATGGTTTTAAAGGTTACAAGTTGTGGAATCCTCGACTCCAAAAGGTTTTTCACTACCAAAATGTTTTCTTAGGTTTATTGAAAGGAATGAAATTTTTTTGTAGAGAAATATTTGGAAAGAGAAATCTTTAGGTAAAATAAGGTATAATCTCTAGAGGTAGTCTCACTACAAGATCAAGGAGAGGCTAGGAGATATGAGAACTAGACCAATCAAGAGGTTTCTCTATAATATAAACTCAGAGGGAATGGAGTAATGTAGGGGAGTTAAGAGGATTTCATAGGATGATTGATTCTGAAATTATTCCAAGGTAAATTCTAGAAGATAATTCAAATTATAGTGTTACTTATGGAATTAGAATTTTGGTAAGAGTTTGAAGAGAACCTCATAATTTTATCCCTTATAATTACCCTTTAGCATTTCTATTATAAGTAGCAGATAATGAGGATCAAATTAAAGTAAAATAATCTCTTAGTTCATATGATATTAAGTCTCTATGATGTTAATTCTTAGATGATGGCTATAAAGGAGGAAATGGAGTCTCTAAAGGAGAATGATACATGGGACTTGTTACATTTATCTCATGGAGAAGAAATTTTGGTTACAAATGGGTTTTCTAGAACAAGTTTAATATGTAGGGAAACTTAGATCCGATCAATAGTGGTGTAACGGTTCTTGGGTCTCCTTGTAATTTGGAGGTCCAAGGTTAAAATCTTGCTCTGTGTTAAGGTGGCCAACAACCACTAGTTTTTATACCCTGGGTGATGGGGAGAAATGATAATGTTTTTCAATCTATGGGATTTCGAGAGCTTTAAATATCATCCTTGGATGGTTCCATGACCGGTGTGGGATGGCGATGCCACAAAGGGATAAGGTCCTCTCTATAGGTATCTCGAGAAAAAATGTAGGGAAACTTGGAGAAATACAAGGCTTGCTTAGTTGTGAAAGGGTTCTCTCAAGTTGAAGGAATTGACTTTGGTGAGGTATTTTCTCCTATTACAAAATTGACTTCTATTAGATTTATTTTAGCTATTTTTGTTGCATATGATCTAGAGATAGATCATAGGGATGTTAAAACATTGTTTTTACATGGGGATATTGAGGAATAAATCTACATGAAGCAACCTAATAGTTTCAGAGTCAAGGGTAAAGAGGACATGGTTTGTCACCTAAAGAAGTCCTTGTATGGCCTAAAACAATCACCAAGGATGTGGAATTAAAATTTTGATAGTTATATTTGTAAACAAGGCCTTGAAATAAGCAAGATGGGTCCTTTTATGTACTTTGAAGAATAAGGGTATGTGTTTAATATCATCATAGTGCTCTATGTGGATAATATGTGTTGGTTGGAAACAATAGGGAAATGATTAAACATATGTAATCTCAACTTTCGAGTTTTTTTACATGAAGGATATTGGTGCTATAAAGTTAATTTTGGGGATGGAGATCAAAAGGGATCATATGAACAAAAAGGTTTAGCTAAATCGAGAAATTATGTGAAGGCAAAGTGTTGGAAAGGTTCATAATATAGGACAAAAATTCAAGTAAGCATACCCTTTTCAGTTGGTCAAAAAAACTCTTTTGAATAATTTCTAGAGACATGAGAGGAGTTAGAGTACATGGAACATATGTCATATCAAAATGTAATGGGAATATTTATGTATGTAATGGTTTATACAAGACATGACATTACACAAGCAATAGGAGTACTTAGAATATATATGGAACATATTGTACAAAAGCATTAGACTATGGTAAAGTGGATTTTCAAATATTTATATGAAAATAGTGATCATGTTATTTTCATTAAGGAAAGGCACTTCATTCAAATAAAAAATTGATTCTACATGGTTTTGTGTATCGAATGGTGACCTTCATATATGAATATCCACTAGTGGTTATGTTTTTAAGTTATTTATCGGATCAGTAAGCTATATGAGAAAATTCCAAAAAGTGTTGTTATTTCCAATATAGAGGCCAAATACATTGTGGAAACACATGATTGCAAGGGAAGTATTCTAGCTTTAAAGGATATGTTCCTCAATTGGCTTCATATAAAAGATATTAAGGATAAGTTGTGACTTACAAAGTGTAATTTATTTTAAAAAGAACCCTGAGTATCATCCTCGAACAAAGTAATTTGATGTGTACTATTTTTTTGTTAGAAAAAGGTAGAAGAGAAGAGCGTGATGCTGGAAAAAGTAGAGAAAATGTGAATTTGATGGATTCATTCACTAATTCAATGAGTTTTGAGAAGTTTCCTTGGTGTAAGGAAGCAATGGCCTTACTAGATTGTAGCTTATAAGGAATGAGTTTATTTTCTCCTCAACATAATAGGGAAAAATGAGAATATTGTTGGTAGTCACCTACCCATCCAAGGGTGTTGGGATATGTAATGTTACTTCTTTTAAAGAAAAGGTTATGCATAATAATAATAAATATAACTTATTTTATAACTCTAGTTCAATGAAAAATAAGTAGTGGCCCTTCTTTAAAGTCGTATTTTAATCCTTTAACTTACTTTCCAAGAAAGGTTAATAATAAGATGTGCCTTGGTTATAAAATTACATACTTTGTCATTATGAGAGGTGTGCCGAAAATATGTAATTGTTATAGGCCATAAATCTGATGTGAGTTATTGTATTTATAATCTCTTTCAAGTTAATTCAAGGTTGAAGTTCTATTGGATTTTTTACCCAAAAGGGTTTTCCCAAGATAAACATTGTGCCAATATACTTGTTACAATCTACATTATTTGAAATCTACTTATTTATGCATATTTTGGTTTAGATTATTTATTGAAACTTTCATTTTCTCTATTATTTATAACTCGTGTAAGTGTATTGAGTTCATCGTTCATATCACTTTGATTTTCTTGGTTCCTTTTTTACATATTTCGTCATTACTTGACCTTCATGTATTTTCCTTAATAAGTCAATATTTTTGGTATTCATGTATCTTATTGTTCACAAATACCATTTTGATATCTTTTAAAAAGTCACATCACTCCTCCATTAAAAATTTCCTCATTTCCTCTTATAGCTTGGGTTGATATTTCTTAGAGTGTCATTTCCCACTCACCTTACTTCCAACATGGCTTGAATTTTCATTTACAATCCATTATTGTATCATTAGTGGCTCACTACATCAAACCTTATCAAATTTGGTGTCTCTTTTCATTCATCTCAAATCATATTTTTGGTAATTTCTCATTACACCATCACATCACTATTTTGACACCTTCTCTATCAATCTCTTCTTTTCTTGCACCTCTCTCTGCACTCATATTTAGCCATATCTTCACTTCAAGTTATATCTCTTTATTACTCATGTTCATCTCATAATAGTTTCTTCAACTCCATGTTATTTCGTCTACATCCATGAATACATGTTCATCTTGTTGCAAAATTAAACCTCACAACTAGTATGAACTACTTAAACTGTATATCCCCAAAAATTCAATTTTTTATTTGCATGATCCAAGTAAACTATGGTTCCCAGATTTGGGTTTTAACTATTAAATTTGTATTATTCCTTTGGTAGTTGATTCTTTTTGAAAAATATAAAATAGGGGAAAATGAATTTTCCAAAATTTATCATAGAGAATGTAGCTAAAGAAAATATGAAACAAAAGTTCTTAAGAATGAAGTTGAAGTAAGAAAAATAATTAAATTTCTACCTAAATAGAACTACGAGAAGTTTGGAGTAACATAGTCATATGAGGAGTCTAGATAATTTATAAGGAATTTAAAAATAATAGTAGAGGATTACAACGTATAGATAAACTATCCAAATAGAAATAGAAAAGGGAATGTGTAATAACAGCTGACTGTATGCAAGATTTTAGTATAAGTTTTATAATCTCCTTATTGTTTTAAATATAAATATTTTTCGTGTTTACACTTGTTTATAGTGTAGCAACTCTTTTTTATGTTTCTATTTATTTTTATTTTCATCATCCGTCTTTTTCCCCAAAAAAATAATTTAAAATACAAGTTTATCAAGTTTTTAAAAAAGTCATTTACTATTTAGAATGGTTAGAAATGATAGTAAAATGCGCTAGCAACCTCCAACCTTTGATAACAAAATGTATGATGTGTGGTCAAAGAAAATTAAGACCATTTTGATTTCTAATGATTTATGGGAGATTTTTTTGATTGTGTTTATAGATGTGACTGGTTGAGTAGCCAATGTATCCCTGTATATGCTCAGAAAATTCAATTGAAGGAAACTAGAAGGAAAGATTCAAATTCATTAAGCCTCATGGAAGATGCAATGTAAGATCCCATTTTTCTTTAAATAATAATATCTAAATACTCAAGGAAGCTTGGGATATTCTACAAAAATCCTATAAATGTAATGATAAGGTGAAGTTGGTGAAAATTCAAGTGCTTAGGAGAGATTTTAAAACTCTAAAAACGAAACAAGATAAATCTATTTTTGATTTCCAAGCTAGAATAGATAGGTTAGTAAACCAATTAAAAATTAATGGATATTTTATTTAAGATCAAAGGATTTTTGATAGAATCCTTAGGATATTTTTTTACTATATATGAGGCAACTATTTTAGTATTTGAGGAGTATAGACATTTGTCCCAAATAAAATTTGATATGTTGATGGGTTAGAGAAGATTAACCCCTCCTTCCCCAGAATAAGCATTTAAATCTCAAACTAATGTAAGAGGTAGGGGCAAGAGAAAATACATGAATAAATCCTAGAGGTAGAGTAAGACAAAGTAGAGGAAGAGGCAACTCAAACAACCAAAAGGAGAAAGCTACTCACAGTCAAACTCCCATGCAATCAAATGAATAGTAGCTCAAATCCAAGGTATGAGAAGAGAAATGTATAGTTCTACCACTGTCATGAGTATGTACATTTTGAAAGTAAATATAGAAAAATATAGCATTATCATTCAAGTCGAGTGTAAACATAAAAATGAAAAGTTGTGTGAGCTTGATCAAAATCCAAATTTATTTATTATGTGCAATATTGCTAAGCAAGGAAGCTATGACATTTGGTACTTAGATAATAGTTGTAGAAACCACATGAGTGGTATTGATATTTTTTCCATTCATTGATAAGTAAATTTAGTCTAAGATTAAGATTGGGAAAAATAAAAAATTCCAATTGTAGGAAAAGAAGATATAACCATTCAATCAAAGCATGGTGATAAAAGAATAATTCAGGACTTTGATTATGCCCCTGACATAAAACATAATTTATTAAGCATGGGATAAAATGACTAAAAGGTATTAAAGTTTTTATGGAGGATTGAGAGTGCATAATATTTGAAAAATATGGGATAAAAACAATATTACATTTGTGAAAATGATAAATAAATATTTCATCTTAGGATGTAATATGATTTCCTTACAAAGTTTGAAGTTTCATGCTCTAAGAACATGGATCATTCTAGAGCTATATCTCATCAGGTAGAATTCAAGAGTGTCATCAAAGATCCCTTTAGACTATGGCATTTGAGGTATGGACATTGAAGATTATTTGTACTTCGTATTTTATCCAAGAAGGACATGTTTAAGGGGATACAAACTATTGTATAGCTTAAAAAATGTGAGGATTGTGATTTATGAATACAACATAAGTAATGGATCATTCTAGAGCTATATCTCATCAGGTAGAATTCAAGAGTGTCATCAAAGATCCCTTTAGACTATGGCATTTGAGGTATGGACATAGAAGATTATTTTTACTTCATATTTTATCCAAGAAGGACATGTTTAAGGGGATACCAACTATTGTATAGCTTAAAAAACGTGAGGATTGTGATTTATGAATACAACATAAGTAATCATTTCAATAAAGAAACTCTAGGATAGAAAAATCACCATTGGAGCTAGTACATTTAAACTTTTGTGACCCAATGCAAACCCCCACTCTTGTTAAAAGTTTATATTTTATGAACTTTATAAATGAGTACCATAAAAATACATGGTTCTACTTATTCAAGCACATGTCTAACTATTTTAAGAAGTTTAAGGAGTTTAATGCTCTTGTAGAGAAATAAAGTGGTAACTTCATCAAGGTCCTTTGAAAAATCATAGGGGAGAGCATATCTCTATATAATATCTAAGTTTTTACAAGTTTGAAGGCATTGAAAACAATTTACTTCGGTATACTTTGCGCAGAAAAATGGTGTGGATGAGAGGGAAAATAGGACCATCCAAGAGTTAGTGAGAATCATGATGAAGGTCAATGGATTAAAAACAAATATTGTGGTGAATTTATCAAAACATATCATTTATTTTTTTCAATAGATGTCCCAAAAAGATTATTTGTGAAAATATTCCATAAGAGATGTGGATAAAAATAAAATACAACATAAAAAACCTACAAATTTATTGATGCATGGCATATGTCTTTTTGCCAAAGGAGCTAAGGAAGAAGTTAGATGATATAGGTGAAAAATGGATCTTAGTTTACTATAACAAATATTCCAAATCATATAGATTGTATAAACCTATTACAAATAGTACTATTATTAGTAGGGATGTGGAATTCATTGAGAATGAGTCATGGGATGGCATAGTTGATACCTTCATGAGTAACTCAACAATGGTACCGATAGTTGATGTAGAAGGTGGAAATAAAGGAGTTTCCAAAATGAAGTTGAACTTGTCATAAGACAACAAGGTGAAATTTTAGCATCTCTTGATTCTCCTTTAATATCTACAAAAGCTCCATAGTACAAAATATCTAAAAGTAAAAGGTATCCCTCTAGATAGATTTCAAAACCAATGTTATCCTCTCTAATCCTAAGGAATACAAAGAGCTTGAGGAAAATTTATGAAAACTCAAGGTGTGCTGATGTTGATGAAAATATGAATTTCACATTGTTTTCTCATGGTGATCTTTCTCATTTTTAAGAATTATTGAAAGAAGAGAAATGGTGTAAGCCCATGGATGAGAAAATATATGTCATAGAAATAAATAAAATGTGGGAGATATTTGATTTACCTATGGATAAATAAGTGATTGGAGTTAAGTGGGTCTATAAGACCAATAGTATAATTGAAGGTGAAATAGAAAGGCATAAGGAAAGGATGGTTAATAAAATATATAAACAATAACATGGAAGATAATATGATGAGACATATGCTCTAATAGTAAGAATGGAAACCATGTGAGTTCTCATAGAAATAGCATCCTAGCACAAATGGAAAGTATTCTAGATGGATGTGATGTTTGCATTTTTTAATGAATTTCTCAAAGAATACTTTTATATTAAACAACCACTTGGCTATGATGTTATAAAACAAGAATACAAGGTGTACATGCTAAATAATGCACTCTACGTACTTAAAAAAGCACCAATGGAATGATACAACCATATAGATGTGTTAGAAAAAGTGGGGATAAATAATAACATAGATTTATATTGTTAGGAAAAACTATGTTAGTGTTCACGTTATTAGGAAAGAAATATTAATATGTGTGTTAGTAAGTGTGGAGTTTGTTATGTGAGTAATAACAATCACACTAATATAAGATAATATGTGAGTTGTGATAAGATTAGTTGTTAGTTGTTAGAAAAACTAATATGTATTTAAGGTGAGTAGTTATACCACATATCATATATATTTGTAAATCATATTGAATACAATTATGTTGTTGAGATTGACCAATTTGTGTGCTCTACACATTTGAGCTTTGGATCTTACTAAATGTGGATGATTTTCAATATTTGGTATCAAAGAAGGCTCTGAACCTCTCTATTCACCCTCCATTCAAGTGTTTTTTCCTCAAAATGATTTAATGGCTATGCAGTGTAGCCCACGTGCAAATGCCATTTTTTCCATTCACCCTTTCTTACATATTGCCAGTAGTTTTATAGTGCAGACCAAGTTCAAACTTTTGGCATTCATCATTCACCCTTTCTTACATATTGTCAGTAGTTTTATAGTGTAGAACAAGTACAAACTTATGGCATTCATCATTCACCTGCGTTCTTCCTCTCTCATTTTCACTTCGTTCATCTCTTTCTGTGGTTATTTTCAACCATTCTATTCACTGTTGCATTCAAAAAATTGAAAAGTAAAAAATGAAGTGAAAAATATATATGTATATACATTTTGAAGTTTTACAGATCTGCATGTGGATTTTTTCATTTGAACCTTCTCAAATTTTGAACGGGAATTCATTTTAAAATCAGTTTTAAAGATCAAGATCGTCTTTTATACTACGGATCCTTTATTTTATCTTGGCTTGACGCAACCTTAGAAAATCGCTGAGATTGTATACCATAAGATTTGAAATGCATCTAGATCAGTCATTTTATTGGCAGTATTGTATTGATCATACTTCAATCCTCATCTCGAGCCACTAAGAAGATTGATCTACAAGAAATGAAAAACGAAGACCCCTGCAAATGGATCCTCAAATCGACTTGTATGAGCTCATATCCTCTGAGATCAAATCGGTTCTTTTTGTCTATTTTGGTGATATTCTATTGGCATCGATCCTGGATCATGCCTCCTCCACTGCAGCCTCTGTACCTAAAACACTCAAATTATCGTATAAACTTCATTTTATTGAAAATAAGTGTTAGTTATTACATTTGTTTTTAGATTTGGTTTTAGGTTATATTGCTATGTCCTACAAATTTATAAACTTTTTTAATTTCATTATTTATTTTTTAAACAAGCCCATGGTTTTTTGTTTATTAAAGGTGGTTTTAGGTTAGAATATTTGTGGTTTTGCTTTTGTGTAAGTAGATTTAGGTTTTTTATTTATTAGGTATAAGTTTTAATAATTCATTTTTATATTAATGGGTGGTTTTAAATTAATATTAGGTTTTTTAATTTTCATTTAAGTGTTTTTTTTTTTTTTGTTATTTTATTTTTTTATAGTTTATGATTACATTATTTATTTTTAATGTTTAAGGTTTTTAATTTTGTGTTTAGAGTTATTTAATAATCTTTATTATTTATTTATTAATTATTTGTTAATGTGGGTTATAGTTTTTTTAGTTTTTAATTAGTTTTTTTATTTAAACTCTATTTTGTATTATGTTAATTTTTTTAAAGTTGTTTACATTTAAACTTTTAGTCATATTGTCCTTTTTTAATTGCCAAAAGTCTATAGTCTTTTTTTCAAGTCCATTTATATTGTCATAAGTTCAAATAATATCTCAATAAAACATGGATGTAATAAATCTATCAATGTTGTAATGGATGTATTCTCGAGTGAATCCGACATCCATCCTACGTGGGGAAATATAGAGATGGTTAGTAAATGTATTTCCTCTCCCATATTCACACTAAGGAGGGAATGTTAGGAAAAATAATGTTAGTGCTCACATTATTGAGAAACAAATATTAATGTGTGTTAGTAAGTGTGGAGATTGTTACATGAGTAAAAATCACACTAATATAAGATAATATGTGAGTTGTGATAAGATTAGTTATTATTTGTTAGAACAACTAATCTATATTTAAGGTTATTGGTTATACGACATATCCTATATATTTTTAAATCATATTGAATACAGTTATGTTTTTGAGATATACCAATTTGAGTTCTCTGCACATTTGAGCTTTGGATCTCACTAAATATGGATGATTTTTTACACACACACACACACACACACACACACACACTACGATAAACAACCACAAATTATATTTTATGATTGATCAATAACTTATAATAAAATACATCGAACAATGAATTAGATATTATATTTAGTATATGAACATGAAATTAAATGAACACAAGACACAATATTTAAGTGGGAAAACCTTTCATTAAAAAAACCCATTGAAAAAAACAACTTGTCTTTATACCCATCACTACCACTATTTCCTTGAATCCACACAATTACATTCACTCATCATCTCACATGATAGTTCACTTTTCTTGGTTGATGATCATTTTCTCCTATATGCCCATGTGTGTGTATACAAACTCAAAGATATCACCTTGTTATATATCATGGTGGGTGGTCAATCCACTCTTATAATTTTAATTTAAACATGTGCCACCCGATATAGGAATCGCCACATTATAACCTAAAATTATTAGTATTTGGTGAGTTTTCTAATTAATAATTTATCCACTTAATTTCCAATCCCCAACACTCCCCCTTAATGTTAAGTAGGGAAACATGTCAAATCACCTTTTTATACAAAAGGAATTATAATCCATAAATCATCAAATGAATATTTAGGCTAGCATGTAAACACAACTTATTATTCCACAAAACATGCCAAGTCACCTTTTTATACAAAAGAATCCATAAATCATGAAATGATTTAGGAGAGAATGTAAAATAGAGATCTTTGTTCCATATATTTTAAAAATATGCAATCCATGACTTTAGTCTTCAATGGGATTTGAAAAAACATTCAGCGGGATAAAGATTTAGTTTATTTGTGGATTTTGAAAAAATATATGGATAGAGATAGTATTTTGTAGATTTTTAGAAAATATGTAGTACACTTCTAAGTGTTATGTGGATTTGAGAAAATTCATGGTACATGAGACTAGTATTTCGCATGTTTTAGAAAAGTTGTAACACAAAGCTAGTGTTCCATGGGTCTTTATACAAAAATTGTATTACACTAAAAAGGTTTCATGGTTTTTGAAAGAACAAAACTCTCAAGACATAGCATAGTGTTCCACAAGTTTTGGAATGACAAAACATGAAATACATTGGAGAAAAGCATAATTATCAAGATAAAGTGATTAAATATAAATCCTTATATAAGATCATGGATTATTTTATAGAATAAGAATCTCTCATATCTCGATGCTTCATCGGGAATTACAAGTAAAATAAATCACATTTTGTAATTATTTACTTAAAATGGAAATATAATAGGAGTTTACAACAGAATAACCATACCATTAAGAGTTGGCATTGACATGCTCCTTCCCCTCAAGGATAACTCGGAAGGCCATCTACTCATTTGATTCGAGAGGTGAATATCAAGATCATTCACGTGATCATTTGAGTTAAATTATACCACATGATCATTAGATTAAGAGGTGTAGAACATGTTCACAATTTGAACTACACAAGAACTTGACAAACTCCTTTCTTTAATGTTGATCTAGATTGTTTACAAGAGCAATGCGAAACTTGTCACTCGGAGGAAGAATGCTTCTATGAAACCCATATGAATTCCACCAATAATATTTTCATACACATAAATTCGTTTGTTTCTTACATAGTACTTCATATTGATTTATCCTTAATACTAAAAGCAATTTTATTTGTATTCAACTTGAAAACTCATATCCAACAGATTAAAAATGCTCTGTTTAGGGTATCTAGTACATTTCGACATGATTTCTCAAAAATGAAATATACATGAGGATGAAATAAAACACTTTAGAGTTCGATTATAGATCACAAAACCTACATTTCTCAAGATACAAAATGTTTCCTCTCTCTGGTGCTTATAAAACCCTCGATAAGGTTTATAAGAGGATAAATATATATTTTACACAATAATTGATGAAAATTTATCAAATTTTATTTGGAATCTTGATGACTAAAGTGTAAAAATGTTTCCAAACCATTTTAAAAGGACAAACATCTTCAAAAAAGATACAACCTCAAAAACATGTTAAGAAGGTTGCTTGCGGGTTATCTTCCTTAGGTTATTAGGAAGAGGAATAAAACCCATATTTGAACCCATTTAGGAATTCTAGACAGAGACACATTTTGAGATGAATATCCAAATCCATTAAAATTTAATAAGGATGATCATCCTCTTGGACATCTGTTTCCAAATTGTCCAAAGAAGGATTAAGAAACTCTAGGATTTCTATTTTAGGATAAAATAGAGAGATATAACAGTTCAATACAAAAAAAAATACCTATAGTATATACATCCCTAAAACTTTAATGCCAAAGTTGTATAAATTTGTGAGAAGAAGAAAATAGGTTTCAGACATGCATCCATGAAACATCTAATCATAAATCCATTAAACATGTGTAGATCACATTACCACTAAAATTTTCATAAAGAAACAAGTTACTCAACTATATTTTTTTAGTTCTTGTTCTTATTTTTCTTACTTTGAGCATTCTTATTTTATTTATAATAATAATTAGAATCGTTATGACCAAATTTTGCACAACCTTGAAATTATTATTATTCTTTATAGAATTTTTAGAATTAGTTTTGAACTTAGATTTAAAGTTTGATTTTTATTAATATTGTTGTTATTTGATTATGTGATTTTATGATTTTGGGAGAACAATGCCTGAGAGGAATTCTCTTTTGAGTCAAATTTCTCCATTACTCTTTCTTCTTGAACTAGGAGTATACAAAGTATCCAAACTAGGTAAATCATATTCATTTTGATATTTAGAATTCAAAATAGAGATATAATTTCTAAATTTATCATGAATGTTAATTTGAATAACAAAATACGGATGACTTGTCTTTAAACAATTCATTGTTACATCCAAAGGAAAGTGATTTTATTGAGATGCCAAGTCAAGGGAGTGTCGATAGGATTTTACATCATGAGAAGTAGTGGAAATGGATAAGAATCTTATTCGTAACCCTATCTCAAGTACAATGACGTACGCAGCGGGAGAAAAACTTCTTGGATTGTGGGGCAACGTGCTCATCATCGGGGAAGGACACAATATATATCGGATATTTCATAACCTAAGTAAGAAAAGACTGTAGATTTTATAGAGGATCTAAAAATCAGAGCGGCGATGGATCCTCTAAGCTATCTTCACCCCCTAACTATCAAATCTCATAAATTCCTCCTACCTAAAATGGCGGTCCAGTAAGGGTATTCTAGGGGTTGTTGGAGATAGGCATCTTAATGTGGTCCTGCAAGGTGGGAAGTGGTGGCTCTACCCCAAACTTATCTTCTTTCAAGGCCATCATCCAAAATTTTAGCCTCCAACCCAAATGGCTCCCACGTGTATATTTTCGACCTAACGGAGGAGATTCCAATGCTTACCTTGAATAAGCCACGAGTTTAATGGCCATATAAAATCTGTCTCTGATTAGCTATTATCGTGAGATTTAATGGGTTGTGGATGGAAGCTTATGCCCTTACACATTGGATCTCTAAAAAATTGACCAATAAATGTGAGATATCATTCCCGCACTAAGGATTCTTTGTTGTCTAGTTTCAAAATGAGGAGGAATATCACAAATGTCTATCGGATGATCATTGCTATGGGGATATGCTTAGACTTTTCGTCACTCTCTAATTCCCCAAATTCAATGAATACCCTCTTGTGACTAAAATGCCAATGTGGGTTCGGCTCCGAATCTTCCTTTACACCTTTCACACGCTATAGATGACATCGGAAACACTCTGGGGAGATTTCTAAAAGTTGATAATTACAGGGATGCGAGTGGCATTCAAACTCTCATGCAAGGATATGTGTGAAAATAGATCTTAGAAAGGGTATTTTAGACAAGATCCTCTTGAAAGTGGGGAATCTATAGCATGTGTAGTAGTTAGATTATGAGAATTCAAAATTTAGGTGTCAGTTTTGTAAGTCTCTTGGTCACTTATGCAGCATCTTTCCAAGAAATCAAAAGGAATAATTCCTTAAAAAATATGAAGACATCATCCTGGGTAGGGCTAGAACTATCCTCTCTTGATTAGGTGTGAGAATGCACGGATAAGGTTGACCATGGAGGAATCAGAAAATAGAATCAAAATATAGAAAGGTACAACAAGAAGAAAAGAAGGCTCAAGAAGAATGAAAAGAGGACATGAATCCAATATCTCAAAAAAAAAAACGAGAAGGAGCATTCTTCTAATCAAAACATGACCGTGGATTCAAACAATTTGTGGATGATATTTTCTACCAAATCGGGTCACGTCATGAGGTCAGAAGAAAAAGGAAAAAGGGGCGATATACTAATATGTTATATTATTATCCCTCGCTCGATGGTTGTTCCGGTTAGAGATCCGATAGGCATTCAGTGGTAGCATGGTTCTATTTTCTATGTATTATGTTTGCCCTGTTGATTGTGGTTATTGTTGAATATTATTTTATGTTTGGGTGGAGATTCATGAACTCCCGGTTAAGCTTCCGGTCAAAACAATTTACCAATAAAAAATTGTAGTTACATCCATCTAAATAAGCCTTAATATTCTTAATTTTAGCTAGATAATTAACTATCTTTTCATCTCCTTTCATTAGATTTGTAAACAATTCCATGATTAGATTAATTATCTTATAAAGGTGGTTTCCTTCATGCATAGTTTGTAATTGATTCCATGTATCAGTTGGAGAATGTGTCCTATGTGTAACAAGAATTCATCTTTGATACTTTGCAACAAGATTGACATGGCTGCTAAGTTTTGAGAGAAGGAACACAAGATTTCATAGTTAGATTGTTTCCCAATGGATAATTTTTCAACACCACTAATTAGATTCCAAATATTTCTTGCATCACGGATGGATTTAAGTCTAACTCTCCAAATACTATAGTTAGTACCATTTAACAACTAATATTTATCCATGGAGAAATTAGATGAACTAGCCATATTTTAAAAAACTTAGCAAATTTGAAAAAATAGTGTTATGTGGGTTTCAAAGTTGCAAATATATGTTGTTAGAAGAAAAAAATTCTCGGATTTGAAACAAAGGGAAATGATTGAAACTTAATAAACACACTCAAATAAGGTATGAGAACCAAATATGGAGGAAAAACACAAAGAAAAATATGTGAGAGGCTATAAGAAAATGGATAAGATGATATAACTTTTTCAAAATGGAATGTACCGAACATGAAAACATGGTTCTGTAAAATTATTAAAATTAAAATTTCTTCAAATACAATAATACATTCAAACAAGGTATGTAAAATCAATAGAGAGGGAAAAACACAAATAACATACCACGAGGATTTTCGAGGAAATAACATAGTAGATAAGAAATTTTCCAAGTTGAAGCCATAGAATAAATAAATAATGCTCTACATGTGTTTTGACACTTCTAATGTTCCATAGAATAGTAAGGTAAAATATACAAAACTAAGGAAATCTTGTAGGATAAGAAAAGTAGTTACTGCGGACTTGAAGAAATTTACAAATTGATGAAAATCCTTTAAAAAAAAGATGGAGCAACTAAGGAGAAGTTGTGAAGCATGGAAAACAATATATGAAGAGTTAAGAGCCAAGGAAAGGCGAAGATATAGGATTTTCAAACTCAAAAACTATGAGACAAATAAACAAGTATTCGAGACAGAAAATTCCATGGAATAAGGAAAAATTATATGGGACAAGGAAAGTCTATGAAATAGAGAAAAAGGTTTGCGGAATAAAGGACAATATGTGTAACAAAGAGAGAGCCACATAACAATGGGAAATTATGCATAATAATAAGATAATTTTGAAACAAGAGAAAGTCTACAGAGTGAAGAAAAAGATGTGCAACACTTAAACAAACCATGAAATACTTGAATAATCCATAGAACTAATGAAAATCATGTGTAAAATTTAGAAATACTATGGGTGACTACAAAAATCCATACAACACATCGAGAAATCCATGATAGACTAGAAAAATGAAGGAAGGCCACGAATGACCAATACCACAATTCCAATCACTCAAAAGGTCACAAGTTAAAGGAACACAAGTATATAGCTTATTTTTATTTTCCACACTTATTTTGAACTTTAAAATCTTCCAAATTCAATTAAGTTGATAGGGAATTAGGTTTTTGCACTTGTATTATATAAAAATCCATGAATCTAAGGAAAGGGTTTTGTGGGTCTTGAAAATTCAAGCTATCTTCATCAGCCCAATCTATAGATGATCTTGCACCTACAAAACAAATTTTTCATGCACAACCAAAATATATAGATCAGATACCACATTAGGAAAAGTGGGATAAATAATAACACACACACACACACACACACAAACATATATATGCACCAAAATAAATATACAAGGATTATAGTTTATGATTGAACAACAAGTTATAATAAATTACATCACATAATGAATTATATATTAGATTTAGTGCATGAACATGAAAGTAAATGAACATAAGACATAATATTTAAGTGGGAAAACCTTTCGTAAAAAAAATATGAAAAATCACTTATCTTTATTGATAATATGTATTTCACCTAGCACTCCCACTATTTCCTTGAATCCACACAATTACATTCACTCATCATCTCGCATGATAGTTCACTCTTTTTCGATGATCAATCACCACTATATGCTTGCATGTGTGTATAAAATCTCAAAGATATCACCTTATTATATATCAAGGTGGCAGTCCAAATCCACTCTTATAATTTAAATTTAAACATGTATCAACCCGATATGGTAATCCTCTATATTATAAGCCAAAGTTATTATTCTTTAGTGGGTTTTCTAATTAATAATTTTAACACTTAATATTACAAACCCCAAAAAGATGCACATTTGCTAATGATGGATTTAAAGAAAATACTAATGATCCCACACTCTACATCAAAGTTGAAAATGATAATAATTTTATTTTTGTTTTGTATGTAGATGATGAAAGTTTCACATGAAATAATGACCTATTGATTTTTTATTTTAAATAAGTAATGAAGAATGATTTTGAGATTACGAGACTTGGTTCTGTTAAAAAATTTATTGGCATTGAGTTAAAAATGGATCATGCCATATTCATTTACTCAAACCAAGTATGCCTCATAAATTTTAAAGAGGTTTAAAATGATGAACAATAAGCTTGGATCAACACCAATAACTACATGTTTGAAATTAAGTAAGGAATATTGCTCCAATGACGTGAAATCAACCTCATAAAAGAGAATGGTTGGAATTTTAATGTACTTGACAGTAACTAAGATTGATTTGATGCATGTAGTAAGATTTATTTATAGATTTATGGAAATACCTTAGGAGACACATTAACAAATAGGAAAGAGAATCATGAGATATGTCAATATCATACTACAATAAGGAAATTTGAGCTATTTTGTTATATAGATAGTGATTGGGTAGGTAGTGTAGATGATAGGAAGATAATATCTAGATATTTGTTCCATATTGATTTAGGATCTATTTGATTGACATCCAGAAAATATCCCATTATTTCTCTCTTTATAGCAGTAACCGAGTATATTATAACATATATCATTAATTGAACAAGGAATAAGGAGATGCCACAACCATATTTTTTCAAATGTCTAAGATTTTTAGGATTCATCTCTAATATTTTCATTTCCATTTTACTCAAGTGTATAATTTCTCACCTTTCAAACAATTCCGTATTTATCACCTTCTTACACGCAAGTAGTAGCAATTAACTAGTTAAGGATGAGCCTAAAATAATATGGAAATCTAGGCTATATATACATGGAGGTAAATGCATTCTTTTAAACATATGTAAGAGCACGATAATATATGATGGTTATAGCCAAAAATAAATCCTACAAACAACATGCTAAATAATTTGTGAAAAGGAAAAAGGAATTAGTAGTGACCAAAGTCACAATTGTACCAAGAAATTGTGGGACATCTTAATCGAGATATTTATATACCTTTGTTACTAAAATGAGGCACATTAATTATAATTATATATAGATTAATTTTCAAACATCATCTTCAATTTCAAATTCAACACAAAAACCTGAAAAACTCAAAATGAAATTGATACGATGGACAAGATCCGAAGATGTAGCGGATAAGGAAGTCGATGTAGATGACGGGCGCACACGAGCAATTCGCCACGGTAGATCGAGTAACTGCGAGACACCGATGCTTGACAGAAAAAGACCACGTTAAAAGGTATTTAGGTGGACTGCCCGAGAAGCGGGTCCGGGAAGCGATAAGCTTCCTCGGCGGATGTCAGTCCACGTTTTCAATTAAGCAGAGAAACATACATGATAAAAGATGTACGTAAGGACTAGATTTTCTGATTACTGATGATAATAAAGCGAGAATCTAAGCAGCGGCGAGAAAGCAGCGAGAAAATAGGAAACTATGAAAAAAAGCTAGATTTGTGTTACCTGTGTCCTTTTACCTGTCTGCAGGATGATCGGCGTCGATTATGTAGAATCGGCGTCGACTGATGTGATCGGCGTCGATTATGAAGAATCGGCGTCGACTGAATAAGATCGGCGTCATTAGTTAAAAGCGAAATCGATCGGTCGATCGGGACAAAGTGCGCGAGATTTGGAAATCGGAAAATGAAGGCAAGATCGTAAATGAAGGCAAGATCGTCGCGTCTGCTTTGGATGTAGAAGCGAGAGATCGGTGAGATACTGGAACAGAGTCACCAGAAGATCAATGGATACGTGTGATGTTGATGTGATAAGAACAGAGTAACGGTGCTCCTCTCAGGGATTGATTTGGACAAGATCCGTTCTCATTTGATAGATAATGTTGACACTAGATGCGCAAAGATCTCTCGTTCTCTCTCTTTCACGGTCTGTGTTTCTTTCGCGATCTGTCTCTGTCTGTCCTTCGTGTTCGTGCGTGTGTTTTTTTTCGTCCCCAGAACTGAGTTCTGGGCTTCTATTTATAATCGGCGCCGCTCCTAAAAATCGGCGTCGACCGTACCGGTCGGCGCCGATCGCGGAGCAGAACTCGAGCGGCCAAAATGAACGATTTCTGGAAAGATAAGAGTTATCCCTCCACCTCAAATACGGGAAATATCCTTTGCTTGGGAGGAGGAGAAATAGGGGGATACATAGATAGGATAAATATGGGGTAGATAAGTGGTTAGGATACATGTGAAGAGGTGTAATTAAATAGTTAATATTTAATTACTCATGGGTAAAATATAATGGGGTGAATTAAACTTAGAATAGGTGTTTAAATCACAAATCGAATAATATCCCAAGGGGATAGTGGTGACATAAACGTGCCCCAGGTTACCAGAGAGAGAAAACGCGCACAAGGGACACCAAATTGGATAATCAATTTTAGGTGTCTACATTTTGCCCCTTTTTGTCAAGTAACTTGCGATAAGCAAGGTTATGAGACAAAAACAAGGAGATGGAAGAAGGGAAGAAAAAGTGATGATGTGATCCCCCTCAAACTAGGGATGGGATGGATGATAGAACAAACGATCCCAAGTTTGAAAAAAGGTAGATGAAACGCGGGATGCCCGGTCGGATGTCTGGAGTAGATCTGATCATTGATGACGCATAAAAATAGATAAAAAGGCAGCAACCTAAGGAACTCACATTGGTAGGGCAAACTAGACGGTCTCATTGTGAGACGACGTTAGTACCTACAGACCCATGAGTGTAAGGAGGGCTGCAAAATGGTCAGCCTCTAAAGAGAAACACATTGGTAGGGACAACTAGACGGTCTGCAAGGCAGACGACGTTAGTGCCTACAGACCCGTGAACCCTAAGCGGCCAAAAAAGGTGAGTGTCCCATGCAAAGGGAACAAACTCGAAATGGATTGTAAGATCGACAAGATGTGCCGAAAGGCAATATTCAGCGCACAATAATGATCAGATGGGTAAATAAGCCAAGCATCAACACTATGGCAAAGATATGGAAAATCGGCGGCGATACGATGTCGGCGGCGGCCGATCGAAATAAGCGGCGTCGACAAAAAAATCGGCGCGCCGGCAAGCGTAGCACATATAAATATGCGAACGGAAAACGTAAACGATTTATTTACATCGTGACGATTGATTCAGAGAGAGTCAAAAATTGGATTTGAGCATCATGGAAGCTTCTGGAAGCGGTCAGAAGCGGAGGAGGACACGACCTGGGGTAAGTGGTTCTTCTTGAACCCGTTGTACTTATTTTTTTTTTGTTTGATTTTTTGTTTGTGGGAGGCCAGAGTCTGACTTATGTCTGGACAGGCAATCGGCGTCGATTGGTATAATCGACGCCGATTATGTTAAAGCGGCGCCGATTGGTATTAATCGGCGTCGACTAGAAATAAACGACGCCGATTTTATTAAATCGACGCCGATTGTATAGACTTGTGAATAGATAATTTTTTTGTTTTTGTTTTGGATGTTCTGATTTGGGTAAATATGAGACTAATATTGCTCTTGATGTCGTGGATGCAGGCACGAGAGGCTCTACACATGAGGGATGCTATTCCCGAGTTACTAGAGACTATTCTCCCTGATGTGACTGATGCAGATTGGCGGCATTTAGAGTTAGCCGGGCTCGGGGCTTCAGGTATTACAGACGAGTGCCGCGAGATGTAGAGCTGATGCGAGCACTAGTGCGACGGTGGGATAGCCAGACATGCACTTTTTGGTTCAGGACGGGTGAGATGACCATCACCCATGAGGACATATATAGGATTTTGAGACTGCCGATCTTGGGGACCCGATAGAGATTACACCGCGAGAGCAGCAGCAGAGGGCCCTAGTTCGATTGTATAGAGATAGGGCGGATGATTCAGAGATAGTGTCTGGGGCAGTGCGGATAGCCTCGCAGTATAGACAGGATAGCCCCCGGAGTAGACGGATAGTTTTGATTCAGATGGCGATATCCTATTTCGCTCTACCAGATTCAGGAGGTGGGAGATTCCCACTATTATTATTAGATTGCGTTTGCGACATTCTGCAGTTCAGACAGGTGTTTGCTTTTGCTGATGCTTTGATAGCTCAGATATATCACGAGCTATGGATGTACACCACTGGCCGGAGGACAGGTATTGATGTCAGTTTTGTGCTCCATTGCTGGGCATATGAGCATATAGCGGTGATCAGGCCATCCGGGCTTCCTTGGATGCCAGCAGCAGTGGGTGCTATTGATTATGGATTCCGGCGATGGCGGGCTGACATGGCCGCTGGGGATACAGGGAGATCGGCAGATTGGTATACTGAGCGTTTCAGGACGCTGACACCGGATCAGGTTATCTGGAGGCCATATCGGGTATTTCCGACATGGGCTGGTCAGGATGCTCACTTGGTGGCATTGAGACGGAGCAGGGTGGTTAGGGGCCGCAGGCCTGATATGTGGGAGCGAGTCCCGTTTGTGCGGGTATTGAGACAGTTCGGCCTAGTGCAGACAGTGCCGACTACTTACACGCCTTATAGGCGAGATAGCAGGGAGACTGATCTGCCGATTTTGATCCCGGCAGATCCATTGAGAGAGGCCCCACCCTCCACAGACAGCGATGATGACGTTGGAGTAGGTGATGGTTATACTGCATGGTATGCGACAGAGCTACCACGACATCTCCGGCATCTATAGATGCCGACGAGGAGGACATAGCTACGATGCTGGATAGACTGGAGGGAGAGCATGCCACCTTGACACAGACACATCAGGTGGCTCTTGAGGAGATCAGGGCTCTGACAGAGGAGAGGGATGCCCTAATTTTGGAGAGAGACACCGCTCGCCAGGAGCGAGATACAGCGATCCAGCAGAGGGATCGCTATTATCGACATAGGGAGGCCCTCAGGGCCAAATATGGGGAGACAGGTACCATGTCGGAGTGCAGTACACGAGTGCGACCTAGGAGCACCACCACGGCGGTGCAGCGGCACCAGCAGCACCATTACGAGCACCGGGTACCGTGAGCTTGAGCACATATCAGTCTCTCCTTGCTGAGGTGAGATACTATGAGGATGCCTTAGCGCAGCATGCCCCACATGTGCCTCGGTACGGGGCGAGGAGGAGATCGCAGCGACGGCCACAGCGAGCGGGGCCTCAGGTGGAGGGAGCACCGGGAGAGACCGAGGTGGGCAGAGACCTCCAGCAGCAGGTGCGTCTAGCTCGATAGGCGGTGGCCAGGAGAGACAGCCTGGTCCAGAGGAGGGTGGAGGAGATAGTGTCCTCCATGCATCAGATTTTACTATATAGGGATTGATATATTTTGTATCCGTGTAGTGATGTAGCCTCGATTGGAAGGCATTGTATAGATGGCTTGATTGAAAGCCACCCATTTTTGTTGTACAGACACACATGTATATATAGATTCATCATTTCATTTGTCATATAATTGTTCTCATGCTTTTGATTTTGATATACATGGATAGATGTAGCGTAATTGTGATGGATATAGATATAGACTGATAGATGATAAATAGATGTGATTGGATAGATGTAGACTTAGAGGATAGATAGATGTGATGTAATTTGACATGATTGGTATGTGGATATAATTTTGATGAAAAATAGATATAGATAGATGTAATGTAACTTGGATGTACAAGTTTTTAAATATTTTGATGGATAGATGGATAGATGTGATTGATGTATTCGGTATGTTTGAGATGTTAATTTAATTTTGATGAAAATAGATAGCCAGATCCACATGTGTTGACAATACATGCTTTGATAGATAAGATGAAATTAGATAGAAGATAAATTTTGATTAAATTAACATGTGAAATGTCAATTCGACTGGATGAAAAACAAAGAATAATGGGGAATACTCTTTGCGAGAGCCAAGGATGTAATGAAAACGACCTTGACTAGAAATAAAGAAAATATATCCGGATAAGAAAGAAAATGATAAGTTGGACTCCCAACCATCCATAGATAGAATCTGGATAGGAAATCAAAAGATCATGCATGTAAGGCCCTATATGAGGTTAAAATAAACCTGACACTAACTAGCCGCAAAACAGATTTAGGAGGGAAACGAAAGGAGCAGTAAGTAAGTATCTTGTCGGAATTTACAAGGGACAGAATACATGTCTATAGTGAGAAAATAGGATTCTCCATATGATCGACAAAAGGTCTTAAATCTCAGCTTCATGATTTTGGCAGAAAAGCAAACTGATCAATGCGGGAAGTTTGCTAGATATGGAAAGACTGATCAATACGGGAAGTCTTTCAGTGATCTAAAAGTGTAAAAAGTAGTGAAAGGCTGATCAATTGCAAGAAGCCTTGAATATTCCTTTAAGAAACAGCCGTCCTTCAAGGGAGCGGTCTGTATTTTGAATTTTGATGATAGCCATCCTTCAAGGGCATGGTCTATATATTTTCTTTTTGATTCATTTGATAATGTATGGATAGCTGTCCTTCAAGGGATCAGTCTATCTTTTTTGGATAGCATCTTTTTTTCTTTTTTTTTTTTTTTTTGTGTAAGACCTTTTTGGAAGAAGCTGAGTTTAGACCTAGATAGATCAGATAGAGGGGAAGAAAACGTATAAAGAACATGCACTCATGCCCCGAGTAGATCCGATTAAGATAAGCACTTGGGACAGATGAAGCGGTGATTAAGGTGTTCCTACCATGAGGAGGAACATATCCAAAAGAAAAATGCAATGAGTAGAGCCGCGATACTCATATTTAAGGTAAACAAGACAATAGGCGGAGAACCACATAATTTCGAATCACCATGAAAGTATATGACTGGTTGTTTAGACGAATGAAAGATCTGTCTTGCGACTAGATTTGTGTAAGATAGATTTTAACAGTAGAAGGGCCGTAGATGCAAGGCATTAAGAGGTTCCACTTCGGGTATACCATCCATGGAAGATAGACGATAAGCCCCAGATCCATATTTATGGGTGATAACGTATGGACCCATCCAGTTGGGAGCAAACTTACCACGTTGACTCCTTTCGAGTGTAGTGACATTTTGATTTTCTTTAAGAACAAGATCACCAATTTTGAAGTCACGGTGCTGCAAGTGCTTGTTATAAGCACGTTTGACACGCTCAAGATAGACTTGATGATGTTCAAGAGCGTTGAGACGCCGCTCATCTAATAATTCAAGTTGTCTTTAGACGATTTTGCGATAGTCCTCATCGAGAGACGAATTCTCTAAGAGAAACACGGAGAGATGGGATTTGGACTTCCAAAGGAAGAACAACCTCAGACCCATAGACGAGGGAGAAGGGAGTAGCACCAGTAGGAGTACGAATGCTAGTCCGATAAGCCCAGAGAGCGAAAGGGATATGTAAATGCCAATCCCTACCAGCTCGACTAGTTACCTTTGCGAGGATATTACGCAAAGTTTTATTGGAAGCTTCGGCCTGACCATTAGCTTGAGGATAGTATGGAGAAGAAAAGCTGAGCTTGATATTGAAAGCGTCGCAGAGGTTCTGCAAATCAACGTTCTTGAAAGACTTACCGTTATCTGTGATGAGTTTGTGTGGGACACCAAAGCGACAAATGATGTGCTGATAGACAAAATCAACTATGGGTTTAGCTTTTGTTGAAGAAAGAGGGATAGCTTCCACCCACTTAGTAAAGTACTCAGTGGCAGTAATGATAGAATGATGACGCTGTGAAGAACGGGGATTGATAAGACCAATAAGATCAAGACCCCATTGCGAAAAAGGCCACAAATCCGCTGTAGGTTGTAAAGCTTGACTAGGGATATGTGTGAGATTGGAATGTTGTTGACACTTGACACATTTCTTAGTGTATTCACAGCAGTCTCGATTAAGAGAAGGCCAATAATATCCCAAACGTAAGATGCGTTTAGCTACAGCTAAGCCACTAAAATGTCCACCACAGATACCGTCATGGACCTCCTGGATAGCTTTAGATGATTCATGAGTTTTGAGGCACCGAAGCAAAATACCATCAAAGCCGCGTTTGTAAAGAATCCCGCCTAGAATAGTATAGCGATTAGCGCGTTGGATAAAAGATCTTCTACCATTGGAAGTCGAGATCACGGAGGAAGCACCGAATGAGATAGATAATCAACAATCTGTTGATACCACTCATCTGAGTATGGGTTGTGAGCATGGATTGAAGTTAGTTGCCTAAGATGAGATGGTTGATCTAATCGTTGTACTGACCACATAAAGTCGCGAGTCCTCGGTAAAGGTGGGATAAGTGAGGCTAATGAAGCCATTGTATCTGCGAATCGATTTGCGGTGCGAGGAATAGCTTGGATAGTGAATTTATCGAAAGATTGGAGTTGAGCAAGAAAGCGATGTCACGATATTTTGAAGGATATCATTCTTGCATTGATAGACACCGTGACTTGATTAACGATGAGTTGAGAATCACCAAAGATGTCAATATGACGGCGAGATTAATGGCATTTTGAAGACCCAAGACAAGAGCTTCATATTCAGCCATATTATTGGTGCACTCAAAGTTCAATTTGTGTGCGGCCCAGGATAGGCGTACCCCGAGGAGGAATCATCACGAAACCCGCACCTCCCCTTGCTTTGGCATTTGGATCCATCGAAGAAGAGCTTTATTTTAAATGGAGCAGCAGACCAAAATCAATTTGTTGGATATATTCATCGGGGAATTGAGCAAGGGGACTTGAGTGTCGGAAGAGGAGCATCGGCTAATTGATCTGCAATAACTGACCCTTGATAGACTTTTGCGGGATAAACTCGAGGTCAAATTCTGTCATAAGCATGAGCAGCGAGTGATACGATCATTGTGATAAGGCTTTGCATGAATTGTCTTGAGTGGATTGACACTTGTGACAATGTAAGTTTTGTGATTAAGGAGGTAATGTGAAGCTTAGAAGTTGCGAAGAAGAGAGCACAACACGGCTTTTCGGCTTAGAATAACGTGTTTCATACTCATGGAGGTGCGGTGATGTAATAGAAAGCTTGTTCTTTACCACAAGTGTCCGATGCGAAATCATGGCTCCCGAGCATGGTCGATCACGAGAGAGATATAAAGATAGAAAGGCTCCCCCTCGCGTGGAGGTGTAAGCACGAGTGGGGAAAGAAGATAAGCTTTGAGATCATCGAAGGCCTTTTGGCAATGTTCATCCCATTCAAAATGAACATTCTTACGGAGGAGATGATGAAAAGGTTGACAGCATGTCCGACAATTGTGAGATAAAGCAGCGCTTGATTGAAGGCGTCCTTGGAAGGCTGCGGAGTTGCTTTAAATTAGAAGGGGAGGCATCTCAAGGATAGCTTTTATTTTTGCGGGGTCACTTCAATACCCCTAATGGAAATGATAAAACCTAAAAGTTTACGGTGAGAATGCCAAACACGCACTTAGATGGATTTAGAGCGAAGACAAAAGCGGATAAGCCTCTCGAAAAGAGAGGTGCGAGGATGAAAAGATGATCTGACGGCGTTTGGATTTACGAGGAGATCGTCAGCGTAATCTTCCTGATTTTGTGTAAGAGATCATGGAAGATGTAGGTCATTGCTCGGCGATAGGTTGCTCTGCGTTCTTAAGACCGAAAGGCATGACACGATAACAAAAGGTCCCCGAGGAGTTATGAAAGAAGTCTTATGTTGGTCTTAAGTGCGATGAGAATTTGATTATATCGAGAGAAACCATCCATAAGAAAGCATCTCATGACCCTTGATTAAATCCACGAGTTGGTCGATATTAGGTAAAGGAAAATCATCTTTTGGACAAGCAAGATTAAGATCCGGAAGTCGGTACAAATTTGAATTTTCCCGGTAGCTTTGAATTCTTTGGTACTACATTGAAACCCATTGTGGATAATCGATGGGTTGGATGAAGTTAGCGAGAGCAAGCGCTGCGCAATTCTTCTTTAACAAGAAGGGCTACTCTAGGGTGCATTTTACGTAATTTTTGTTTAAGCTGGTTTGATGTTGGGAAGAGTACGATATTGTGGACCACAATATCGGGATCGAAATCTGGCATATCCTCATATGTCAAGCAAAAGCTTGCGATGGTTGGAAAGAAAAGTGGTAAAATCTCCTAACTCCTGTGGATTAAGGGATTGGCCGACCTTAATGATGCGAGGGTCTTCAGAAGTCCCTATATTAAGGTCGACAGTGGCTTCGTTGAGAAGCGTAGACGTGTCAGAAGGAATAGTCTTGGGAAGATATGAATCCTCTGCCCCCAGATAGGTGAGGACAGAATCATCATCCGCACAGTGGATAGTGTTGATAGTAGGAGAGTCGTCTCCAACTATTTCAGGGAAGATTAACGGTATGGAAGTGGACCTGTTGTTAGTCTTATAGGCTAGCGGCCCTAAGGAAATGGTATTGATCAAAAAAAAAAGTTAGGCGGGATGGAAATGTCATCGTCCACATCGAGTGATGCTTCTGACTTAGCGGGAGAAGATGGTTCCTCAATAGGAAGAGGCTCATCGAGAATAGTGACGGTGGCTTTTGAAAGAGGTTTAAATCCTAAACCAAATTTTTGATGTGGCTTGAGAGTTGGAATGGACGCGAGGTCATGCACACCTTGTTCATATTTTCCCAGGCCAAAACCCTTCCACGCGCATCGATATAAATAAGTTTTTGCAAACGTGGGATTCTGTAGACAATCGAACCCTGTTAAGTAAGGTTTGGTCCTAGGAGGAGAATCTGGGCGATAGTGAGGCGTATCAAGACCACCGTAGATGAAATTAGTCTGTTGATTGGGTAGACCAATGGTGACGATGCGACCGAGACCTGGCTGATATTCAGGTTGTTTGTCTGGTCTACCATACTCACTAGGTTTAAGATGGTTGTCAAAAGAAAGGAGAGGAAGCTCTCCTAGTGAGAAACGCTGCAATGTCTCTTCTAAATTTTGTTCATCCGGTAGTTTGGTTGCAGGTATGGAAGAAGATGAGGCCCCGTCAGGAGAACAGGCATTTTTCTTTAGAGGGGCAGACCTTGTGGTCATGTCGCATTGTGCGGAAGGAAAAGGATCTCCTGGATGAGTATATATCTTGCCCTCATATTGATATTTTAAGCATCGATGGAGGGTGGATGGGACACAATGCATTGCGCGAATCCAGGAGCGTCCGAGGATCATATTATAGTGGAATTTCCCTTCAACAATGTAGAAGAGTTCGTGAAGCAGCTTCTTACCTACTCGAATGGGTAAGACCACAGTTCCTAAAGTAACTGCTAGCTGATCGTTAAATGATCGAAGGGCGAAAGGCGGGGGTGACACTACGTTCTTTGGTAACTTAAGTTGCTCGAATGTGTGCGAGGAGATGACGTTGAGTGCAGCTCCATTGTCGATCATAGCAGCGTTTTAATGTAGTGTTGTCGATTTGGGTGTGATAAAGAGAGGGAGCCTCGAATCCTGAAGAAAAGAGGAGGAATTTCGAATCTTCAAAAGAAATGGCGGTTGATGGTCTATTGACCAACAACCAACTCGAAAAAGTGAGGCTCATCTGAATTCAACTGCGATGCGCGCAGATTATCAATCGAGCTGGCGATGTTGTGGAAGGATTGAATGAGGTCAAAAAGAGACATTTTGGCCGGAGCACAGGTGAGTTGTTTCATAACACTCTCCTCAGCCCGACACGGGAATTTGAGCCCGAGGTGCAGCACGAATAGAGACCGAGGTCGTGGGGCTAATGAGGAAGGAGGAACTCCTTCGGGGGCTGCAGAAATGACAACCTGTGGTCGAGATGCTGTAGATGGGGATGGATTATCATACTGTTGGGTTCTAGTGGCGATATGAATTGTGTCGATTTGAGAAGGTGGAAGGTCGTTTGGAGTGGAATCACTAGAGGTCTGAGTGGATCGTTGGGGCTCAGATGGAGCTAAGATGACAGGAGATACTTGTTTCTCCTCCTCCAGCAAAAGATCACTTTCTTCCAAAAGGTTGTTGACAGATTGAAGAGCTTTACATCCCTCAGTATCATGACCCGGGGTACGGTGGTAAGCACAAATCAGATCAGAGTTAAACCAGGTAGGTTTAACTCCTTTAGGGTTATAGGGTTTAATCGGAGGAAGAGATATGGATGAAGATTGGATAAGTTGGCGAAGGATTTCGGTGTAGAACCCGGTAGACGAAGATGAGGACAGAGATGATGAAGGCGCCTCTTTTACTTTAGCAATTGCGAGAGTAAAAGAACACTGCATGTTAGGTTTGACAGTCTTTTTAGGGATCATCTTATTTTTTTGGACATCTGGAGGAGCAGTCTTGGGCACTTGAGATGGAAGTAAGTGAGACATGATTGATTTTGGTGGAGGGGGAGCCCCTAAAATAGATTTTGAAGATGATGGAGATGTGACAAGTGTTGTGGTCTTCAAAGATAAAGGAGGTTGCTTGGTCGAAACTAATAATGATTTAGATGATGTCGATTTAGATGAGGGAGAAGCTTCCAAAGTAGGTGTAATCGGAGGAACATAGGGCGCCTTGGTTTTTGGTAATGAAGATGATGATCCTGATAAAAGAGGTGACGTCCTTTTAGTAGGTAAGTCCACTTTTCGGGGTGCTGGTGAAGAATGTGTTGTAGAAGAAGAGGATGGTTTTGATAAGTGTGTAGAAGAAGACGCCTTCTCAGTGGACAAATCCAATCTTTTATGAGGCGTAGAGAGAGATTTTTGTGGGAAAGCACCAAGAGTCTTGATGGTTCGAAATATGGGCTTTCCTTTTTCAGGGATGGTGACAACTTCAACGGCATAAGGTGATTGTAACCTTTTCGGGGGAAGCAAATGGGGAGGTACTGATGATGCAATGTTAGATTCCGGTTGTCTCGGTCTAAGTTCAGGAACCGAGCGTATAGGTGTTGGTGCTACCTCTTTAGATTTTCCTTTAAGGGGTGAAGCAGCATTGGTGATGGAAGAAGTGGGTGATGAAGAAGCAGCTCCTTGCAAAGGAACTACTTCGATACAGTAATTGTGGGTGAAACTACTGTAGGAAAGGAAACAGGAAGAGTCAAAATCGAAGACGCTTCCGTCGAAGTCGGCACAATTATAGGTACGTTCACCAGGGGCATAGTTGCAGCGAGAATGGGAGCAACAGAAGTAGATGTATCTGCAGTGGAAACTCGAAGGGATGTAATTGCCTTGAGCACTGAAAGAATGTCTGACGATGAGACAGATGAGGATGACACTGTCTCGGGTATGGATGGAAGGTCAGACAAAGGAGCGGAGAGAGATGAATCCGTATCTAGCAATGTAGGAATATTCAAAGACGGGCTATCTGAAGATGGTGGAATTCCAGTGATTGACGAAGTGGAAGGAGATTGGTTGGTCGATGTGTTCGCAGATAGCTTAGTTTCAGAAGAAGATGCTTCCGTAGAGATGAAGCTGATAGTATGAGTATTTGGTTTTTGAGACTCTGAAGCATTATGGTTCGGGGAATGATTAGGAAAAGGTTGTTTAAAAACATCCAGTGCCTGATTTGGGGGAGCATTTGGGTTATCCAGAATGAGCTCGCCTTTATCAATGAATTTCTGGACAAGATTTTTGAAAGTCTGACATCGTTCGATGTCATGACCTTTGGTTCTATGATAATGACAGAAATCATTTTCCCTATACCAGAATGGACGTTCTTGGCTTTCATCAATATTCCTAATGGGGGGAAGTTCGATCATGTGGACTTCCAACATTTTTTTCAGGATAGAAGCATATGATTCCCCCAATGAAGTGAAGGATCGAGATGATGAAGTCCCTTTTCGAGAAGATGAGGGGTCTCTTCGTGGTGTTTGATTAGAAGTGGTATCGGCTCGTGGTGTTTTTAATACGATAGCGTTGGTGGATCCCTGATTCTTGTCTTTAGAAGTGGAAGGATTTGATTTGGTAAACCGAGAAAAATCTGGTTTAGATTTAGAGCGAAGTTTTAACTTCCCTTGTTCAATGGCGCGAGATTCAAGTTTGCGTGCCATCGTAAAGGCTTCTTCGAAGGTGTGAAAAGTCTGGATCCTTAAAGTGGAAGAAATGTGATTAGCACAAGATCGAGTAAACAACTCGATCTGTTGGGATTGAGGAAGGGAGAAAGACAATTGATTGATTATCCCTCTCCAACGAGCGACAAAGTCTGCAATAGACTCATCATCGAATTGACGAATGTTATAAAGATCTGTAATCGAGATCTTATGCGTGATATTTATTGAAAAGTTTTCAACAAACATGGGCCAATTGAGAGAAAGAAAACAAGGAATGTTGAGGAATGTTATTGTACCGGTCTAAGCGGGACCTGCTTAGAGACATAGGAAAAATACGGAGCATAAGCTCCACGATCTGGACTATGAGGTAGCAAGCATGTTTGAATGCTTTCGCAAATGTTGTTGAGGGTCCTCTCGACTATGAAATTTTGAAAATTTAGGAAGTTCCCATTGGGGAGGATAAGGCTTAAAAGCCACTGAGGGATGAATGGGTTCATTACACACTTCTTCAAAGGAGTATGAAGGACGAGCCCCTTTTGTGGAGGCTTCCAAGTCTGCGATTTTCTTGAAAAGAATTTGAACCACGTCAGATTGAGGAGGAGGCACACTGGCATGTCCTACATAAGAAGCAAATGGTGGATGTTGTTGAGGTGTCAACGGGGGATTCATCTGTTGATTGATAGGATGATAAGAGGAATAACCAGGCGTTCTGGGTGACGCCTGGTGGGGTATTTGTTGTGAAGGAGCTTGTGTATAGGCAGGTTGTGAGATAATAAGTGGTTGAGAAAATGAAGGTTGGATGACGGATGGAGCCTGTGATTGGTGGACTCCTATGCTTGTTGATTGAATCGGGACAGATTGAGGAACATGAGTGCGGTTTGATTGGACATATTGGGGAACAAGACCTGAAAGAGGCTTTCTCTTTGCGGATTAGGCATTAAAGTGCCGATCTTTAGAGGATGGGCGAAGGTCACTTTATTCTTTGGAACATTGGAAGAAAGACCCCTTTGGAGGACGAAGCGAGGAACCAGCGACTATTCGGAGGGTTGACTCATAAAAGTGCTTGACCAGGACACGATGGAGGGCATAGATGAATTAACAGCAATATGCGGGTGCGTGACGCACTCATTATAGCCAGGGCAGAGGACCTCTCAGAAGTAGGTTGTGGAATATTCGAGGTAACTGCGGTGTTAGGAATAGGTAAGACTATTTGAGAACTAGTCGATATGGTCGGTGGAAGAGAAAAAGGAGGCACAGGGGCACCGCCCTTCTCCGTGGCTCGAGGCGAGAGAGATGATGCTAACTGTTCTACAAAGGCCTGGGATGGTTCACGAGAATAATCGTACACTTGCTGGATTGGTGGTCCTTGATCAGATATTTGAACAGACTTGCGTACTAGGTAGTCCATGAGGGCTCGGATTGCGATCGAGGGCGCACAAAGTCGGGATCCCGCGAGGAACATACTCTGAGTCAGAAGTAGATGATATTTCTGAAGGACTAGGGGAAGCTGGACGTGATGGGGTTGCTTTG